>QRFJ01001628.1:0-600000 GCA_006176705.1 Cocos nucifera
CAACCTCGGCTAGAGATAAGATCTCTCCCGAGCGACCGAGTTGACAACCTCGGCTAGAGATAAGATCTCTCCCGAGCGACCGTGGACAACCTCGGTTAGGAACAGGAGGAGAACCTCGTCCTAATACGAGCATCAACCTCGGCTAGAGATAAGATCTCTCCCAAGCGACCGAGTCAACCTCAGCTAGAGATAAGATCTCTTTCGAACGACCGTGGGTACCTCGTTAGGAACAAGGAGGAGAACCTCGTCCTAATGCGAGCATCAACCTCGGCTAGAGATAAGATCTCTCCCGAGCAACCGAGTCAACCTCGGCTAGAGATAAGATCTCTCTCGAGCAACCGTGGGCACGTTAGGAATAAAAAGAGAACCTCGTCCTAACGCGAGCATCAATCTCGGCTAGAGATAAGATCTCTCTCGAGCGATCGTTGACAACCTCGGCTAGAGATAAGATCTCTTCCGAGCGATGGCTAGAGATAAGATCTCTCCCAAGTGATCGGGCCAACCTCAGTCGGAGAGCTTCAACCTCGGCCAGAGAAGACCTCTTCCAAGTGGTCGGAACGACCTCCGCCAGAGATGAGATCGGAGACAACCTCATCCCGAGACCAGATCTCTTCCGAGCGCCCATATCAACTTCGACTGTAGAAGACAATATCACCTTCGAGGAGCTCAACCTCCGATGTCGATCACAGTGGATGAAGCCTCCCCCAACCTCGGTTGGAGAAGGGATCTCCCCCAAGCTTCGGTCTGGACCAGCACGAAGCCCAGAAGAAGACTTGGACAGTCGCCTTTCCTGCACTCCCTTCATTCGAGTTTCGAACTCGAGAGTGGGGGGGCTAGTGTTGGAGATAAACCCCACTCCCACCAAAGTCTAGTCCGATACTGAACCCGATGCTACCAGTAGCCGCAGAAGAGCTTCAGCAAACGGGCTTTAGCCGAACTGCCCAGCGACTGAGCTCCTTCAGACTTCCAACGGCCAGGCCTCAGCCGAAGTCCTTCGACCGAGCCCCAGTCGGGCTTCAACAGAATCTCCCGGTGCCCGAACTCCTCAGCGGTCATCCCTCGGCCGAACTCCCTAAGCGGCCATCCCTTCAGCCAGCCGAGCTCCTTGGACGCCCAACAGATGGGTCTTAATCAAACCCTTACAGTCGGTCGAACTGCCCAGCCGACCGAGCTTCTTCAGACTTCTCTTCGACCGAACCCCCAGCGGTCGAGCTTCTTCTAACCCGTTCAGCCAACCGAACTACTTAGCAGCCGAGCTCCTTCGGACTTCCAACGGCCGGACCTCAGCCGAGCTCCTTCAGACCTCTCAACTGCCGAACTCCTCAGCGGTCGTCCCTCGATCGAACTTCCAGTGATCGAGCTCATTCCAAACTCTCAGCAGCCGAACCTTAGCTACACTCCTCCAGCCAAATGCGTACGAGAGCCCAACTCTCCTCCAAGCTTCCTCTTCGGCCCGGACTTCTCACCGACCGAGTTTCTACCGAACTCTCCAACGGTCGAGCCTTAGCCGCCGCCTATGGGAGCCGAACTCCTTCCAAGCTTCCTCTTCAGGAGCCCGAACTCCTTCGAAATAGGCACACGACGAAGGCCTTCAACCCTTCATTCGGCTGGCTCTACAGCCATCACCATCAGTCCGCCGCAAGCTCTGCAACCATCACCATCAGTCCACCATGAGCGATAGCGATCTGCTATCAGACAGCGATGGCTATCACCATCAACCCACCGCATATGGCACCTTCCCATGAGACTGGCTCCACCAAACCTCGAGCGGCCCACCAACATGGGGCTACAGCTGTCACCATCAAGCTCCGCTATAAAGAAACCCCCAGATACGCTAATGCTAATCTCTCTGATCTCTAAGCTCTCCTCTTCTTCTTCAAGCTCCGAAACTCATTTTCGAGCACTCCATTCTTGTTGGCCAGAGCTGACTTGATCGTTGGAGGGTCCTGCCGGAGCCACCCCCCACCGACTCCGGATGGGACTCTATTTTGCAGGTCCCCGATGGCGACCTCAGCGGCCTCCACCCCAGCGAACTCCGACGACAATCAGTTTCTGCGTCAACAAAAACATAATTAAACACAACTCCTAAAATCAGAAGTGGTCAATTCCATCTTGATACACGCACCAACTCCATAAGTACTTAACTGTACCTAGAAATCTTCCATCACTAAATTAAAAATTCAGATAGTCCAGCATCAAAACATAGTGAGTTGCTTAGAATTCACCGTGGTGATCTCAGATCGGAGGAATATTTATACCCATATTCCATCGAAACTAATCTTGATAGGAGAAAAGCTTCAGAGTTGATTACATTCAGTGCAGATGTATCCATACATCTTACTTACATATTATATTAGTGTCACAACACTCTTTGGTTATGAGAACAACCAACCTATATAGCATATAATGATCTATACTTGATAAACGTGGTCGTCCTAAGTAACAACGTATCATTTGATCGTAAACTGTTTAAGAACTAAATGACAAATCTTTCTTTGTCGAATCTAGATAGTCCTAAGGACTTCATCACAATACACGAGTTTATTAGAAGACAATAGAATTTATGATGAAAAATGCCAAAATAATTTTTATTAATTTATAATTTATATACAATTATAAATATATGGTCCAATCATCAACAGACTGATGATTGGCTTTGGGACATATTCCCAACATACCCACCAAGACATGAAGGCCAGCACCTCAAGAGCATGGGAGCATATCTCCTTCCATATAAAGAAGCACTATTGGTTGACCTGAATATCCTCCATCATGGTTCAGAAACCATACCTCACACGCACCATCAAGCTTGAAGGGTTGCCAGGTTGAAGCAAAAATCTCACAGCATGTCGAGCAATCAAAATCTCTCACTAAACCTTTGAGACTGTACTCCTAGCCCTCCCTTGCTGATCGATTAGCACACAACCTTCTAAGCTAGAAGATGCACCCCACCCAGTCCGCCATGCGAACCCCATAGGAAGTTCCTGAATAGCCACTTTAACCTCTAAAGGGAGGTTCTCAGAATGCATGATAGCATTGGATAATAGATAAATAGGGATAAAACTAAGGACCGACTTGGTCAAGGTCACCCTAGCCATTATCGATGAGGCTCCAATCTACCATCCCTCTAGGCACTCCCAGATCGATGCCTCCAACTCTAGGCACTCAATCCATTGTAGACGAAGCCCGATGATGGGAACTCCCATATAGCATAAGGCGCTTGTTTGCTTCGCAATATCCAAGATTCCTCTGATCACCTGTTTGAGCCAAGCTCTAGTCTTTGGGCTAAAAAGCATCGTAGATTTAAGGAGATTCACCTTCTGACCAAAAATGGCGCAATACTCCTCCAACATCCAACGAAAGGCTGCTGCATTCTACATCGAGGCTTAAGCCACTAAATTATAGTTATATGCAAAATGCAAGTACGAGATCGATTGGGGTCCTAGAGTTGGGAGATAAGGATCCATCACTCATTCAAGGGTTGCTACTCGCAGGGCATGAGAGAAGGCATCAAGATAAATAATAAACGAGTAAGGAGACAGGATAACCTTGGTAGACGCCGATCGAAGAGTGGAAGAAGTCCGTCAAGGTACCATTGATAAGGATAGAGAAAGATAAAGCCTAGACACAGCCCATGATCTAACTAACCCAACAGCTGTGGAAGCCGAAGCTCATCAAGGCATGGTAAAGGAAGTCTCAACATATTCAATCATAGGCTCTCTCCATATCCAGCTTAATGACCATGAAATAGTGCCGAGCTGGTGCCTGTTTGGTAATAAGACCACAAAGGTCCTCTTCCAAGCTGTTGGAATCAATGCGGTAGTGAAGAATTGCTGAATTACCTCAACCACCTCCATCCAAGCAATGGTCTAGTATCATCTAAAGAAAAGGGGAGGAAAACCATCCGATTCTGGGGCTTTATCCTCCACCATCATCTACAGAGCCCTCCATATCTCCTCCTTAACACCATCCTAATTAGAAAGGGATTCTCCAATGCAGAGACCCAATTGGTCAAGGGTGGGATCGAGGAAAACCCTCCACCCTCACTAACTATTGACCATCTTGACTTCAAGAAATCCAAAATCTCTTTCCGAACACTATCGTCACTACCAATCCGCTGTCCTTCGGTAGACTTTAGAGATTGGATCCGATTCCTATGCCTTCTAATAATCATCGTGTAGTAGAAGAACCTGGTCTTTCGATCACCATTTCTAATCCACTACATCCTTGAACCCTACCGCCAAAACACCTCCTACTATCGTGATAAGAAGTGGTGCAGGAAAATTTTGCCTCAAAGCTCAGCAAGATCCTCAATAAAGAGCCTTCCTTCCCTATCCTTTTAGAGCTAGAGGTCAGTAATGGAGGCCTCAACCTCCTCCAATCTCCTAAAAATATACCCCACCTCCATTTGGTTCTAGCTTTGAAGTCCGGATCTAGTCAACTCCATTATGTGGATCATTCGATACATCGCATCACCATGCATCGAGAGCCTCTAGACCTCTTGAATAATGTCTTAGGAGTGCAAGTAAGCTGGCCAGAACTTCTTAGGATACCAGTATAGGAGGGCTAAATTTATGGTGATCAGAATCGGGCTATAATCAAAAGCAATCCTCAGCAGGCGATGCACCTGATGAAGAGGAAACCATTGAATCTAGCTGACAGTGGCAAATGCTTTATTCATCTGCTTCCAAACTTTGGCCCTATCTTGATGGTTGTTACACCAAATAAATTTTGGTCCCGATAAGCCAAGATCAATAGGTCCATTTTGCACAATAAACTCCCTAAACTCCTTGGCCTTAATGCCATCTGAGAATGGTCTTCCTGTTAGATATATGTGCCCTAGAAGCTAGAATTGATTGACACTTGTAATACACTTCTAGGGGTAAAATTATAATTTTGACTACAATCAATAAAATGGGTTATTTTCTATCATATATGTGTATTTAGTGTCTGTGATACATCCTTTGAGTTAATGGTAATGATAATTCATATTTTCAAGAGTTGAAAATTTAAGACATAAATAATCATTATTAACTCATAAAATGCTTCCGACCATAGGATCATCACGAGGATGGTGATTGATTCAAAAGGTTGGTGTACAATCACTTCTCTTTAGCAGATGAGTCTTGAGTCTACGGTGTGGAGACATCGGAGTAAGAGTACAGATACTCGTTAGAGAACGAGGGCACTGAGCGTGACCACCTCGAGTAGTCATTAGGAAGTCTACCTTCTCGTCAATGACTGACTCGATGCTGCAGTGGTGTGTCTGGTTCTTTGACCTGAGGTGCATCGATAGTTCACCTTGAGGGTGTTATAGTTTGACTACACCATTACTCGGTCTCCTAGCCATATGGAATCCTGAGGTGTATGTTGGCTATAGCATGTTCATTGTAGGAACTGGATTGCATCAAGATGGAATCTATCTACCTCGGTGGTAGAGGAGCAGCCCTATGATGATCATGAGAATCAAGTCCAGAAGCCCATGGCCATGGCAGAGTGAAATAATAGAAAGAGTTTCTATTTAGATTTTCACATTCGGACTTGAATCGAATGATTACATCATATGACAGAAAACTAGGGTTTGACGAGTTCACCTTAACCCTAATCTGATCGGGGCTCAAGATAGAAGAACTTAATCACATAGGTAGCTATACCAAGAGGTTCGCATTCAGTTCTGATGGATTGCCACCATATACTGCTAGGTGTCACTGATGGATTTTGGGAGCAATTAGAATAATTTAGATAATCGATCATTCTAGCTGTTCGAATCAGAAGAGTTCTGATCCATCGAAAGGAGTTTCGATGATGTCGATGATAGAGATTGTTGGTGCAGAAATCCATCTTCGTCGGAGGTCGCCGGAGTCAAGGCCGCTGAGGTCGCCGTTGGGGACCTACAAAATGAAGTTTCATCCAAAATCGGTGGGGGGTGGCTCCGACAGGACCCTCCGATGGTCAAGTTAGTTTCCAGCCAACAGAAATGGAGTGCTCGGAATGAGTTCCGGAGCTTAGAGATGAGGAGGAGAGCTTAGAGAGTCGAGAGTTCAGAGAGCTTAGCCTTGACGTATGGAGGGTCCTTTGTAGGCGGAGCTTAGTTGATGGAGACAGCCATACCGTCGCATGGAGTTCGATACGGAGAGGATGGCATCGTCAGGCAGTCGATGATGGCCATACTGATAAGTCATGGGCCGCATGGAGTTCGGTACGGAGAGGAAGACGTCGTCCGATGGATCGTGGGAGCCATACTGGCAAGTCGCGGGCCGCATGGAGTCTGGTACGGAGAGTAAGGCGTCGTCCGGTCTTGCGACAGTTCGTCCAGAGGAGTTCGGACTTGTAGGAGAGTTTGGCTGAAGGAGAAACCCGAGAGGAGCTCGACCGTCGAGAGGTTCGTAGGAGCTCGGATGGCCGAACGGGCGTCTGGGAGGAGTCCGTCTCCTGAAGAAGTCCCGCCGCTTGGAGTCCAAGAAGCTCAGCCGCCAGGAAGTTCGGCTGGCGGTGGGAGTTCGGCCCGAAGCCTGGATGCTGGGAGTTCGGCCGCTTGGCAGTTCGGCCGGCTGAAGGAGTTCGACTAGATCAGTGCGCTGAAGCTCTTCTGTGGCTACTGGTTGCAATATGCTGAGCGTCGGACCGAACTTCGGCAGGAGCGGGATTTATCCCCAACAGTAGCCCCCCCACTCCCGAGTTCAAAAATTGAAGGAAGGGAGTACCAAAATGGGCGACTGCCGAAGTCTTCTTCCAAGCCCCGCATTTGTTGCGGCTGAAGCTCGGGGGAGGTCTCTTCTCCAGCCAAGGTTGACACTGAAGTTGAAGCTGAGGCTTGGGGGAGGCCTCCTCTCCAATTGATGTTTGGAGTTGGAATGGAACTCGTTCCCAGCTAAAGTCGATGAAGCTGATGTTGAAGCCGAAGTAAATCTCGCCCCCTGCGGTCGAGGTCGGAGTTGAGCTCCTCGGGGGTGACATTGTCTCCATCAGCTGAAGTTGACTCGGGGGGACCTCCTATTCCGCGGTCGAGGTTGTCGTGGTCGCTTGGGGGCGATCTCATCTCCTGCAGTGGAACTTGTCGTAGACTTTGAGGCTCGGTCTCGGATCTTGCTCACGTCAGGACGGGGTTCCCCTTCCGTTCCTAATGGGCTGTGGGGGCACATGGGGACCGTCGTCCTCGCCTCTCCCCCCATCTCATTTTAGGTGAACGAGGCCTTCGACCTTGCTCGCATTAGGATGAGGTTCTCCTCCTGTTCCCAACGGGCTGTGGGGGCACATGGGGACCGTCGTCCTCGCCTCTCCCCCCATCTCGTTTTAGGTGAACGAGGCCTTCGACCTTGCTCGCGTTAGGACGAGGTTCTCCTCCTGTTCCCAATGGGCTGTGGGGGCACATGGGGACCGTCGTCCTTGCCTCTCCCCCCATCCCGTCCTTTGTGGACGGGGCCTTCGACTTTGCTCACGTTAGGACGAGGTTCTCCTCCTGTTCCCAACGGGCTGTGGGGGCACATGGGGACCGTCGTCCTCGCCTCTCCCCCCATCCCGTCCTTTGTGGACGGGGCCTTCGACTTTGCTCACGCTAGGACGAGGTTCTCCTCCTGTTCCTAGCCGGCTGTGGGGGCACATGAGGACCGTCGTCCTCGCCTCTCCCCCCATCCCGTCCTTTGTGGATGGGGCCTTCGACTTTGCTCGCGCTAGGACGAGGTTCTCCTCCTGTTCCTAGCCGGCTGTGGGGGCACATGAGGACCGTCGTCCTCGCCTCTCCCCCCATCCCGTCCTTTGTGGACGGGGCCTTCGACTTTGCTCACGCTAGGACGAGGTTCTCCTCCTGTTCCTAGCCGGCTGTGGGGGCACATGAGGACCGTCGTCCTCGCCTTCTCCCCCCATCCCGTCCTTTGTGGACGGGGCCTTCGACTTTGCTCACGCTAGGACGAGGTTCTCCTCCTGTTCCTAGCCGACTGTGGGGGCACATGAGGACCGTCGTCCTCGCCTCTCCCCCCATCCCGTCCTTTGTGGATGGGGCCTTCGACTTTGCTCGCGCTAGGACGAGGTTCTCCTCCTGTTCCTAACGCGGCTGACTGCTTCTTCCCTGTCATCGCATAGTTTTCGCATCCAGAAATGATTTTATTGAGAGGGGAGAGTTTTACCGAGGAGAAGCTGATCGCAGCGCATTTTCGTTCGAGGGTTGTCGGGGTGTTGTTCCTCGGAGTTCCCTCGGGCAGTAAGTCCCGTCCAGACGACCTCCTCTATCTCATGCCGGCCTTCTTAATTTGGAACATGCTTCTCTTGACTTTGTCGCTGGGGGACGACAATCACCGATGTAGCTAGCTCCTAGCTCCTCCCCGGGGTGGCGTTGATGATGCCGCGAGGCGGCCGACCTTCTTGTCTTTTCTAGTTACGGCAGCGCCTTTAGCCGATCTTCTCCTGCTTCAGACTGGCGTCGGAGGAATTTATCCCATCGTCCCTTTTTGACGAGCTCTTCAATCTCGCATCTTGGAGCTGAACGTATTCCTCAGTGTCGTAGCCGTGGTCGCGATGGTAGGGGCTTTACTTGCTTCGATCGCGCACGTTTGGGGAGGCCGTAGTCCTTCAGGTTTTGGCGGCTGGCTCTTAACTTCGCCGAGAATTCGAGTTAGAGGAGCGGGTCGTAGCTGCGGAATCCTTCGAGAGGAGGATTTCTTCGCGCCCTTCTGTCGGGGCTTCCTTTGCGGTGAGCTCGAGAAGTTCGGGCTTCGCTTGCGTGGAGCTTCATTCCGCTTTCCCGCGAAACTTTTCTTTCCGTGGAAGAACTTCACGCTTCTTTGTCCGGACTTCCCTGCTCGCAGAGAGGGGGTCGGCTTTGCTTGCCCGGACTTTATTGCACCTCCCGTGAATTCGTTGTAGCGACGTACTTGAGGGGGAGTTCGGCCTCGATCGCCCTGGGGCGGTCTCGAGCGCGGCCGAACTTCACTTGGGTGATCTGCTGCGGAGTTCGGCCTCCTTTATGCCGAACTTCATTCCTGCGGGGGGCTTCGTTCCGTCCTCGCTTGCGCCGAACTTCACTGTGATGGTGGGCTTTAAGGTGGAGTTCGGCTTCACTTGCGCCGAGCTTCATTGATGAGCTCAAAAGGGTGAGTTCGGTTTTGCTTCCGCCGAACTTTATTTCGATGAGCTGAGGAGTTCGGCCTTCCTCCGAACTTCATTCCGTGGGAGAACTTCGCTCCACCCTCGCTTGTGCCGAACTTCATTCCGCGGGGGCTTCGTTCCGTCCTTGCTTGCGCCGAACTTCATTTGGATGTTGAGCTTCGAACGGAAGTTCGGCCTTACTTGAGCCGAACTTCATTCCGAGCCTCCATGGGAGTTCCGTCTTGCTTCCGCCGAACTTTATTCGGATGAGGGGCCTCAAAGGGAAGTTCGGCTTTGCTTCGAGGTGGAGTTCGGCTTTCCTTGCGCTGGGAGGTTGTGGACGTTTTCGAACTTCACTCCACCTCCTTGGACGCAGCCGAACTTCATCCCGCCTCCTTGCAAAACCTTTCGAGATTGGGGGTTCGGCTCGTCCTGAGCGATGAGCTTCGAAGGGGGAGTTCGGCTTCGCTTCCGCCGAACTTCATTGATGATCTTCCAGCGGGAGTTCGGCTTCGCTTCCGCCGAACTTCATTCCGACGATGAGCTTCGAAGGGGAGTTTGGCTTCGCTTCCGCCGAACTTCATTGATGATCTTCCAGTGGGAGTTCGGCTTCGCTTCCGCCGAACTTCATTGATGATCTTCCAGCGGGAGTTCGGCTTCGCTTCCGCCGAACTTCATTCCGACGATGAGCTTCGAAGGGGAGTTCGAAAACGTGGCCGAGCTTCAGTCCGCTTTCTTTCTTCGGTGGATCTATCTAGCCTGCCGATTAGCCGCTTGCCGCTGACTTCGCCGTCCTTGGCCTCGAAAGCCTCCTCTGCCTCGGGCATAATTTTCGGCCCGGGCCAGCATGTCGGCAAAGTCCCTAGGAGGCTTCTTTTCCAGGGAGAACAATAGATTGTTCTTCTGAAGGCCGCTTTTGAGAGCGGCCATGGCGACCGACTGGTCCACGTCCCGGACCTCTAGCGCAGCGGTATTGAACCAAAAAATGAAAGCCCGGATGGATTCCCCCTCTTTCTGCCTGATGGCCATTAGGGAGTCCGAACTTCGGCGTGGGCGCCGACTACTGACGAAATGGGCCGCGAATTGTTGACTCATTTGATCGAACGATAGGATGGTATTCGGCTTGAGCGCCGAGTACCAGTTCCTAGCGGCTCCTTTAAGGGTAGAGGGGAAAGCCCGGCACAGGATGGCGTCTGGCGCTCCATGGAACAGCATCGTCGTCCGGAAGGCTTCCAAGTGGTCGACTGGGTCGGTGGTCCCATTATAGCTCTCGAACTGTGGGAGCTTGAAGTTCGGCGGGACCGATTCCCGCATGATTTTCTGCGAGAAAGGAGGGTCGGTTCGGATCTCATTACCGTATGAGGAGGGAGCGTGGCGGAGTTCTTCGATTCGTCGGCTCATTTCTAAGAGCCTTCGATCCAGAAGATCTTCACGGTCTGTCTTCCTACTGAATGGGTGCAAAGCTTCTCCCTCGGACGAGCTGCGGTTCGAACAAGGGCTCCCCTTCCGTTGCCTTCCTTTTTCGGGGATTGGAGGTCGAGTAGCCCATGTCGATTGCCTCTGGACTGGACCACACGGCTCTGGAGAATCCTGCGCTGGTTGAACTGGTACGGCGGCCTGCTGGTGCATGGCCTGCACCGCCTGAACTGCCTCAGTGAGGCTACGAACCTGCTGGACGAGCAGGTTGAACTGTTCAGCGTCCACCGCGGCCACAGACCGATCCTGGACCGTCGGGGCCGGAGCGGTAGCGGACGAACCCGGATGGGATCGGGCCGCAGAGGCTGCCGATCGCCGGGCTGCAGAACGAGCCTGGGTCACCGGGGCTGGAGCAGGAGCGGACGGACTCGAACGGGATCGGGCTGCGGAGGCCGCCGATCTCCGGGTGGAGGCTCTCCTGGGGGGCATCTTTTTCCGTTGGAAGGGAATTTGAATTAAGAGGAAGAGAGATTTCTCGAGCACTCCTTTAAGAACAGAGGCACACCGGCTTCCTTTAAGAGGAGAATCTTTGCCGGCAGGTCCCTTCCTTCCTAGCGCCAATCTGTTGGTGCAGAAATCCATCTTCGCCGGAGGTCGTCGGAGTCGAGGCCGCTGAGGTCGCCGTCGGGGACCTGCAAAACGAAGTCCCATCCGGAACCGGTGGGGGGTGGCTCCGGCAGGACCCTCCGACGGTCAAGTTAGTTTTCCAGCCAACAGGAATGGAGTGCTCGGAATGAGTTCCGGAGCTTAGAGATGAGGAGGAGAGCTTAGAGAGTCGAGAGTTCAGAGAGCTTAGCCTTGGCGTATCTGGAGGGTCCTTTGTAGGCGGAGCTTAGTTGATGGCGACAGCCATACCGTCGCATGGAGTTCGGTACGGAGAGGATGGCGTCGTCAGGCGGTCGGTGATGGCCATACTGACAAGTCGTGGGCCGCATGGAGTTCGGTACGGAGAGGAAGGCGTCGTCAGGGAGTGGCGTTGCCAGAGGTGGTAGCCATGTCGTCTGGTTTCGTCGCCTGTCGCAGACTGATGGCGATAATTCATCTCGTAGGAGAGCCCGACAGAAGGGAAGGCTGGGGGAGTTCGGCTGGCTGAAGGGTCGGCCATCTGTAGAGTTCGGCCGAGGGACGATTGCCGAGGAGTTCGACCGCTGAGAGGCCCTGGTTGGTTCGGCTAAGGCTCGTCCGCTGAGGAGTTCGGCCGCTGAGAGGACTTCGTTGAAGCTCGGCCGCTTGGAGTCGGTCCGAAGGAGTTCGGCCTTGGGGAGTCCGAAGGAGTTCGGCCGTGGAGAGTCTGAAGGAGTTCGGCCGCCCAGGAAGTTCGGTCTCGACGCTGGGAGTCCGGAAGAAGCTTGGAGGCTGACCAGTTCGGCCTGCTGGAAGAAGCTCGGCCGCTGGGAGTTCGGCTGAAGCCCGTCTGCCGGAGCTCTTCTGCGGCTACTGGTTACATTAAGCTGAGCGTCGGGCCGGGCTTCGGCAGGAGCGGGATTTATCCCCAACAGTACAAAATAATGATAAGTAACTGCATCTTTTTTTTTTTATTTTTTTATCATTATTATTATTTTTTCCATTATATGATAGGCTTATTGGTAAATGAGTGTTTCGTTCAAGTGGAAGGAAATGCAACTGAGAGTACATGGTCATCCTAGCAAAATAACATCTTCTTCGGTTGGCCATTCATCCTTGCTATCTTGAAGGCAAGAGGGTTTAGCGATAAGTGAGTGGTGCAGGTAGATGGAATGTATTCTGACAACCAATCGGGTGGCCCTCCTCCTTAATGGTAGGCCAACAAAATGGATTAAGACGTGGCGAGGTTTAAAATAAGGAGATCCATTATCTCCCATCCTTTTCATCCTAGTTACTAATATTTTAAATCAGATCCTCAAACTGGCAGCTCATAATGGACTCATGGCGGGCATTGGACCACAATCCATCACTGGTAACATCACCTGCCTACAGTATGCTGATGACAGAATATTACTAAGTGACTCAGATTATAAGCACATTCAGTACCTAAAATTCATTTTATATGCCTTTGAAATTATGTCTGGATTAAAAATTAACTTTGATAAGAGTGCACTGCATGTTGTTGAATTGCCACAAGCACACCTCAATCACCATGCAATGATACTGGGGTGTAAGACTGCAGCACTACCAACAACATATCTGGGATTTTCATTATCTACTGGCTCTCTAAAAGCAACTGATTGGAACTTCTTGCTGGAAAAAATTGACAGAAAATTATCATCATGAAAAGAAAAGTTGTTATCTTTTGGAGGCTGATTAGCATCGATAAATTCTGTGTTAACAGCCTTACCTACGTTCTGAATGTCCACTTACGTACTCCCAACTGCAGTGATCAATGCAATAGACAAAAGAAAAAGGCAATTTCTATAGAGAGGTGAAAGAGAATGCAAAGGAAGCCACTGTGTAGCAAGTTGGAAGACAATCTGCAAACCAAACAAATTGGGAGGACTGGGCATTTTGAATCTGAGGATCTACAACAAATGCTTGCTTCTCAAAAGATGGTGGAGGTATAAGACCGAACCTCAGAAGGTATGGCGATCAATTATCCACATAGCATATTATAACAAAAAATATGTTCATGGCAAGTTATTACCACACTCCATGAAGTTTTCTCGAACATGGAAAGGAGTTGCTAAGGTTCGTCCATTGTTCAATGCATGTATCGAAAGCAAAATAGAAAATGAAAAACAGACATTATTTTGGACTGATCGATGGTATGATGGAAACCTATTACAAGATCTCTTTTCGAATCTCTACGGACTTTCATGTTCACCAAATGCTACTGTTCACGAGTTTCTTCAACCAGTAGATAGATATGGAAACTTTCATAACCCACTCAACTCCATGGCTAGAAAGGAGCTTCATCAATTGCAAACACTCAGTAGACTCAGAAGAGGATGTAATTCGATGAAGATGGAATGCTAAAGGTTGTTCTTCTGTTCAGAGTGCCTATAATTTTTTCATTCGTAGCGGAATGACCTTGAGCTTTCCAATGACCATTTGGTCCTCCCCAATGCCTATTAAAATTAAGATCTTCATCTGGCTTGCATATTATAACAAATTGCTCGCAGCGGACGACCTTCGGAAGAGAAAGTTTTGTACACCTGATCACTATCTCTTATGCAGCTCTGCAGATGAAAGCATAAATCACCTCTTCATTGAATGCCAATACTCCTCCCAGATCTGGAATAGGATTGCTCAACAACTTTTGATGCCTCCTCCGCTGCATAACGTAAGATCTCTTGGAACTACGGAAAAATAATCTGGACAATGGCACACCAAAACAGGCAATAAACTTGGTATTTAGCAGTGGGAGCTTGTGGAAAGAGAGACATAATAGGATCTTCCGATTTGAAGCAAATTCATTCAGCAAGACCATTGAAATTATTATGGTGATGCTAAGAGGTTGGTTAAGAGGTATTGGCATAAACAAGCGGTCACTGCTCACACTTTAGAACATGGTTCTTATTCTCATCATAGCAGTCTATGAGGAATAGCCTGAAATCATCCTTGAATTGGGCAAGATTGGTTAATGTTGAATGCTGACCTATTCCAACCTGAAACTTAATGCTAAGCGCTAAATGCCAAATGCTTGTATCCTGTGAGACTGAAGTTATATTCTCTGGAAGTCAGAAATCTTAAAGTGCAGGGTCTGTAAACTGTATTTAAAATACTGAACATCTGTAAAAAAACATGATGAGATGGGAACCAAAAATTGAAAACTTGTAACCATAGCCTATATTCCTATAGTCAAGTTGGAATCGAACTCTCTCAGCTCGATCCATTTCCTTTTATGTACTCTCATCATCTTATATAATATAAGGGTGGTATAACCTCCCAGTTCAATTAAAAAAAATATCTTCTTCAGTTATTTTTTTTATTTTATATATTATTTTACTCAAACATTCATTGTTTTTGTTTTTGTTGAATTAGTGTTATGGCTTATTGGTGGTAGGGTTGCGTGATTGGAGAATAAATTTTGGGTTCTGTTTTTTGGATGATGAGATTCCAGAGAATTTTTTTTTTTTATATACAAAAAAATGAAGTTGAGGAGGGGGGGATCGGGCGTAGCAACCCCACTCCGCCGAGAGAATTGTCACCCCCCTTCCAAGGGGTCAAGATATTTTCATCCGCAGAATTATTAAATCTCATTCTTTACTCAGCCGCCGTAAGTGAGCCTCGAATCTTAGACATGTGAGGTACAGGGCTAAGCCGGCTACCACCTCGATGATAAAATATTTCTTTTTCTGGAAAGTAAGGCTCAAAAGCTATTTGAAAGCAATGTTTTGTTAATAAGTGCTTATTGGGATTTGATTTTTCCGAAACCTTATTGAATCAGTCTATTAATTGTTCATAAAGAGAGTAAGGAGGAGAGTAAGGAAAGCCCTTAAATAGAATGTGTTGATTGAACATGGGACCGTCATGTGCTCACATGGACACAAATATGTCTCTATTGTTGCCTGGTTTTGATGAAAAAAAAAAAAAAAAAAACTCGGGCGATCTGAATTAATCCAGTTGACAAGCCATTAGCTCCCATAACAAAACCACCAACCCAGTAGACAAGCCATTAGCTCCCATAGCAAATCCACCAACCCAAAAGTGCAACCCTCTCACAAATATCTCAGTAAATTGGCTAACGAAAAAATTGTTATGTTGATTATGCTTTATGTTCGATGTTTTATCCCTCTTTTAAAACTAAATTTTCGGTGGATGCTTTAACTTCCAAGTTGCCCAACAAGTGGTTACTTGTTTTCCCTTGTTAATTATTTAGTACCATACCTTATAACTTCATTAAAATGATGTCACATAGCCCCTTTCTTTCTTCTTCTTCTTCGTCTGATGTTTAACTCCAAAACTCTTATATGCGCAGGAAATTGAGACCAAAGTTAAAGGTTACAACTTTCGGAACAAAAATACTCGCCAGAATATCACCACACGTGCTTTGTCTTATGGCAATCGGCTTGTCTCGCGTAATGTATTAGCAGAAAATCCTTCCATCATAGCTGGGAAAAGGATGCATGTTGGAGTTAGGGTGTGGCTGTGCTGGTATCTGCTCCATGATAGCTATTAAGTTTGCCAAACTTTTATAGCTTCCACAGATGGAGATATGGATACTCTTAGTCCTTTAAGACACAACATCATCTCAATGTGAAACCTGATTTGATACATAAAAAGATTGTTGAAGAGTTGACCAAGCCATTAAGGACCTTTGCGTAAGCATGAAGGAGGTTTTGAAGGTATCACACAAGTTTAACGGGTGGAACTTACAACCATGATGCTATTTCTCCTCTGCAGGGGAGTTGATATCTACCCAAGAGAGTGGGGATTCAAAGCCAGCTCCTTTTCTCTGCCACGTTCAAGGAGAGTAGATGAAGCCTCGATTTAATCACTTCACTTCTTTGTTTCGGCTTATGGATGCATGGGTCGACAGGATGCGTTCAACTAATGGCATCTTCACTTCTTTGTTCGGTGAACGAGTATAAAACTGCTCTCCAGAATGCACCATGACTGCATTGTATTTTCACATATAATTAACTATTGGTTCACTGGTTTTGTGTAATTATGTTTTATCGTAAAACCGTATTTCCTTTCTTTACCGTGTATACTCTAAAATTTCTTCCATTAAAATATTGATCACAAACAACTTCATTTTCCCTTATTTTGATCTTTCAAAACTGTTTGCCATCCGTAAGTAGGGCTTGCTAAAATAATATCCTTCTTATTACCTCTTTCTCAGCTATGGTACTATTTTGATTATTGTTTAGATATTTTTAGAGCGTAGCATAATAGGCTTTAGGAGCAAGAAACAGAGTCCATCTATGGATGATATGTTGCGTAATATGAGGAAATTAAGAAATAATACAGGCTTTCTATGTCTTGGTTTAGTGTTCCAAATTTTAAAATGAGATGGATCAAGATGACATTTAGATTTTTATGAAACTTAATAGCCTACTAGTTTGGATTTTTTTTTTTTAATTAATAAAAATAGTCTAAAGAAATTTAGTCTGAAATTTGTCATAAAGTATGAGCTGTTTGAAAACTCTTAAGATTTCTAAGGGAGAAATGGAGTTTGATGGATAAAAGGAAGAATAAGACGTTTTAAAGCTGGCTTTCTCCTCTATTCGTGAAACAAAATAGATAGGTTGTGGCTGAACTTAAACGCATATGACAGTTAGGTATTATTTATGGAAATTGTACAGCTCTGATTGAATACATTTGGATAAGTGGTGAGGGAATAATAAAAACTACATTGGGTTACTTAAAGGATGAAGAACTTGAAAAGTACTAATATTTTTTCTACATATAATTTAGTCCTATATTGATTATGTATGTGTATATATATATATATATATGATTAAAAAATTTAAATAATATTTTTAAATTGATTTTTTTAAATAAGATTACGATTCATCTGGTGAATTGCATCAACCCTCAAATATCATATTAGAGAATATTTTTTTTCTTTGTGTAGAGCCTCATAAGATTATCTTTTGCAAAATCTCTTCAAAAATTTCTCATGTAATGAACAATCCTAGAAAAATACTTGGAGGTCCAATAACAGTAGTACCAAAAGAAATTCCAATGACATGTTTTACATGGCAATTGGTACTTTAGATGTGATTTTCTTGGTAGCTCCATCACTTATCCCTCGGATGTGATGGAGTTTATTTCTAAATGTTAAACTCTATCTACTATGATAAGGGGATCGAAATGAAAATTTTTATTTTATGATGAACCTTAACCATGGTTGGTGTTTGATGCTGCAACCTTATGGTATCCCATGCCCAACTAATCTAAGATTGTTTAATTATCAATAAATAAAAATAAGATATTATTTTATAAAATTAATTTATATTTTATTATTTATTAATTTTGATAAAATATATTTAGTTAAAAATAATCAGCTATTTTGGTAAAATTCCTGTAATTTGAGTTTTTTTAATAAACATTATTTATTAAAACCTGTCAACAAAACAAGTTTCCAAACCTTTAAATGCGTACGCATGGTGGGGGAGTTTTTAAGTGAAAACTTCGTTTTCTGATCGGGTGCTTGGTACCACACACCGTCACACCATCACATCTTGTACCATGTACTGCATCGATCTTTCCTTTTGTTTCTTCTTTTCCTGGTAACGCGGGTTGGGCGGTGGGCCCCTCTTCTGAAGTCGCTCGCCGTGAAATCCTTTTCCTTTCTTTCTCTATCTAGCCAACCTCGACGGCCTCTTCACGGCATAGTTATTTCCAGTTAAAATACTCCGCAGAGCAACTTAATGTCCTTTACTTTCTTTCCCAAACAACGTAATAAGAACTAATCGAACGGTAAAAATCTGATATTATTACGTTAATTCAAGAATGAGGAAGCTTAAATATTTTCTTCCCCCGCCATCCAAAAACCGAACTCCTCCCCATCCTTTTTTTTCCGTTTTCCTTTTTCTCTTCCTGTCACCATCGGAAATAGAGAGGAGGGGACAAAGGGAAACGTTTAAGCTTTGTAAACCGTGACCCTAGCTTCTTTAACCCTAGCGCTAACCCTTATGCAACCCTAATTCGAGGCGGAAAAGTCAAGCGTCCTCGTTCCCGACGTCTTAATCAAGGGGGCGGCTTGCTCATAGTTGTCCAATTATGTTGTTCGGAGAGTTCGATTTGGACCCGGCAGAGAGATTTTTTGATCGGGGAGGGGTCGAATTGTGCTCCGGGCATTTGGGAATTTAGGAGGAGGAGGCGGAGGAGGAGATGGCTGAGTGGAAGTGGTGGTGTTGGCACCAAGGAAAGGTCACCAATTTCGTCCATCACGAGCCGGAGCCCTTCTCCCTTCCCTCGCCCATCCCCGAATGGCCCCAAGGTGCGATTCTTCTAAAAAAGATTGCTGGACTTGTATACGATTTCTCTTCCATCTGAAAAAATGTTGCTTCTTTACGTTGCCCGCCTTGTGGTTCTTGAATTTCTTGTGCTTTTTGAGGAATTTCAAGTCAAAGTTTGTGTTTTTTTGACAAGAAATGCTCGATTCGATCGGGGTTTTATGAATCGTTTGTCAGTTTCTGTTCTTCGGTCTTGTTTGAAATCTAGTTTCTTGGCCTATACGTGTGCTCTCTTATCTTTCTTTTATTATTTGATGACGGAAATCTGTAGAAAACTTGATTGCTTTGGAATTGATTATATGCAGCTACTCGTCTGTTGTATGTTTTTCCTTTTCCCCCTTTTCTGGGCGCTTGGAGCATGCCTGCTGGTGTATGATGAGTATCAGTAGTTTATGGACGCATGGATGGGGTATGAAATCCCAAATTAAATGTTGGTTTCTACTCTTTTTGTGGTATTAAATGATCAAGAGATCATGTGTGGGGTTCTTTGTTGTATAATAGGTCTGATGCGTATTAAATTTTTTGTCATGGTGGTTGATAATCCAATTTGGCTTTTTACCGCCGATTAGTTTCTGTTATCTTTATTAAGAAGATTTGGTAAGGCCCCTTTGTACCAGAAATCTAGTTACTATCATGCCATCAAATATTTTTTTTTTCCCTAGAGACTGATACCTCTGTCGTTGCAAGTCTAATGGATGAAGAAATATCTCCAGTCATTTTATTGGAGTGTTGTTGATATCTATACTTTTTTTGCATCTGGGGCCAACTGTTAGAAGTGTTTGCGCTATAACTCAAACAAAATGTATAAGAAATTGCACTGGATGAGGTCTATTTACATTGCAATTATTGTTTTCCTCTTCTGGCTAATGTTAGTTTGTGTTCGCCAGTAGTTGTATCACTGTTTTCCCTATGTTTCTATGTTGACCAAATTGAAAAAGATGAGAAAAGAATTACCATGTTTTCCTTATGTCCATTCGTAATATCTGATTCTAGATAATTTTAATATCTTCCAGCAAACTGTCTATACTTTTAAAAATTATCTTCTCAGGTGAAGGGTTTGCTGAGGGAAAAATATGCATTGGAGAACTGGAAGTTGTAAAAGTGACTAAGTTCCAGAGCATTTGGAGCTGCCATTCGTCTAGTGCTAATGGAGCTACATTCTATCAACCCTCAGAAATACCAGATGGTTTCATTAGCCTTGGTCACTATGGCCAACCGATTGACCGGCCGTTACATGGTTTTGTTCTTGTGGTGAGAGAGCTTACTGATTGCAAAGCAACAACTGATCTGCCAGCTCTTCAGAAGCCCCTGGATTATACGCTTGTTTGGAGTTCAGCTGACTGGACGGAAGATGACCATGATGATTGTGGTTACTTCTGGCTTCCATCACCTCCAGAGGGTTATAAATCTCTGGGTTATTTGGTCACCAAAGGACCTAACAAGCCCTCCCTTGAAGAAGTTAGATGCGTTCGATGTGATCTAACAGAGAAGTGCGAGGCTTATGATTTGATAGTTGATATGGAACCCATGTTTCCGGAGTTCCCCTGCCAAATTTGGAAAACAAGGCCTTGTATTCGGGGGATGTGGGAGAAAGGTCTATCTGTTGGAACATTCTTCTGCAGTACTAACTCTATCTTTGAAGATGAGCTGAGCATTTCTTGCTTAAAGAACCTTGATTCTTCTCTACAAGCAATGCCAAATTTAGAGCAGATCCATGCACTCATGAAGCAATATGGTCCTACTGTTTTCTTCCATCCAAAAGAATGTTATTTGCCTTCATCGGTTTCATGGTTTTTCGAGAATGGAGCTACTTTATATACGAGAGGTATAAAAGTGGGAGAGGATATAAATGCCAAAGGTTCAAACCTACCTTTTGGTGGTGAAAATGATGGAGAATACTGGATAGATCTTCCTGAGGATGAGAGGGCTGAATATGTCAAGCTGGGTAGCATGGATAGCTGTGAGCTCTATGTTCATGTGAAACCAGCTCTAGGTGGCACATTCACTGATCTTGCCATATGGGTGTTTTGTCCCTTCAATGGCCCAGCTACGATAAAAATTGGGGTGGCCAGTTTCTCTCTCAGCAAGATTGGGAGGCATGTTGGAGATTGGGAACATTTTACGCTTAGAATAAGCAATTATACGGGTGAGCTTTGGAGTATTTTTTTTTCACAGCATAGTGGAGGAGAATGGGTGGATGCTTCTGGCTTAGAGTTTATTGAAGGTAACAAAGCTGTAGTTTATTCTTCAAAGAGTGGGCATGCGAGTTTTCCACATGCTGGAACTTACCTCCAGGGTTCTGAAAAGCTTGGAATAGGTGTAAGGAATGATGCTGCACAAAGCAATCTATCGGTGGATTCCAGTGTCCGGTATCAGATTGTTGCAGCAGAATATCTTGGAGATGCTGTGTCCGAACCTAACTGGTTGCAGTACATGAGAGAGTGGGGCCCAACTGTCATTTACAATTCAAGGACAGAATTAGATAGGATACTTGGTTTTCTACCATTTAATCTCAGGTTCACGGTGGAGAATATATTTGACAGTCTACCAATGGAGTTATATGGAGAAGAAGGACCAACAGGACCAAAGGAAAAGGATAATTGGGAAGGTGATGAGAGGTGCTAGCATTCCCTTCTCCGGATCTGTTCATCATCTGTTCCATTTACTATTTTTATGTGATTCCAGTATAAATGTAGTATCTGGGAGATGAAACAGTCATTCATGCAGCAAATGAGAGTCTGCTGCAATTATTCTTTTGCAAATTGGAAGTGAAGAAGGTAATTGGCCCTGTTATTTAATGGTGTGCTTTATTGTAAATATAAATAGATGTACTTCCATCGAAGTCATAGGTGAGTTTGCCGAGGGTAGCTTAAGGAGAATAGGAGGATGCTTAAGGTGACTGGTTCTCGAGTCCCTATTTGTAGTTCTTTCCTTCATATACTCCTTGTATTGCATCCATCAAAAAGTGTGGGCATATGATATCTTATAAATGTGATATGAATATAATGGTGTGTATTGTTTTTTGACACTTTACGATCTTATTACCATATATGATAGCAGAGTGGTTCGTTTCTGCAGCTTAGTGAGACACATTGCCTCGTAGGACTCTCCTTATGGTGTCATGTTATTCATGGAAATCCTTGTGCGATTTTTTGTATTACATCTTGAATTATTGTCTTGTTTTCTTTAGTTCTGAAAGTTCTGAACTTGATATTGAGATAATACAGCTATTTAAAATACGAAAATATCTAAATACCAAAAATACAATTTTTGAAGGATATTCTGATGTCATCTTATATCATGTATTAGTTGATCAAAAGGATAATATTGTTGCATAAGAGAAGGGCATGTTATGGATAGTTTACATCTCACATGATTATTGTCATTGTAAATTTTAGGTCTTAGTGATGCTCATCATTGAGTGACAATTGCAACCAAGTCAACAGAGGGCAGATGAATTTTGCAGCATAGAGTTCGATCTTTGATAGTGGCTATTGAAGTGATCAGAAACAGTATAAATTTTCTACTTAATAGTCTATGACTGGACTCTACTTTCGCATAAGTGATGAGTCCCATGCACCACATGCATCAAAAATAGCCATGTCCCTAGTAAATATGTTTTGGAACTTCCTTTTTTTTTTCCCTTTTTTCCAAATGAATAATTTTGATGAAATGGACTTATTTTGGAATGTATCTGTTGAAAATGATATCGATAAAGAATTGCCGGCTTTACCTTTTTTGTGATAATTTGAAGGCCCAGTCTGTATATTGGACAGATAACAACAAAAAATGTCGATCTATATCAGGCAGAAAGTTATGCCTTAATGTACTTGTGTTAGAGTGGCTTACAATAATAATGTTTTGAGAGCTTCTCAAAATAGAAGAAATTGCATCTTTCTGTAAAGAAGAAAAATAATAGTAGAAGCAAGATCCATCTCGCTATTGATTACCATATCAGTGGATACAGCATTGTCTCCAGACACCTTTTGATCTCTTCTTCTTTTTTTTAAAGATTTTTTATCATGGTACCATCCGAAATTGGATGATATAAGTCCGTACATCCATCTCAGACTTAGTAAAGATTGGTTTGAACTCATATATGGCAGTGGAATGGGCTTAATCTTCCAACAAAGTGGCCTGGATTCGAGTCATGGTGAATATCATGGCTAAGATTAAATGCCAGAACTTAAATGAGCTACGATAATTCATTCCTGATGGCCTGAATGCAGGGTCTAGAAGGGATATCGGGTTCATTGGTCCATGGTGGGGCTAAGATGACATATTCATTGGTTCGCTCATATAGTAGGGAGGAGGATCTCAAAATTAAATCTGATCTTCGAATCGAACATTCTTCAGTGAAGTTGGGATCTTATAGTCGTGCCTAGAAGAAGTACACATTACTGGTTTGGGCTCGTACCGAACTTGAGATGGTTCCACCCACCAACCACCCACCCACCCGACCCCCCCTCCCGCTCAAAAATTGGTCCATTGGTTTGGACTCGTACCCACCCCAACCACCAAGAAGCAGTAGAGGAAATGAAGAAGCCGCATGCGGGCGGCAGGGCCACAAGCAGCAGCCAACCTGCGCAGCAGCCCTAGTGCTTCAAGCAAGCAAGTGAAAACAGAGGAAAAGACCAAAGAAGAAGAAAAAACAACGCTTCATCAGCAATAGAAGTAGGGGAAGGAGAAAAGGAAGAGGAGAGTGGATTTGGACTTTGGAGTAGGGAGAAGAAGAGAGAGAAAACGGAGCCACCAACAAACCACCTACTTGGGCTCACCGCTGGCTGCTGCTGTCGCTTTTCCCGCTCACCACCACGGTGGAACCACCAGTTGCTGCTGATTAAACTCCCCGCACCAGCCTGGGTTGGTGAAGCATCCGCTACTGGGTTGGTCATTGGCACCTAGAAACAATCTGGCCCTCATAGGCATGGCACTACGGCAGATGCCTTCTAAAACATGGATATGTATCACATTGTTAGATACCAAAGTTTCTAGTTGCAACTTTTAAAGATTGGTGGAGGGTTGGACACTTCCAACAATAATTTCGAGCTAAGATAATGACATTAGTAGCAGGCTTTCCTGATCTTTCTAGATATTAGTCAAAAATATTAGTATTAAAAATAACTCCATGATACATGTTCTTTTATATCCTTGAGCTAATTTTGGAGTTTGCATGAGAAGCATGTTTATTGAAAAATCTTAACAATATTCTTTTTGTTTTCTTTTATGTAGTACTTAAATTATTTGAATAGATAGTTTATATGTCATAATCTGAATACGAATTCATAATTTCAATGAATTTTTCTTGCATGGCCTCATACCTCATATTTTACCTCACAGCCATGCAAATCGATATTAAGTTATGCAAAACCTATGGCATATTAACATATAAAGATAATATAATTTTTTTCTATTGTCAACATGAAAACCCAAGTTGTTAGTACAGAATCACAGTTTTGTAAGTTTATTTTGGAAGATATTCACTTGCATCATTAATAATTATGCATTCTGCCGATCAATTTAGAACTATATTTATATGTTTCTATCATGTCTATGTATTATTACAAGGCTAAAACTGGTTGGTCTATTTTAAACTAAGGCACCCTGGTATATCATTTACAAACTTATTTACGGATTTCAGTTAACTTTCTATGCTGCAATTGCCAAAAGTGTGAACAGAATACAACACTCTACTAGTGCTGGCAGGCGCAAACATGCACGATGGACAATAACCTGTAAGCCATTCCTAAAAGAGTGACGATTTTCTAATCCTTTAATACCAAGGGTGAATGCCCCATTTATTTTTTATAGATCCTTTTATTACCAAATATTGAGGATGTGCAATCTTTCCCCCAAATGTTTAGACGCTGGTGGGATGATGATCTTGAGGGTTTAGATGGCGTATCGGGACAAGATAAGTTGAAATGGGCCATAACGGAATAGTACACCCACCGTCGGATTCAATGCAGTTCATAGTATTTAAAACTTGCGATCTTTAGAGGTGGGCACCGGGCCGGGCATGGGCCAGCCCGGTCCGGCATGAATTGCTTAGCATTATAGCAGGTCGTACCAAGGCATGGCTCAAAATAGAGGATCGAGCTGGGTTGGGATATGGTGGCCCACGATTCAAGCCCGACATGGCCCTTCAGAGCCTAGGCTAGCACGGCCCATCGGACCAGACACAGAATGATACGGCACGCGCCTAGGCCCGGCACGATCCACATGCCAGCCCATATGGGTCGTACCATGGCACGGCCCATTTGGCATGCTATAGTTTTTTTAAAATTTTTATTTTAAAAAATAATTTTTATAAAATAAATTAAGTTGGTGGATAAATAAAAATAATAAAATATTAAATTTTTTTTATAAAAATAAAAATTATCTTGTAATGATGAAGGGTTTGGCGTGGATCCCTACCAATTTATTAATATAAATCAAAATTATATAAAAGATGGAGGAGGGCTAGGCTTAACCTTTAGAATATAAAGAGAGAGAACTGATAAGAAAATAGAGGTGACTCATCTTAACAAATAAAAAGTAAAAAAATATAATTTTTAAAAATTAAGAATTGAAAATAAATCTTACTAATTATCTGTTGTATTTGTGTCGTCCTCATCATCAGATCCAGTATCATGTCCTCCTTTGTCCTGAAGTCTCACCTTCACATCCAATCAATCTTTGAAGCAGAGTAGCATCTCAACTGTCTCGCCCGTCATCCTGCTCCTCTTTTCATCCAAAATGCGCTGACCTGCACTGAAAGCTGATTTCGTTGCTACTATGGACATCGACATAGCTAAAATATCACGTGCAATTACAGACATAATAGGGTATTGATTTTTTACATTCTTCTATCAGACCAACACATCAAGATTTTCTATTTGATTTTCATCTAATGCAGAAGATATCATTTCGTAAATAAAATTTTAATTCATTACTTAAAGATGAAGAAGATGCAGATGAAGAAGATGCATGTGAATGTCTCCTATGTGCAAAAAATAAAAAAATAGATGATAAACGAGAGGTACTAGAAGTTGATTGTGAAGATGATGTGGACTGTCTAGATCCACGAAATTTTTCATCATCTAATGCAAAAATATCATAAAGTAGCTGAGTTACCTCAGCTTTAGATTCTTTAGAATCATGATTCATATATCTACCAATTTCATCAAGTAAAATATGTATGCCACTTAATTTAATCAATGGATCAAATACAACAGCTAAGTTATGCATGGAATATACCATATTCCAATACTGATTCCATTTTCTTTCCATTTCATAAATAATAGGCATTAAAACATCATCAAATTTATATTGTGCAAATGGATCATAAATTATATATGCTTATTGTAAAAATGCACAAGAGGTTGAAAAATAAATATCAGAAAGAGTATTTGTAGCATTACAAAAACTAACTAAAAAATCTTCTAATTTTTTTTCAATCATTTTTAGTCAAAATAAATCCTAATCCATGATCATTTATATATGTATTTAATAAATTTTTATATGGATATGCATCATGAATCATCATATATATAGAGTTCCAATGGGTAACTACATCAAGTTTAAATTTTTAAAATATTTACCATGGTCTAAACATAATTGTTTAAATTCTTGCAATCGTACTCTTAAAGCATGAATAAAAGATACCGCATTCCTAATTTTTGTAATTATATCTTGAATCATGCCCATTCCAGCTTGAATAGAAAGATTCAAAATATGATATGCACATCTAATATGAAATAATTTTTCATTAACAATGGAATAAAAAGAGTCTTTCAATAATTGGATAGCTATATTATTATTAGATGCATTATCAAATGTAACAGATATAATTTTATTACTAATACCTTATACAGCTACAGATTTGATAAATAACATTAAAAATTTATCGGCCAGAATGGAGATAATCAAAAGAATGAAAGCAAGAATACACTTATTTAATTGCCAATCATTATCTATATAATGAGCAGTAACAGAAATAAAACATATACTATCTATAGATGCAGTCTATATATCAGAAGTTAATGATACTTTTACATTTAAAGCAGAAAGAGTACCAATTAAATCATGCTTCATTGCTAAATAATTTATCATAGCTATTCTTCTAAATGTACGTCTACTGGTTCTTCTATAAGCTGGTTGTAAAGCTAATTAAACATATTCTTCAAAATTCAAAGATTCACATAAGCTAAAGGATAATTCATCTCTAACTATCCATTTTACAAGTATCTTTTTTTTATCTTCATGATTATAGGTAAAAGTTCCAACAAGAGCACCCCTTTGTGTATTAAGAGTGCTTTGAAGACGAGAATCACTTATCCTATGAGACTCTTGATGTCTCTTCAACTGGTCAGTTCCTCCAGTACAACTATATAATTTGGCATATTTTTTATATTTTGCCTTTAGACTCTATCTATCAAAATTCTATCGAAATCATTCCACACAGTGCTAGTCCTCTTATGGAAAGAGGATCCAACTTTCCTAGAAGAGGCTTCAGAGGAAGCAGGAAGAGTTTTTTCCTCCTCCAAAATAGGAAAAGAAATGCCGACATGCCCAGCAACGCCGACTATACTCTCATCATCATAACTTACTATCTAAACTAAGTAAATGTAAAAAAAATAAAAACTAACTAGTAACCAGCAAAAAAAAATTAAATTGTAGAGCTAAAGAGGAAGAAGAGGTGGAGCTGAGACTGAAGAATTGGAAAGCCAGAGGAGGAGGATCGAGCCGTCGGAGGTTGGATAGTCGAAGAGCCGGAGAGCCAGATTTGTAGAGCTGCCCTTGAACTACAACCTCCAAAAGAGAGATGCTTCCTTCTCTTGTATGATTCTTGAATTGCTAAATTATAATTGCTACGTACTAAATATTTAATGGAAGAGAGAAGAATTGCTAGAAGAGAGAATAAATAGAAGTAGGAAGATTAAAGAGAGAGAAAATTGATTTGATGAATTGATGTGGTGAGAATGAAAGAGGAAGGCTCTATTTATAGAAGTCTTAAATTTTTATTTTCCTAAAATATCCCTCAATCTAGCCATTTTTTGGCTGTTGAAGGAGTTAAAATGGTAAAAACAAGAAAACTAGCCATTTTAACCCTTAAAAAATAGAAAAAAAAAAGCTCGATTTTAGCCGTTACGGGCCGGCCTGGCCCATTTTAAGCAGTTATAGGCCGGGCCAGGCATGGCCCATTTAGGGCCGTTACGGGCCGTGCCAGGCACGACCCGTTTCATACCATTGCAGGCACAAGCCCGGCCCGCCAATTCCCGGGCCTAGGGTCATGCCGGGCAGGGGTTTTATGCTTGCCGTGTTGTGCCGGCACGGCCCGCTATAGTACCAGGCCCGTTGGGCTTGGATCGGGCCAAGCACAGCCCGATGCCCATGTCTAGCGATCTCGCTCTGATACCAAGTGATAGGATTGTAGCCTCTAACCACTCTTCTAAAAGATAATTATCTGATAGAAGAAGGGGTTTATTAACCTTTATCCACAAAGCACGAAACTTGCATCTTATACATGCTGTGGGTGGACCTAAGGAGCTTAGCATCGAGCCTGATCTGCTTCAAGCAAGATCGAGCCTCAATAGTAGGTTGAGCGGTCAGTCTTCATTTAATCCATCAATTGAGGGACAAGCCAACCCGCCTATACGGGCCGACCCTTCGAGGATCGTTGCCACATCACCAAACATATAGTGTGTGCTGGAAAATGCCCAACACATACCTTTGTCATCCAATTTGGATCAATATGAAAAAATATATAAGATAAAATAAAAAAATTATCAATATTACCATATAATCAACTGGGCAATCGTGAAATTCCAACATCACTTAAGTCAGGCCGCCATACAACCGGCAAATTTGAGCTTCTTTTCATGAACATCACCAAAGCCCAGGCTAGCTCCTATTATTTCCATTGTAGTCAATAGTTGACAATTTTATGCATCCTCAGTCCCTATTATGTTTGATAAGATGTTAAAGATGCGAAAGAGGTCATTTACCCTATCGAACATGATAATGATGATGATCAATGAATCTCAACCAACCTCAAGAAAGATATGATTCAAGGTTTCTTTTGAGGCTGGAAGAATAATTTTTTTGCAATCTAGAAGCGCTTCTCGAGATCACTTGCCTCATCAATTTTAAAAAGCTCTACAGGGTGCCATATTTGGAACCTAAAACAACATGTACTCGAACAATGACTGGAGCATAAAAGCAATGTGCATGAAATCAACAATGCTAATGGCAATGTTCTTCAATCCCTCTCCTCTAACACCAAGAGGAACATTTGTCAGTTTTTAAAGGATCTTCAAAAGCTACATCAGTGAATACTACCACCTAGGGAGAGAAGTTTGAGATGATCCATGCAACTCCTTGGATACCCACTTCATCCGATTTTGACCTAATGATGCACATCAAACTATGAGGCTTCCTTACTGATCACCTACACCAAGCATCGCTATAGATATTGCATATTGAATAATTGCAGATGGCCATGAATAACAAATCTAGTCCTGAGATACAAGGTTGTATCTTAAATCGGGCGAAAATATTCATTTCATGGTCGACCAAATAAGATACACATCAGGAATTTTACTGTCACTTAAACACTGAAACACTTCATTTACATGAGATCTTTAGTCAGCTCAGCAATGGTGCACAATGACCGAACTCATACTGTTCATCCTTAACAACAGAAAGGTTCCAGCATTAGCAACTTAGTCTGCTGCTATAAGGTGGAATAGTACCTGAGCACCCAACTTATTAAAGTTCATTTGAAGAGAGAGAGTGCTAAAGAGATTTAATGATTCACTCCATAGGAAATGATAAAACCGTGGCTTTAAAAACTAAAAATAAAATTAAAAATATATATATACATGAGCCCAATGAGGTAAACATTTTAAGAAATCTATAGAAAAGAGATCAGACGGTAGGCTTTAATAATGATACAACACCGTCGTCAATTACTGGTTATTTCTCTTCCTCCTCAGAATCAGACTTCGTGAAAACAGGTTCAGGCTGAGTCTCGGCATATGCAGGTGCAATGTACTTGGGGTCTTTTACTGCAACATCAGCATACTTAAGTATTGCCTCTCTTGGATCTTCTTCCATCCAGGTCTCCTTGATCAAACCACCTTGCTGTAACACAAGGTTGTTAATACTCAAATATGGATCATCATCTTCATGTCAATGAAGAAAGGAAGTTCAAAAGCAAAAGTTCACAAGAAAATTTTTTTGGCATCTACTATATACCTTCAAAAGATACTGGGTCAACAAGCTGCCTTTAGAGGCACCAACTCGTCCACCAAAGCCTGGACCGGTAACAGGAAGCTCGGGCTTGTGTGATTTAAGGGGGTCCTTCAATGCTTTTTCTCGTTGACGTTTACGGCTCGGCTGATCTCTAAATAAGGGCAGTGCATGTGGGTTGTGAATAACTGGCTGTACCTCAAAATCATCTACAGATTTTTTCCTTGGTGCTCGTCCAACACATATGAGAGCTCCTCTCTGACTGATAGATGGATCATAAAGTATGTGGGTTCCCCCTTCTTTCTTGTCACCAACAGTTGCGAAGACCTTCAGAAACAACAGATATTTTAGCATGATGTACTGTCTAAATTATGCCATCCAGAAAAAAATCTGTTGCATACTGTTGAATCGAGGAGGGGCAAAAGGACATGGTAGCAAAATCCTAGATATATGCATACAAGTATGGTATAGTTTCCTAGCCAGAGCATAAGCAGTAGAATGTTAAAAATCTTTTTCATCCTAAAAAAAAGAAACAGGGACAAAAAGGTAGAAGCATTCAAAATTTATGAGTATCTACAATATGCGTTGTGTGAAGTAATAGATGTCATAATGACAAGCAGATTATGAGCTAACCTGATTAATCCTTGGGTGCCAAGCACAGCATACAACACTACATTTAGGAGAAATTCCCACCCTCGATACAAGCTCAAGTTTCCTTCGGTCAAAGAAGCAGAGTAGACCTCCACTTGTGCCATCTCTTTCAACAGAGGTTCCAGTAAATATTAGTTGTTCGTCAGGACTAAATGCGGCATTTGTCTGGGAATAATGATTTGGAAGGTCTTCAAAGACTCTAACAGGACTTTTCATTTGCCGTAAGTTCCAAACCTACACAAAAAAAATTAAAACATGATACTTTACAACAATTGCAAATTTGAATTTTTGGAAGAGACAAAAATTGTTAAATGTAGAATGAAGACTCTAAAACACATGATTGGTGGTATAATATGAATATAAAATATTACCTTAAGTGTACTATCAGTGCTTCGTGACAGAAGAATTTGCCCATCTGTAGAAAACTTAAGTCCAGTGATATCATCAGCATGTGCTTTCTCCACACGTATATCTGGTCTACTTCCCCACCCAGGCTTGATGCTCCATATCTGGAAAATATGAAGCAACTCAATTAGTAGATGACTTGCCAATTAGCATATAGATTATGCTATTAATAATTAATGGAGGTTAAGATACAAAGAATAGGCTCAATATTGAATATTTGAAATCAGCTGAGGAGAACTGCAATCATCATGCTGATACCTGTATGGAACCATCCCCAACGCCACCGACAATGCGCTTGCCATCACGATCCCAAGCACATGCCGTAACTGGAATTCTTGCTGGCCTTGCTAGTTTAGGTTTGATAACCTATAAATGAAACAGCTGCTTAGAATTCCCTGATCATAACACCTCTCATGTAGTGAAAAGAGATGATATATCACATTCAGTTTATCTGGTACAAAATTTCATCTTTAAACAGCAAATGTAACTTCAAAATATCTTCTAATGAAGGTGATAGATGCACTAGAATCTGAGTGGATTGCATCATTCTAAATAATCTTAGCTATTTACATCTGAATGCATGGAGAAATTTGGTGAGTATTTTTCCTTGAAACTGCTAATAGAAATATTAAAAACTTTGAGATGTGTTTGGTTCGAGCTTGTTAACTGAATAATGAGAAAAACCTGTTTTTGACTTTTGAAGTCAGCCACATCCCATATCCGCAATGAACCATCTTCTGAAGAAGTTAAAATGGTCTCCTTTGATTTAGGGTTCCATTCTCCACCGGTCAATCCAGATATATGCCCCTTAGTATTTTTTAGGTCACGAATATACATGTCCCCCTTTATAAACTCACCCAAAGTAAGTCCGTCTCGGTCGTAAATCTGAAAGGGACACACAATTGCTTGTCGTTGATTTTTCTACATATAAAATTACACTAATAAGACAAACACTGGTTTTGCAAAATTTATGAAAATGAAAAATACCTTAGCCTGTGCTGAACCTGTAATGCACAAAAATCGGTCAGATGTCGGACTCCAACTTAAACTTCGAACTTGGTGTCCCTCGAATGGTTCCAACTGTCTGAAAGATTGCAACTTGGAATTCATCCCTTGAAAATCATACATACGGACAGTATAATCATAGCTACCAGAAAGGACTCTTGATCCTGAATGGTCAACAGCAAGAGCTGAAACAACCTGCAGTTCGTAAAAACTTGAACGTAAAAATGTCATAAACTAAAATCCTAAGTTAACAAATAATAAGATTTGCAGATATCATGACACAACCAGATTTAGAAATTTTATGAAGTTGCCAACAATGCACTGCTCAGAGATGAATGCTAATATGTAATTTGTTGTATCAAATTGCCTTTCCCCTCCTTTGTCTAGACTGTTTTCAGGAAGAGGGAACAAGCCCATTTCTGCCAAGTAGCATTCTTGGTCTCATGGAGGTTGTAACTTGCCCTTAGTTGCTCAAGCAAAGGGATTCTGGTCAAGGTTTACTATTAATCAGTTTCTCTTTTCTTGGTAGAAGGGTCAATCATAGTTTTGAATTGGTTTTATCAACATAAGAATCACAAACTGAAAAACATATGCTTTTGAGAAGTCCTATATTGATTGTTAATAGATGTAATATGTGTGTGTAGCATATTTGCTTTCACGTTCCCTTTGGTGGTGTACATTTGTGGTTTTGGAATCAATCTTTCCAGAGAAAACTCCAGACCTGAAATAACTCTTTATCTGCAGCAAGAGTATTGAATGTCTATTTTGCAAGCTCGAGAAGAAATGATTACTCTAAGGCGCATGATGACTCTGACAATTAAATCAGTGAAAAGCTCTCCATTTTCACTTGGCATAAAGGCCCAAAGAAGTGGGAAAAAATGACATCACTGAAGCACCAAGTGGATACATGATATACATATGTACATACATACACATGTAAATATATGTATGTACATATGAATGATAACAAACAGAAGCATATCATTACACAAAGTCAAACATTGACCATGCTTTCAAAGTGATTTTTTTAATCATCCTTAGGTCATGCCTGATGTAGCTAGGGCTTAAATTGAGTGCAGGATATGCTTTTAGCAATTTTCTTATTCAATTAGGTGATTCTACAAGTTATTCAGAAGGTACAAAAAAATGGTGTTTAAGTCATTGTTGCTCAAATAATAATTAACATGAATTGCTCCTACACTGGGACTGATGGGTTTGTGTTGTTTTATAAATGATTAAAGAAGGCATGCAAATTTTTTATCTTACTTTGATAACTCTAATGAATGAATTGTGTTTAAGATTTTTTGGAACGAACCCTCTATCTTCTTCTCTCTATTCTTCTTCACCTTCTCCATCTTTCCTCTTTCCAAAGCCCAATACTCAGATCTAAAACAATTTGATTTCCTTAACTACCATTATTTATCCTTCCACTCCAATTTCCCCCTCTTTGACCATGTATCCAGGTCTAAAAGCAAACCAAATCGAATTTCTTCTTCTTAGTCTAGCCTTCCTCTTCTCCATCTACCAATCCTCTTATTTTTCTTTCCCTTTTTGTCACATTTAATCATCATGAATATTTCTCAACAAGTGGTACTTGACTTTATTATGTAAAATAAATCACCACATGCAATTGCTCTATACAGAGTGAAGATTCTCAATCTTTTATACAGCAATTGGATGGCTTCAAACAGCTCAAGCAAGATTGATCCAAATGCTTGGCTATGTTTGGAATTTAGGCTGCATCTAGTCCAAGTTGTTGGTGCATCAATGCTGGTCCTTGTGAAGAACTCAATTATGTGAACTCGTGAAGGATGATGATCAAACACAAGCACAAATATCAGAAAGTTGAAGATTTGCAAAATTATGCCTGATGAAAGCTTATGATGAAATCTGAACAGTTACAAGCAAAGAAAATAAAGAATCTCTCTCTCTCTCTCTCTCTCTCTCTCTCTGAGACAATGAAATTTGCCTCTCTTGGGTCAAACTCGAGCATCCTTGCTAATGATTAATCAAACTCCTATCCACAAGGTGAGCATCCTTGCTAATGATTAATCAAACTCCTATCCACAAGGTGGGATACTTTTGAAGGACCAAAATATTTCATTTTTACACTCCCAATCAAACTAATAATCAACATTTTGTAAGTCCTGCAAATAAAGATGCATAAAATCCTTCCTCCTGAAACAAGCAAGTTTTACTAACTGAAACTCTTTTCTGGCTCCCACTTCAAATATCTTTCCCTGGAAAATATATATATAGACTTCCAAATTGTTTTCTCCAACTACAAGCCTACTCCTAAAAGCCAAAGAGCAAAGATGGGCAATGAACAAAATATTAAGCCCTAGATGCTATTTTTGAGGGAGGGGAAATGCCTTTATGAAAACCAGGAAAAATTCATGTTCTGCTCAAAACTATGTTTTTGGAATACTTTTCATGGTTTTTTCCATATTCCTGGATTATGACAGGGACCTATAGTTTCACTGCAATGACTTCAACCACTGGGGATGGAAGTGGGCAACCAAAAACACATAGGACCCTTTCACCCAAACAGCTCCTACTAACCAAACAACCATAGTGATAGAACTGCGCCTCACTAGAACCAAACGCCAAGAATGCAGTTCACATAATTGCACTACCTCAAACTGGCCACTTCTCCAAGGGGCAACCTCCCACTTCAGCCCATCACCCAACCAAATACGCCCTTCAATCTAATTTAATTTTTCCCAGGTAAAAGCCAATCCCAAAGTAGAGTATAAATACACCCTAGATACATTATTGTTACTCAAAACACCATCTTGAAGCATTGTTTCTGATCTTTGTCAGCCTGACCATCAGAAAAATTGACTGAATAAACATTTAGGACAAGTTTTCCTTGAATCAAGTGTCGGTAAATAAGCGTTTTGAACCATAACAAACCGTACAGAATTACTAGCAAAAATAGAACTGAACCCAGGCAACAGGTGACAACCCTAAAAGATTTTTTTTTTTTTTTTTTTTTATACAGAAAATTGGAGCATCAATGAGTACGTAAACAAACATCCCCATTAACAAGAACTTGCCTATTCCTTAATTGTCACATCTAGACGCAGTTCTATAAAAAATGAATTCACTTAATAGTTTTCTTTTCAAGGAAAAGAATAAAAAGCTGCAAAAGAGTTACCACGTATAAACAGAGAATCCAAATACCTTGGAATGCCCTCTGAGCACGATCTCGTTACTAAGAGGAATTCGAGGCAAATCCTCCAGTGAGTCATCCATTCCAGAGTCCGAACCATCGTCATCCCAGTCCACTTGCTTCGAAGCCAGCGGCGGCCGCGGAGGCCCAATCATGACTCCCTCATCCGCATCCGGAGGCTCCGCCTGATCAGCCTGCGGGGGAGGCGGCGGAGGCCCAATCATCACGCCATCGTCGTCGTCCTCTCCTCTGCCGTTCAAACCACCAGAGGCATCTCCGGAGCCGCGGCTCCCCGGTTCCGGCCGGGAGCTCTGCTTAGGGCTTGCGGAGGCGGCAGAGGTCCGGCGCGTGGAGGAGTGGACGGCGGAGGTCTGGGTTTGGACCTTGGACGGCTTGCCGAAGGAAAGCGGGAATTGCGCCCTAATCGCTTCGTCCATGTCGCCAGCCTCCATCCTCTCTCTCTCTCTAGCTTATTCTCCCTTTATTCCCCACTTATTCCGAGAGGCTTTCCTAGCAACCGTTGCCATTTCCTGCAAGTCGATAACAAATTTATAGCTCCCATGTCGGTGATAGACAGCCGACTCCTGCGCGTAGCGGGCGCTCCTATTCCGAATAAGATTCGGGCAAGGCTTCAACGAGATACGGCATGAGAATAAAAATTCTAAGGTAGCTGTCCACAATGCATCATATCTGCAATCTTCACCCCGCCCCCCCAGTTAACACAGTACCCGTCGGTTGGTTCCAGGCTTCTAGCAAGAGGGCAAAGGATCCTGCTCCGACAAAGTGATATAACTAAAACGAAATAATACATAAAATTGCAAAACAAAATCCTCCTGGTTGAGACAAAAATTCTCCCAAAAAAGGACCTATGAAATTATGACATGCTTGATGCTTCTTAGATTTTAGTATGCAGGTCCTTTATTACAAAAAAACAAAAACAAAAAAATCATACACATGTTTGTTAAGTTTACGCCATGTTTAGTATTGCTTAAAATAAAATTATAAGTGTTTGATAACAATATGTTCAAAATTTTTATACAAGAAGAAAAGGTTAAAATGCAATTTGAGGAGAAGCCGGAAAATCTAGGCTGCATTTGGTATTGCTATCACTTTTTTAAAAAAATAAATAGAAACAGAAATTTTGTTTCCACTTTCTTTTCGGATTTTTGAAAATAAAAACATGTTTGGTAGCCAATAATTTTTCAGATTTCATCTAGCATATATGTTTGATTTTGTCCTATGAGAGTCGGGATTTGACTTTAGCTATGCCACCCTCACCACCCCAATCAGCCGCTCTAGCAGCTCCTCTGCCTGTATCTCCACCAGGAATTCCCCTTGTTCCCCAAAATGGTATAAAGATCCAATTTATGAGAAAACATTTCCTTGGAGGAATGTTGCCGATGGCAAATAAGATGAAGTTACGGGAGACAGTAGCAGGAAGAGAGGGAGAGTTCCACTCTCCAAACTTTGTAATCTTCTTGATAATTTAAAGAAAAATTCTTACCAAAGTAAGAGGAAAGAAGAGAGAGCTCCGCTACTCCACCATCCATATTTACACGCATCTTATCAAAGATTTGTATTTAGACATACACCACACGTGTAGTCTAATAGAAGTTGATTTTTTTTTTTGAGGAAATATAATAGATCATAGAAAAAAAATCACAACCATCAATTCTTCTTACATGCACCGCTCAAGAGTCCAACGCTGGTATGCTCCGGACAAGAAAACTTCTTTTTTTAATATTTTTTTCTTTTTAAGGAGTGTGCTAAGAATAAGAAACTTCATACATGTTAATTTTGCTTGGTGAGAGACATTTTTTTGTTGCTACTTTGCATTCATCTTTCTCGAGATATATAATACCAGAGTTTGACAAGCGTGATGCATGTGATAGGGAAATCTATAGCATTTTAAGCAAAATCCTGCAGACATGATTGAGAGTTTGAGTTTGGTATTAAGAACAGGTACTGCAAATATATGAGAAGGTAAAAGCTAAACGGGAGGTTTTCTCAAAAAACTAATAGATATTCGATATATTTAACTATTTCAATATTTTTAAAATTTTGGTGGGGAAGTTCAACCATTAAAGTAATTACTTCATAAATTGATCAATAAATCTTTATCCTCTATTAGAAAAACTAATGCAACTAAAGTAGCATTAATATTCCTTTACTTTTAATTCCCTTCAACGGCATGGTTATGGCGTGGGTTTTTGAGAATGATGTAGAGGAAATTCTTTTACGCTAATTATTGCTTTTCAATATATATTTAATATTTATAATTTTTTATTTAAAATTTTAAATAATAAAAATATTTTTTTAATAAAAAATTATGATATCTTATGTCTATATTATATTATGACATCCTACGATAAAATTATGACTTCTTGTATAGGATGCCATAATTTTTTTTTCATAAATCATAAAGAGAAAAGAATATTTTTATTATTTTAAATTTTTAAGATATATTTAATATTTATAGTTTTATTTTTTTATTTAAAATTTTGAATAACAAAAATACTTTTTTATTTTTGAAAAATTATGATATCCTACGGTCAAATTATGACTTTTTGCACAGGATGTCATAATTTGGCCACAGGATATCATAAGATAGAGAGGAACATTTTTATCATTTAAAAATTTTATAAATTTTTAATAATAAAAATATCTTTTTTTTATAATTTTTGTAAGAAAAATTATGACATCTTCAGTCATAATTTTAACGTAAGATATCATAATATAGCCACAGAATGTCATGATTTTTTAGAAAAGAAAAAGCATTTTCGTTATTCAAAATTTTTAAAAAATAAAACTGCAGGCATTAAATGTGCTTTAAAAAGTGGTGGCTATGTGGCTCAATTAAATGGGATGGTGCATTTTTCTACACTATGTATAGTGTACAAAAAAATTTTCTTTAGTTCAGACAAGCACGAGAGAAGCAAAAATGCTCATAGGCTTCTTTTGTTCCCGACTAGAGTCGGAATCGAAGTCAATTAGAATGAGAATTGAACCCCTAAAATATTTTGGTTCATGATTGGATCGAAATTGGAATGAGATGTGAATATTAAGAGAGAGTAGGGATGAGATTTTGACGGACATTTTCATTCTCCTTTAGAATTGGAACATGACTCCATTCAATTAAACTATTAGAATAGGAGTAATTCATTTTTATTTCTAAGCCCAACTCTCTTGAACCAAACAAACCTTAGAGTAATGCCTAGCATGCCTTTGATCCACTTTACCCTAATTTTTCATTTCTCACTAATTTTACATCTCATGCATAATTGTTTCATTAGGCAAATGCTAATTTTTTTATTTTATTAATATTTACCTCCAATAATAAAGTTAGATTTGGCTGATAGTGGGATGCCTTCAAAGTACATATTTTGCTAAAGTCATGGTGTCAGCCACAAACCCATTATCTAGGTTGACTATGTAATAGGGCCACATGAATCCGAGGCTAAATCCTAGAAACCTATAACATGTTTCTATCATTTAAACTTCACGATCAAAACCTATCCAATGCTAAGTATCCTACAATTTAAAAAAGAAAAAAAAAATTATGAAATTTATAGCCCAATAAAAATCCTATTATACTTATATCAATATAATAATCTAATTTAAAAATAACAAATAAACAGCATCAAAAAAAATTATAAATCATAAAACCTCGTGACATGCATGCAATATAACTCAATATTTATATAAACATATATCACAAATCATATGTTATCATAAATCTATCAATCATAAATATCACCAATATATATATATATATATATATATGACTTCTTATTCATGTTTCATTAACAGACCAAATTAATAATTATTTTTTAATTTTGGATTAATTATGATCATGCTTTGGCTCATAACTGGCAAACCATAAACTACTTCGGCTCGTGATGTCAATCATAATATCCATACTTCGCCTGCTATGGTGAACCAAAAAATATATGATTTGGCTTACATTGGCAAATCAGAATATCCCCCCAATGGCAGATCAGGATATCATGATTCGATCCATGACTGTAATCCAAGGTATCATGGTTCGGCCTATGATTAGTAATCTATATCATAGCTAATCCAAATCCTTTTACACAATCAATATATCATTCTATAATTTATATTATATTTCTTGTCCAATTTTAAAATGTTAGATATGATATTCCCAACAGTTAGAATAATCAACATTGATACATATATCATTAAAAAAAATCATACATTCAATGTAAAGCTAGGAATCATTATGCATAATACAATAATATATATACGGATTATTATATAAGAGGATCTTTATCTCTACCAGTTTCAGACTAAGCACAATAATCAATTAACTTCTTGATCTATGAACTCGGAAAAAGATGTTTCACTCGACACTATCTTGTGCAGACTGTTACACCTTTATATAATTAATGCCAACATAAAAATCAGCGATGATCATGGATGTGGAAAAATTAAAATACACCATTGTAACACTAAAGGTCTAGGATCCTTTCCAAAGTCTGGTCGATCTAAGTTTTACCTAGACATTTGGACTCTTCATTAGGCCATAGGATTTTTAGATAGAGAAATCTATAAAAAAAGAGAAACAATTTAGAAAGAGAAAGTTATAGAAAAAAAAATTGTAGAGAGAGTGGAGAGAGAAACTAAGAAAAATAAGTAAAGAGAGAGAAGAAAGGGAAAGAAAAAAAGAGAAATTCTATTTTTTTATTTTTTTTATTTATTTTTTTTTTCTTCTTTCCTTTCTCTTGTTTTTTCTTTTTTCTTTATAAAAAACAGGGAAGACAATTCTTAGGCTGACCTCCTTCCATGGTCGTAGCCCTCAATGGCCGCAACCCCATAGGCTCTAGCAGGAGTGGCTCTAGCTCTTGATAACCAACACAAGGCTATGTCTGGCAATGGAGAATGGTTCGATGGAAGGAAAGGAAAAAAAGAAATCGAGGAGGTCCTGTCCATAATAAAATCTGGTGGCTGTGGGCTCAATCTGGCCATCAAAGACTTAAAGTTTGAAAAAAAAAAAAGGATGAAGAAGAATAGAAGATCAATATCTCAACTCCCATAACAAATCAGTGGTAACTCGTTGAAAACATTAAAAAACCAATATACCCCACGATTTTGCTGGTATAGATAGAAATCTTAAGATCCTCGCTGAAGTTTGATCCACCCTAGACTCTTTTTTCTAATAGAATTCGAAGAAGGGAGATGATCTCCATTGTTAGAGGAGACGTGAGGTTCAGAATTTTTTTTTTTAATCTATTTTAAAATTTATGTAAAGAAGAATTTGGATAATCTACGGATCGGATCCTTACACATAGATGTATATAAGCCAGTACTCGAATCACCCATTCCATGTAATATTGCGGATCCGAACTTACGACCTTGGCTTAATATTGGGGCCCAAAATCTTGATCGGTTATGAAATGAATCAACAATGTGCATCGAGATTAACAGGTCAGTTTGAGTGAGGGTGTACGAAGAGCACAAAAAATATCTGCCAACATGTAGCCATTTTTCCAGGAGAATAAAATAAACAGATTCACAAACAAATCTACATAAGCTGAGGGAGAGTTTACAAAATGGTACTATCAAGTTTATCATCCCTTCGTCGTAATGGGGATCATAAGCTTAGAAGAATGTAAGATAAAGATGACAACATTAAAATAGTGCCAGAGTCATCCCTCAATAAGAAAGCAACGAATCAGAAGATCAAATTAAACTGGCTTGTTGAAAAGAAAATAGCAAAAGGAATCACCGATGGATGTCATCATTTTTCATTGTAAGAGCTTTCAATTTGATTGGGGCAAACAGAGACGCACAGGATAACATCCTACTCATATTTGAGAAAGAAATTAAGGCAAATAATTCCAGCTTTATGTCAAAAAATGCCTTTTTATTGCACCTCAAATAAAACTGTGGCCCATGCATCTTGCTGTTTCATTATTTTGCAATAACCTCTGATAGAATTTGTACATATTTATACAAGCTCTACTCAAACTGTGCTCCAGCTTTTCCCTAATAATAGAAAGTGAGTTGCCATCTGCAATGATCTTCTCATTGTTTTCCTCTTCCTCTATTTGTTGGTTAAGCAACCCGAAGCCTGCATGCTTTCTTTCCTTTCTCTGCTTCGCTTCTAAGCAGTAAGGCAGAGTCATCTGTTAGAAGATTACCTGTCCTAGCCTACTTTCTGTCTTAGACTGTATCTCGCTTCTTCGGCGACCATTTCAAGCATCTGACATACTGCTAGACCTTGTAGAGTACTCCGATACTAGCTTCAGAAACATCGATGACTTGTCCTCCAACAACCTTTGTGGACTGTCAAATTCTGCAACTCTACCTGAAATGCACAAGGAAATAAAACAGCAGAGTAAGAAATTGGATAAAATTGGAAAACACCTTGCAGTTTTTCTTGAAGTTAGCTTCAAGAAATCTTGTGCAGAAACTCAGTTAACAGGTAATCAGTTCCAATAGCCCAATCAGTTGCCTAGTTTCAGTTTAAGTTATGGGCAAAGATTGACCAATAAAAAGGCCAATTCAACCTGTTCAGCCAGCCATGTGACTTAAAGTGGTCCATTAAAGAGTGGAAAAGAAATGATGCAGATGAGCTGAGAGCAAAAATTTATGAATGTGCATCACTTCTTCTGTGGCTACCCCAGAAATCATGGGCTTCCCATAGTACCATACAGACGTGCAGGGTTGAACTGCCACATCTTGCGGTAGCTCAAGGAAGATCATTATATGCAATTAAGGTACACAAGAACTTGTTCATGAGGAATTCGGATAATGTCTAGGTAGTTTTCTTCTCCTGATAAATGTCAATTTAAACTTCATAAAATGGCTATTTCAAAATTAAGTTCAACAAGTTTCTCAAAAAAAATTGTAGAATTCCAGTTAAAATAAGAGATGCTGAAATGACTAACCTCCAAAAAATAATTATCATCTCTGACCAATGTTCGGTCATATGATGAAATTAAATTGAACTTTATATGATAATATATTAAGATAAAATCCATGACTTCTCGGTAATATCTTCTAAAAATAGGTCAACATGTACAGAATATTGGCAACAAATACATGAATAACCAGGAGAGTGGCTTAATGATCAACTCACCATCGCTAAGAACCAGAACCAGGTCACTGTCAATTACTGTTGGAATGCGGTGTGCTATGGTGCAGACCGTGCAGTCTTTAAATTCACTTCGAATGATCTTCTGAATAAGATTATCTGTGGCTGTGTCAACAGAGGCTGTTGCCTCATCGAGCACCAGAATTTGCGCCTGCTTTAGCAATGCCCTACCTAAGGCAACAAGTTGGCGCTGTCCAACACTCCAATTATCTCCATTCTCCAAGACTGCAAGGCCAGAAGTAATCCATTTGTCAAGATAATGCAAAACAAGCAAACATATACCATGCTGTCTCAGACGCACATCTGGAACATGATACATGGGCAAGAATTTTGCAAAAGCCTGTTAATGATTTTTTATTTTTCTTCCATACAAGATCAAAAAATCGTAAAGCAAATTAAACAATATAAATTAAAAAAAGCTACCTTTTTCCCCCTCAAATTGTTTCTTTCCCTCCTATAATAGCTGAGTTCAAACCGAGGAGAAACTGATGAAATTTTTGTTTGAGAAAATATCAAGTGAGAAAGCAAACTAATAATGTCACAATTTTCAAGGAAGATGCCAAAGAGCATATGCCAATACCTCATGTCTGATATTTACAAATTACTTTTTTTTTTTTTTTTTGAGGAAAAGGAGGGAGAGAGCCCCACTTGAACTTCATTAAAGATAAAGAGAAGGGTACAAGATAATTTTTTTTGGAATAAGGGAAAATTACTTTGATACCAGTAATGTGTATAAGAAGAGATGGGCAACAGACTTGTAGCATGCAAATATGCAACAAACCTGGAGTGTCAAGCTTTTGCATCTTCTGACGGATCACCTCTCCAAGTTGACACTTGTCAAGTGCCTAAGAAAGGTCAGTTATCAAATATGTTAAAAGAACTCGATAGCAAATATAATTTTTTCAGTCAGCTTGCGAATTGGCTTTACCTGCCAGACTTCGTGATCAGAGTGCTCTTCAAGAGGGTCAAGATTGACTCTGATTGTACCTTCGAACAAGGTGGGATCTTGTGGTATGATGCTGAGCCGAGCACGGAGATCATGAAGGCCAATTGTGGTAATGTCAACGTCATCAATAATGATTTTCCCATTTGCAGGTTCAATAAGGCGGAAAAGCGCCTGTATAAGCGTAGATTTACCACTTCCAGTACGCCCAACAATCCCAATCTTTTTGCCACCAGGAAACGCGCAGGTTATGCCATGGAGGACCATTGGTAAGGTCTCCTTGTATCGAACCTTACAGTGGGTCAAAGATTTAAGTAATATGTTTATAAGTTTGTGCATATCAAGAAAAATTCAGCACACAGATCAAGAAAAATTCAGTACACAGATCAAGAAAAATTCAGCACACAGTTCAAGAGCAACTTTGTAACAACGTCACTTAATAGTCAATTTGCGCACATTAGACTCATGGTTTTTATCTCAGCAGGGATATCGGTTTGAATCAGTATCAAGCACTGTCCTATAGCCAAGCACTGCCCTATTGACCAGGATATCTAGTGTTCTGCAAAGTTTAAAGTCAATCAAGGTAGGCACACACCAACATCAGTACGCCCACATTTCAGAAAAGCTATGACATCATTGTCAAATAAAGTGTTGTAAGCCTCTGCCTTCAATATAACTACCAGAGATGGAGGTGGCATTGGTTCAGAGTTAGGAATGACTATGGCTCTTTTTTTATATAATTAAAATAGCATTCTGTATTTTCACATTCACAAAACAAATTATACTAGTAGAATCATCTTGCATGTCAAAATGATCAAGGATGTATGCTCTGTTTATGAACATTGAGCAAGTTGTTTTGATGTTCAGAAGTAACATTCTAGAATGCACAAACACTAAAAAATAACTTGTAACACTTAGTTCCTTAAATGGACAATTTAAAGCTACCATATTATGCCAACATACGTTTGACATTATTGTAAGAAACTAATGTCAATTGTTTGGTGCATCCAAGTACTTAACATGGTATTTCACAATGAAAAATATTTTAGTTAATTTCTGATAGACTTGTGCTATGTTTTAGATGCAACAGAACCCTTAAGGTGTAGGAAAAATGATCCCATAGGGTTGCTACCGAAACAGGTCAACAGACCATCCCTTCGAGGCAGGATAACAAATGAGAAGAAGGGCATAAATCAATAAACTGCTCTTTCAAGGAGCATATAGAGGAGAGAGGAAATAGATGAGGAAGCATAAAAGAAAACAAGAAGAGAGATGGCAAACAAGGTAATGATGGATGGCTGTGCACCCAGTTTTTTTATATTGACCAGAATGCTCTAGAGCAGTCATCGGTCATTAATGACCACACTGGACCATGTTTAAGAACAAATCAAGTTTTGAAGTACCGCCATATGCCTTGCATCTACTCATGATTTGCTAACATGGAGGCAAAGTTTTAAATCCTATGAGATAGGGCTGTCCCGATTTTTCTATGGAACGGGACGTGCTATCATCCTGCCCCATCCCAACACTTGGGATAGAAGATGCCCCAAGACGTCCCGATTGGGACGTTAGCGGGATGGTCTTGTCCCGAAACATGGGATGGTACCCTATCCTGGTATCCCATCGTCCTATTGGGACCTAAATCCTTGTATGAAGGCACTATAGCACGAGGTACATACTGGTACATATTGCATTATGATCAGTTTTTCAAACACTGGACCAAATAATACTAGAAAATAGTGCAAATGCACATGCACCCAAAGCTCGCTATTTAAATTGGATGGCCTTTTGTCGCTAAATTACCGCTCTCATATTTCTCTTTCTGTGGATAGTGGGGTGGGTGGTGTGCCTTTATTGGTCCCAATGTGAATGGAAGAGAGAAGGAAACAAGGGTCATTAAGCTCCCTCCCACCTCCCAATTAGACATAGAGAGAGGATCCATATGTCTATAAAGAAGAATCTCACATCTTATTCTTTCGTAATATGTGGCAGTTAAAGTTAAAGCCCTATCATGTTTCCTCATATATCTCAGCTCATCTGATCTTGCACTATTGTATATCAATTAAGGAGAGAAGTGCTTCTTTTTCCTAATTTAATTTGATTAAGAACAATCTTTTACTAATAACTTCACTAGGTTTTGTTTCTTTATAAGATCAAAACTATCCCTTATGAAAATTTTAGTGTTTTAGTTCCTTAATCCCAATCAAGTTTCATTTAATCACCAAAATATTAACTGTGCATTAATATTCTTTCTTCAAACATAGCCAAGTGCATCCCAAATGTCAAAATTCTATCCTCACTTTATTCATCGTCATGCAGCGACTGCATACCTTAGAAACACATTCCCACTTTATGCATCTGACTGATTGTATCAGATATAATTATATTTATAATCCTTTTTTCTAATATAACATATTAAAATGATGATAATAAGCACTTTAGATATCTCTCATCCAGTAATTTAAATGTCAGGCCTCTTTTAAAATTGTAATTCATTCTTTACCATATTCCCTTCAACTTGCTTCTAGAGCTTATCCCTCAAAATCTTCTGCCATAGATTACTCCAAAAAAAAAAAAGTCATTACTGCACTTAGCATCCCAATTATTTTTTTAAATTTTCAAAAAAGAGAAAAAGGTTCCTACATATCCTACTATAGAGAAAATGTAGAAGTTAAAAATGATACATATGCTCCAAATAAACAGAACTATACTGACAAAGAAGATAGGAACTAGTAGGAAACAATAAAAGTAAGCAAACATTTAAAGCAAAGAAATATGGCTTTACCAAGGATATTAAAAAAAGTGAATTTACATAAAGCTGCAGCATTGATTATGAGTAGATTAGAACAAGGTTTGCAAGAAGATGACATGATCAAGAATGTCTCTGCCCTCATAAAGTTCCTACCATGTGGAACAAACAAACTTTGCTAAATTGAAGTAGGTGAGAAATCACTAAAAATATGACACAACCTTAATTGTATTGTAGAATAACTCTAATAGAACATCACTTGGCACCAAAGGTTGCTGAATATTGTTTCTACCTGCGAAGATGCCATAAAATGCAAGATAGAAAAGCAGTCTATACTTTGATTGCAAAAACAATTGCATGGCTTTCCTCACAACTGTCCCTTCAATATATTCTTCACATATTTGTGGTATCCAAATAGCCAGAAAACCTAGTCAAAATCAAGTTGTTTTCCAAGCATTCTCGTTCATGTTATCAATTTTGATCTTTATTTTCCAAAGGATAATATAATGTCTTTTATTATACTTCTGCTTAGTACCTTTATATCAATGTGCCACTGGTTCAGCATGCAGAACTTCAGAGAATGTAAAGGGTAGTCACTCTAAACCTGCCTCATTGTATATACCCTTGGGAAAAAAACCTAGCATTGAAAACCATGGGTCATTACTTTCATAATGCTCTTCCATCAACCAGAAGTGTTAAAGTGTAAAACATCAAGAGATTGTTGAAGATAACCAACTGGACAAACACCTCCCTGGTCTTTCTGGGAGAAAGGTTAATATTTTATTGAATTATTGCCATTTAAAGTAAGGTAATGTGAATGAATTGTTCCATATGAATACCTCCTGCAACGTCCAAGAAAATGAAATCGTGGAAACTTAAACTGCTTCATTTAAGTTCCAGATATTCATAAACAATGGCTCAGGAGCATATCAACAAGGTAGTTATTGGCTATTGTTGCTTCTCAACCGGTGGTTATCGGTCATATTATTTTGTGTTAACAACTGTTGTTAGGTCAAGTACCCTAGAATTGATTGGGACCAATAAATAGAAGCAGCCAGCAAACAGCATAATAAATTGAACTAAAAGCTAAACCCTCAAGGCCTCAGCAATCAAAAAAAAAGAAAAAAAACTCAAAATACTTGTTTATTATGACGAATTTAAAATTAAAAAATATTTTTTGCATTAGAGTATTAACAATGAAAGAACCATCAGAAGTAAATGAGCACCTTAAGATCAATAAGTTCGATCTTCCCAGTTTCTGGCCATGAAGATGGAGGGCGACAATTATCAATGATAGGTGGTGCTTCACTAGGGATTTGGCAATATTGATGAATGCGTTCAATTGAAATAATTTTAGTTTCCAGTTTACAAAAGCTCAATATCCACCGTGACAAGCGAGCATTCAAGTTAAGTCCATATGTAACAGCAAGGCCCGCCATACCTATGACATTGAAGCAAGTTTTCTGGTTAAAAAAAAAAAAGGAAAATAATTATTTTCTAAACACTTAGTTCAACATTATAATTTATAACATGTCATTATCCTTCATCACACGAAAGAATTCACCATGATAAGATATAACTCTGATGCATAAGTTCAATCAGCATGACCTGACTTATCAGAAACCAATGTCAATAATACAAAATGAAGAAAGTTTCTTTTATTTTTTAACAGAAATCATGATAAAGAAGGAAGGCAGTTACTATGGGTTGCTTCCAGAATTCACAGGATACATACTTGGATCAATAGTTCCATGTGGGAAGCTCACAAGGAGAACCATGCAGAAGGCAAATACAAAAGTTGAGAGCAATTCCATCCGCAGGCAGAGCCATTCAATTGCTGCAATACTGCAGAAGAATGGCCGAGCAAAGCAATCAAGCAGATAAAGGTTCCTCTTCACAAATCGTTTTTCTTGACCAAAGCCTCTAATAGTAGCTGCTCCAGCAATTGTCTCCCCAAAAAGATGGATTACTGGAGATTTCTGAATGCTGACAATCCGAACAAGCTCCCTGGACGAAGCTATATAGTATTTCTGCAAAATATGAAGTTTCCCTTAAGAAGATGAACCTAGAATTTATCTGATGAGGAACATGAAAGTTCCAAAATATTGCACTGCCTAATGGCATCTGCTGATACATGGATAAAGACATATAGTGTCACAGTTCATAATCCACACCAAGTGAATAACTGTTGCATCTCTGAAAATAATCCAAATATAATAAACTTGTTACTGAAATTAAGATTGTCACTTAATATCCTAAAATTCTGTTTCCATCAAAGTTCAGAAAGATTTGCTCTATATATACCGAAAGTGTTAACTGGAAGACTAATTTGTATGCCTTAAAATTGCTATTCATGGTGAATAGAGTATATCACACTATGCGAGGTATCTTATAGCCACCATGAATATATGAAGCCAGGAATTACATTCAAGGCTCCACTGCTTACTACCAATTGTGCTACTATGAATGATATTTCTTGACCGGCGTGAATAGGTAAAAGACTAAAGGATGCTTAGTAGTGAGAAAGCTTCAGAAAACCTCCTGCTCCTTTTAAAACTACTGCTAGAAGATACCAGTGATCATCATGTTTTCACTAAGGGAATCCATGGTGAAACCCATATTCCTAGTTCCAATTAACAAGAGGTCTTTCTGGTATTTCAATACTTTTGCTAATAGTCTAATTCAATTAAAAGAACACATCAAAGTGCAACTGTTCATAGTTATTATTTAGGAAAACCCATTTCTGCAGCTTTCATGAGTTTGATGAAGCAAAAGCTAAGCAGATAAACACTATTTGAAGAAAACTGTACAAAGAGAAATTAATAAGTTGGTTCTGGCAAAGCTTGTGGCATAAAATTTAGTCAAAGTGTACACATAAAATATTCAGCTCCATGTCCTGTTGGATTAGCAATCTAGATAAACAATATATCTTCGAAGAAAACAACCAGAAAAGAGTACAGCAAGAGATAAGAAACAAATGATTATTTCATACAACAAATGTGAATTATCTACCTCTTACCATTAATTTTTCAGTTAATTATTACAGTCAAGTTGCTGCTCCAAAGATATGATCTTTGAATGAACTTACTCCAGATATGACCAGCATGCGATTGAATGAGCAATAATTAATACCTACCTGGAAGGTTATTGGCTGTTGTTGCTAAAATATATAAAAGATGACAAGCAGAAGTACAAAACTAAAGAAAACGTGTTCACATAATTATCTAAGTGCAAGGATGTAGTACCAGCTACATAAAAATTTTAAAAATGATATGACTACTCAATATTAGAATGGTGAACGACATAATCATCATCATCATCCAAGCTTGTTTTGGTGAAATATGGATATAGAACAACTCTAAGTTGAGAAGACTCCAAAAGGGATCTAGTAAATTTTATATTTGGATGTCAAACTAACATCAACCCCATAGACATTGGCACCAAATTCCTGGCTAAGAGAAATGTAAGCAAGATGGCTTACAATCGTACCTACAAGCCCGGTTGGCAGGTACAAAGATCTCCCATATTGGCCACCATTTAAGCAAATGTGAGCTAAATTCATCAACGAGAGAGAGATGCATTGATTAATATGGCACAAATAAGCTGATGTGAAATATATAAAAGAAAACCTCTTCTTTTATAGCAAGCATTTATGTCTACCACCCACTAATGTACAAATTTGAAGCTTAATAAGAATAACAGCAGATAATGCATTATTACATCTTAATCTCAAGCCCATGTGTGACAGTCAATTCAGATTACCACCAGAAAATTAGAAGCTATAATAAGACAAGTCATTTACCTGCATCCATAAGCAAGCAACAGCCATGGGGACAAACAGAAGCAGAACTTGCCAAGTGACCTTTGCCATCACACCAACTATCCCCAGAAGTTGTATTGTTGTTGCTGCAAACCCACCAAGTCTGAAAGGTATGTCAAGATCCACAACACTTTGATCTACAGACACCTGATAATTCATAAATTTATGATAGTTTACCATAAAAAAAAAAACATGGCATTTCCTTACTGTTCAATATTTTCTAAAAAAAAAAAAACACAAGGATGATCACTCACTCGATTCAAGATCCGGCCAGCTGGAGTAGAATCAAAGAATGACATTGGTGCTCTAAAAACAGTTCTAAGCATATTAAGAAACAACTTCTGTGCAGCTGCTAATCCAAATGTAGCTACAAGAACAGCTCTAACAAACACAAACCATGAACTGCCAAATGCAAGGATCATATAAACAACTAGAAGAACCATGCTACTTGTCTTTGGTTTGTCTCCACTAGTTTGAGGATTTGCCCATGCCATCCACCAATTGCTTGCTATCTGGAGAACCTGAAATGCTGTTTGTGCCAGGACGATTAATGGAATCAGTATTCCCTTGTATGCTGCAGCCATATATGACAAGTATACTTTCAAGCTAACTTTCCCCCTCTCTCGCTCCTCTTCTTGAGCAAGCTGTTTTCTTCTTGTTCGTTTTGCTTTCTTTTTTTCTTTTATTGCTTTTCTTTCAGATGGAGGTTCATTTTCTGGTGTTTCAGTTTTCATATTATCAATATTACTCGCACATGATTTTAGCAACACAGAGGAAACACCAGAATGAACAGTTCCAGCCGAATCTTCCAAAATATCCATTGTTTCAATTGCTTCATGGTGAGCTGAAACTAGAGCATTGAAGTCAGTCCCAGCTTGCAAAAGATCTTCATATTTTCCAGCCTGTATAATACGACCCTCCTTAAGAACCTGCATTAATAAATGTCGAAAGCGAGTGGAGATCACTGCAGAACCGAAACATCATTTCAAGGGCAAAGTTGCATGGAGTAAGTTAGAGAGGGAATATTTCTTGAGTTCATCAAAATAAGCATCAGCAACAAAAATGGATATTTTAAAAGAAACTTTGATAAAAAAGATGTTTTGAAAGGCTCTAGGTGCTAGGCAGGCAACCCAAAGTCAATGTGACAAATAATAAATTCAAAAAACTAATAAATACGAGAAATATTAAAGAAATACCAAAAATGAAACATAAGTATGATGTCATAAGTAAATGGAAAAATACGAATTTAACAAAGCTGTGGCACTAATTTGTAAATTGGTCTAACCCTAGTAGTTGAGCATGATTTGAGACATAAATGAGGGCACCTAGATGGTCCCATCTAGGTGGCCTTCTTGTAAAGCATTGGGTAAAGCATGAGATATGATAAATTACATAAAATTAATATAACCAAAATAATAATAATAATAATAATAATAATAAAAATAATGTCAACTACCTTTCTCTTTGCATAATCCTTCACACGAATCCCCAGTATGACAATCCACTCGGTTACCTTTCTCTTTGCATAATCCTTAATATAAATCCACAATCTGACATTTCACCAGCTAATTTAAAGAATGGCTAACCCATGCTGCCATGGGTTTGTCATATGGATAACTTTCATAGAGTTTGCTTATGGAAAACTTGTCAATGAAGATAGGATATGAATCCCGCTAATGGGCCTATGATACACCACCTGTGTTCCAGTATCTATGCTCAAGTAATGGGTATCATAAAATGCCTTAAAAGAACGTTCTATTCTAATTCCGGACGTAATTCATATATTTCAAAGATAGATTGAAGAACAAGTGACCAATCGTACATGATCCATGCTTAACTAATTGCAGTGGTGACTTATGGAACATATTGACAATATTTTCCTCCTTCGAGATGAGTAGACAGATTGAAATATTTTTTTCAGTATAAAGAGAAGGCAGGTCGATTTTATGTGTCATAGAAAAAGAATTAGATAAATCTTCTGGAGTCACTAATACAATTAGATAACTCATCCTTAGATCATTTCTTAGTATGAATAAATTTCTCTGAACATACAATTGGAATTCAAATATTAGTTAAAAGAAGATATGTGAGAGAATATAAACAGCACTTCATATCAATGCATACCCAAATAAAAGCACAAGATAGAATTCATGTATATCTGGATGTTGAAATGTGTTAGAGATGAAGAAAAGGTATAGCTTTGATAAAGAAAGAAGCTTGTGTACCAGTATTTTGTCAGCAGCTGGTAGAAATTCAACTTGATGGGTGACATAAATCACAGTCTTGCTAGCGAGTGCAGTCAGTATGTATTCCTGCAACATCATATCACAAACTTATTTCAACTAGAAATAACTTCAGGAGATAAATTGATCAGTGAGAATGAGGGAACAATTAGAGCACTCTAACCTTAAACAGTTCACTTCCTGTATGGGCATCAACTGCACTGAAGGGATCATCAAGTAAATAAATATCAGCTTCTTGATAGAGTGCTCTAGCGAGCTGCACCCTTTGCTTCTGACCACCACTCAAATTAATACCTCTATCGCCGATGATGGTTTGATCCCCATGCAATAACAATTCCAAATCCTTTTTCAGCGAGCATGCATGGAGACCGTTCTTGTACTTTTGCTTATCCATCGGGCTGCCAAAAAGAATGTTCTCCTCTATATTTCCAGATTGGATCCAAGCTGACTGAGGGACATAAGCTACAGAGCCACTTATCTTAACCTGAAAAAAGAAACAAGACTTGGGTAACGTAAAAGCCTGCATATAGATATTTCATTGTACATGAATTACTTACTTCACCAGAAATTTTTGGTATCTCCCCTAGTATGGAAGATATAAAGCTAGACTTGCCAGATCCAACCACACCACAGACTGCTACATGCATGCCCCTTTCCACTTTTAGCTGTATGTCTGAGAGTGTAGGCCTTGAAGAAGGGGGGTCCCAACAAAACTCTCCATCTTTAATTTCAATAGAATTGTTTGTAAGACCTTGGGGAACAACTGTGGTGGCATCTTCTTGCAACTCTTCCTGTTGCAAGTACCCAGATATCCGGTCCAGAGAAACTTTTGTCTGTGCAATCATAGATACTAAATCTGGAAAATTTCTAAGAGGCTCTTGAAGAATTCTGAAAGTGGCTAAAGCTGAAAGGACGCTGCCAGCTGTAAGCTGATTTCCCAACAATATAGAAGTAGCAAAAGTTATGACTGCCACAAAAATAGGGGAGCCCCAAAAGATAAATGTAATCACAGCCTGAGAATAGAGGGCTTTCCGGAGCCACTTCATTTCTACACTCCTCATTTCCTCCAACATCAATCGGAATCGATCCTCCCAAGCCTGCAATTTCAGGATTCTCATGTTTTTTAAACATTCAGAGGTTTTCCTCATTCGTTCATCCTTGGCAGCCATCAGGTTATCCTGGTAGCCCTCTTGCACCTTTGCCAGAGGAATGGTAACAAAAATGGAGACAATGGTAGCAATCAATGTTGCTATAGTTGCAATACCCACATTCTTATACAGGATAGCTAAAGCAAGAATGATTTGTAAAGGAAGCATCCAAATATCATGAAGGTACCATGAAAAATCACCCACCCTCTGCACATCGACCGCCATGTAATTTACTATCTCACCGCTTGTATGACTCTGTCGGGCTATGCTTGATAGCCTAAGCCCTTTCCTGTACACCATTGCTGTTAGGGCTGATCTAACATGCATGCCCAATATATCTACTCCTAAATACCACTGCCGAGCAGTAAGAGTCTCTATCAACTTAGAAGCAAAAAAAATGGATGCCAGAATGTAACCCTCATGAGGAAAAGCCACATTGCCACTCAAGTAATCAACGAAATAACTGATTAAATAGGGACCCACATAAGAAACCAGAGTGTTCAAACCAGCAAAGATAGCATTGAAAGCAGCTTCTTTCCAAAATGACTGGAAAATTGCCAACGCCAAGGAGGGATGCTTCATGGGGTTCTCAGCTTTCATCCTCTCCCAATTTGAATTCAAGATCTTATAACAAGTCTTTGCACGATCTTTCGGGGCCAATAGAGGTACGTCCCTCAGCTCAAGGGGCCTTTTCACACCAATTGACAAGAGAGGATTGAGCCAGGATATGGTTGCTAGGCTAAAAAGCCCTGCCTCACTGTAAGGAGTGACCTTAAGGCAGCCTGCTTCCTCTTCCTCTGCAACCAATGGCTCACTAAGGTCCTGATGGTCTCTATGCAATTCTACACCAGTAACACCACGAATCGAGACAAGGCAAAGGAATGCAAGAGCCGGAAAAGCGGCATAATTTGCAATCATGTGTGAATTGAAGCTAAAGAAGTCGCCCACCAACCCTTTCGTATCAACATAACCAACGTAAAGACAGAGGATGAATGATAGGAACCACCACAGCCTAAGCAAGAAAGGGAATTTCACCAATGCCTTAAATTTGCAATGAAAGGCCGATAAGCCTAAGATAAGCCAAGACAATGCTTGAACAGAAGGCAGGTAAAACACAGAATAATCAGCTGCGTCCACCTCTGTCCTAACAAAGCGTACTGTTTCATATCCCAAGACTACAGCTTGAAGGAAGAGAACATAGAAGCAGCAGGAAACTAAGATCTTGAACCAATACCCAATCACCACCGACCGATCACCATCGGAATCCGGCACAGGGACCGGGTTCCCGTTCTCATCCTTGAACGCCGGGAAACGCCGGAGGGCACAGGTGAAAACCGGCCGAGCGGAAGCATAGAACAGGAAGAAGACGACCAGCGCCGCCTGGGTCGCGACCGCCACCTGCTCCGGCAATGGGAGATCCCGGAAAGAACTGGGGAGGGAGAAGGAACCCATTCTCCGGCGAGAAGAAGGGATCGGAAAGATTGGATTTTGGGAGTGGATTTCGATGGAATGGGGCTAGAGAATTCAGCTACGGGCATCTCACCATCAAAAAGCTGGGTCTATAAAGGAAGAAAAAAAGACGATGGCAGACTTCAGGAGAAAACGTGAGACGAATGTCGTCTTATGCGCGCAATGGAGATGGAACAAAAGGGACTTCTTTTTTATCTACCAAAAAGATGCAATTTTTCGCAAAGAGACGAGAAAATTCGACAAAAAACCCAAAAAGATCCAAGCTTTACCGACCTGGCTGCCTTGGAACTGGATTTCTCTCTTTCTCCTTCTCTTCTCCTCCTTTCTGTTGCAATGGCACCCAGCTCTAGAACAGAAGAGGGGGAAGAGAGAGTTTCCTCAGAAGAAGAGTAAGAGAGGGAGAGAAAGAGGGAGGGAGGGAGGGGAAAGGGAGAGAAGAGACAATGGTGTATAGAGCTAAATCTACGCCCTCCTCTCTCTCTCTCTCTCTCTGAGTGTTTTTTTTTTTCGTCTAAACTGGGTGGAACGCTGTTGTTATGCCACCCTATGGATGGGGAACAAAAGCGGAGGTGTTGTGATATGGTCTCGCGGGGAGTGCATTCGATGAAGCTGCGGTGGTGGGGTGTGAGGTGGCTTTGTGGAGCTTCTCTGCTTAATGCTGGAAATAGGATGGCGTAGGGTGTGCTGGATTTTTAGGTTGATTTGTCTTCATCGGTAAGTGTAGCAGTGCACGGAGTTATTTATAAGGGTGTGGATACCTGTCTTTTATTTTGCATGCAAACATAGGAGGATGGTTCAGAATATGGTGGGGAAGAGGAATATTGCAAGGAATTGAATAAGATTCTGATAGCTTAGGTTGGGTTGATGGAGGAGGTGAGGAATTATTACAGGTTTATTCTTCCTAAAATTAGAGTTTGGAATATTGAAGGTGTTTGATGATTTTCTGGATGCTCATGATGCTTTACTGGGGGTGAGAAGTATATTACTGGAATCTTTTTCTCATGTGGTAGAGATTGGGTGCATCTTTGATATGAATAGTGGTTAGCTTTTAAGGCCAAATAGGATTGAATTTGAATTATATATACGTGATCGATATCTATATTTATTTTTTTTAATAAATATCAATATAGATGTTAGTCAAATATAAAAATTTATATTCATATTTATTTTAAATGAATATGAATATAAATTGAATAGTAAAAATATAGATATAATTAAGATAATTATTTATTTGAGTGAAAGATGAATCAAGTTTATAGCATGTTAATATGATCATTTATTTTTTAAAAAAATTTATGAATATTATATAATATAAATAAGATTACAAATAGAATTAAATATTTGAGTACAAATCAGATAATTATCTATCTATATCTATATTTCTCTTTTTTTTATGGATATAGATGTTAAATGAATAGTCAAATTTCTATTCATATTTAAATAAATTTAGATTTAAAAATAAATTTAGACAGATATTATCCGGTCCACTTTCATCTCTAAGTCTAAGACAACAAATTAATTAAGTAACCTGGATATCTTTGAAAGTAAATTGTCATAAAATTTTTCTTTAGGATGGATTTTATTTCCTAAATTCTAAAAACAATATTTGTCAATGAGCTTTATTCCTCGAGTTTTTTCTAATTGAGATGATTGAATTTGTATGAGAATGTTAAATGCAATATGGATGAAATGTTATCCCCGAAATGCTTTCCATCCATATATCATGCAACGTCTCTTGCCTTTCTTGATGCACGAAAAGACTGTAATTAATTGAACACTGCTAAATTTTTTGTCTATCTAATTACATATAGCAATTCTTCAAAAGAAGATCACATATGCAAATGAGGCCATGTATAGTTATCAAGAAAATTTTGAAAGAATGATAACTAATAAAAAAGAAAAGTTTAAAATGTTTTTCATGTTTTGTTGAACTAAAATGTTGAAGAGTAATGTCAAAGAAATGGTCAAGATACGACAAAACTATCTTTATCTACTTTGTTATTTTCTTTCAATCTTTTGCTGGAACAAAGAAACGAAAGCAGATGTTTCAAAAAATATTTTGATAAATCTTTCTCCTTATCTTCCACTTAGTAAATTTTGTTTTTATTGTCAAATGATACAAGCAGAGATTCCTCTCAAGCGAAATTCCTTCTCTTATTTCTCAATAACCAACTGAATAAAAACAAAGTGCGAGTGCAAAATTGTCATCAGATGGCAGAGTCATTAGCATTACATTAACACCAGTCGACCACCGAAAAACAGAAAAATATAATAGCAGGACAGATCTGGCTTACGCGTGGGAGTTAAATTTCAGACTGCATGCATGCAGCAGATTAATTTTGTTTGGCTGCGGGAAAGTAGGCTGGTGGTGATGACATATGACACAACCGGCATTAACTACTAACCACTAAGAGATGGTATGTGACTATAAGAGCATGTTTGTTGTGGTATATATGACGCTTGCTCGTCCTTTCTTTGTTAAAGGCCCCTAGCTAGCTGGTGTGACCCATCTTTTACTTTATTAGTTTAACTAACTCACCGGTATCTAGCTAGGCTCCTTGGATATTGAGGTGAAGCAGCAATGCTCTAGGGTGATTAAGCCAAGCCAAACTTGAGGAGTGATGATTTAAGCAACATTAAGTTGATGCCTTTCATTTGAAGGGAAATTAAAAGATATTAGTTTGATGGTGATGCAGAAGGATCGTGGCTTGGAATTGAGCCTCTTAAACAGTGGATGAAGGGTCCCCCACTAATTAACCAAGCTTGCTAAACACGCACGCAAACACCCTGGCATCAATGCCAAAGGCATCCCATAAAGAGTCCAAAACATGAACCCCACTCTATGAGAAGGTGATAAAAATCCACGCGTCGGATAGCCTCTACATAAGGTCAAAGGATGTGGTGTGCCCTTAAACTAAGTCTCTTCGTACGTGGTAGGAAAAGAAAGCGCCATGACGTGGTTAACCTTGGCGTTTCCTTGGGAGGACGGAGGTGAAGTCTGTTCTGGACTCGTGGAAGAGAGAGAGGATGGTGACGAAGCGGTACCGGCTTTTTTGAACGTCGGTGCCTTTTGTTTTGGTCTTACGCCCCCACCATTTTTTTTTTTTTTCCCTGGTATAAATTAGCCTTACCTTACGCAACAGCACGAGATGAAAGAAATAGAAGTGAGACAAATGTGTATGAAAAATATTATACGCTCATCGGATCAGGTTAAGCAAGAACAAGATCCAAAATATATCGACCTAACGTATTTTGGCCCATGTTGCACCGATTGAAGTCCAAATGCAAGACGAGAGTGAAAGTATATTTTGATTTGATGTATATAAGCAAAATTCATTATAAGACGGATAACAAGTGAAAAGAACTTGGAAAAAGATGTTGATATGTAATGCCGTCACCAAAACAAATTATTATTCATAAAATATGATATTTGTAAAACATGTTATGTGAAAGATAGGAAAATGCTTGTTAATCGTAAAACTTGCTGCTTTTTAGGTTTTATGACTTGGTAATTTGGGCAAAACAGGTTTCATAAAAAGAAATAATCAAATAGTATTTTTATAAAACTATCCACTTTGGGTTTTGCATAACCCTATTCTACTAAAACTTGTAAACCAAATAGCTTAATCATTTTGACAATTATTAAGAATCTTAATATTAAAAGTAAATACTCCTAACTTGAGAACCCTGTGAGTGTGTTTAGCATCCATATCGACTAAGTGGTAGAAAGATCTTAGATATTTATATAGAACTATGTAATTCTAATCATATCTTTTAAGTAGTTTTTTTGGATAAAATTATGAATTATTACAAATGATATCAAATCAGATCCAATCTATAGCTCCAATGAACTTAGAAACAGTACTGCAGCATGGGCTCATCTCTGGAGCTAATCATTAGTCAATCATGAAATTTTTTATTGTATTTAATTGGATTCAGACTCTTTGGTTGGTTGGTATCACCTAATAACCCAACCTAAAATTTCTAATGAGTGAAAAAGGGATTGCGAATTTGAACATTATGGAATGGATTGAACTGGATTAGTTAGGCTAGGTTTGTAAATCTATTTTAGATGCAGTTATTCCATTAGTTAGATTGGGCCTGGTTAACTAGATTCAAACAGTTTTTCAAGCAAGCTTTGTTTCAAACCACATCGAGTAGAACTGACCCTAATTGGGTTGAGACCAGATTAGGTCGCAAGTTGAAGGGACCCATTTGCAGCCTGAGTTTTGTGCAGAAATAACTAGTCAAATTCTAAGTTCAGAGCAGCTCATCTTCTTAATGCTATCTTATGAATGGAAGTGATGATTCGAGGAAAGAATGGCTAGGTGGATTGTATCCATCCACTTGTATCCTACCATTAACGTATAATTAAAATTCAAATATCAGCTTTCTTGTTATCCTTGCGCAATGCTGCTACTTGATTGCACCTAAACCTCAGCCTCCATATCAAATTAAGGAAAAAAAATCTCAGCTTCCTGGTTCCATATTTAGCATAGAACCCAAGCAGTGATCCCTTATTTGACCTAAAAAAAAAGATTTTCTTCTACTTCTTCTTCTTTTCTTTCTTTCTTTTTTCGAGAAGGATTGGCTAGGCCCCTCTTCATGAGAGAATGAAAAGATTATATACAACTACAATATGCTTTTCGGCTCATGATTCCATGCAAATATTCTTTCTGCCTCATACTTTCAGCACAATCAATTGAAATGGACAACACTTGATCATCAAAATTGCGCCAAGTTTCATAGAAGGTGCTGCAATCTCAGTCTCAGCTTGTTCTCTTTATGTGTCACAAGGCAAGAGGCCAAAGTAGCCTCAGCCTTATCCAGTGAAGGCACCAATAAATGAACTTCCCCTAGAAGCATATGCAAAGCCTATTCCAAATGCTGAATAAAGATAGTCCTTTTGCTGATACCATATTCCTTCTGTATAGTTTATCCAACACTTGATTCGATTCTTTTTCACTTGCCTGTGAGGGATAATCCTTTTGGCATGCAACTTATAGAGAGAATCTCTAATGGTAGATACTAGGACAAAGGTGAAACTCTAGTGAAATAATTAGGGGCTTCTGTGCTCTCTTTTTTTGACATACTATTTAGTTTTTCTTCATTTTTTTCTCTCTCTCTTGAAGTTGGATATGCTTGTACTACTGAAGTGATGCTTCAGTGTGTACCATGATCTTGTATATTCTATTTGGATATTCTGTGTACCTTTTGATGCTGGAAAGGCTACCTAGGCCCAAGTTGCATCGTGTCCATGATATACAAAGGCATTGGTCCCTTGAAAATGGGAAGAGAATCCTGTGAGGAAGACTCTTCCAAGAAGGGAACAAGGTGGAATAGCTCCATCCCACAAGGCATAAGGGACCATTTTCCATTAACTGTTGGCGTGGATAGCGAAATCCACTGCCAAAGTTCACCGACCTTCTCGCTCTTCAAAGCACATGGGGATTGGGAATAGTAGATGCCTTGTCTGGACTTCATGTGATGGTCTTGGATAATTCAACAAGAATAATGTTGTTGTAATTGTTTATTGGCATAAAGAATTTTCCCTTCTTTTTAATGATTTCCTAACACTCTAGTTTCTTATTCAATCTTGTTTAATACAAGTCATTAACAAATCAAACCTTTTATACAAAAAGAATAATGATTCCATCCAAGTAGAATGTATGATAGTGGTCTATATACATTGGTCTTAACTTGGTTGACTTCTGCTTCTATTGACTTTGAAACAGGCTTTTAATGTGTCAGTAGATCTGAGTCTAAATCTTTCATAACTGCTTGATGAAGTACAAAATACTCTCCTAAGTACTAAGTAGGAGTCCTAGAAACTTTGATGTTAAAAGCTTTAGTAAGAACATTTGGATATTTCAAGTTTGTATGCACGAATGCAAGAATTTGTTCATACGTATAAAGGTATTTTTATCAAAATAATGTCTATCTTAAAAAAATTTATGAAAATAATATTTTTTTCAAACTATTTATTAAAATACTGTCCAACTTAAAGTCGTCCTTCGAAAGAGCGATTTTATATACTGACTCATCTAAAAAAATACTATTCAAATCTTCTGGCATGCCAGCTAAACAATCATCCTATCATAGGGTGCCTTTATAAGTCGTCTTATCATAGGATGACTTTGATATACCATCTTTTTTAGGAAAGATGTTTCAAAAGGTTTCTTAAATTGAAGGTACTTCTGCATTTATAAACTAATAAGGTACTATTTCAGTAAAAAAATCTAATTATAAAAATTATATCCATATGATAGAAGACTAGCTAAATATCTAGCTTCAACCATGTCTAATTAGTACATTAATTCACATCACAAAAAATGCTTATCTATATTATACCAGTTTGAATATTAGAATAAAAGCATTAGTATTAATTTTGATGCATCTTGAGTCGGCGATAAGATATCAGATGCTAATGAACAGTTCACTAGAATGGATACCTTGTGACATGGGGGTAACAGTAGCTCATAAGTTTGTCTACTTCAATCCTATTGGTTTCTTGGATATCCTGACTATGTGAAGTTGTAACGATGAACTGTGATGCATCGTAGAAGAATGAGAAGGCTAATGCAGGTTTCATTAGTCATGATGTCTGTGGTAACATCGGTATGAGATCATTTTATGTATTTACGGTGCCTAAAATTAAATTAAGAGCGGTCTAGGAAGGATCGATTGAGAGGAGGGAGGGGCGTTGGGAACCATCGAAAGGAGGGATGGGGGAGCAGGGAGGGGTGCCAAGGACCACCAAGAGGAGGAGGGAGGGATGGTGGTACACCGAGGAGAAGGAGAGGGGGGGTTCTCATGCTGGGACTAGGAGGGAGGTTAGGGGAGTGCATAGGGAGGGGCGGAGGGAGGTTGGGGGGTGCGTAGGAAGGAGTGGTAGGTCGACAAGAGGAGGGATTGGCTCCACGGATTGAGATGGAGAGGGAGGGAGGTTCTCGCACCAAGGACCCATGATGGAGGATGCGGGGGTGTGCAGGGAAGGGCTGCGGGCCGACAATAGGAGGGAGGCACATTGTGGACTGAGGAAGAGGGAGGGGAAAGGGGGGATCTCGCGTCAGGGACCAAAAGGGAGAGGGAGGGAAAAGGGGTGTCTCGCGTCGAGGACCGAGAGGGAGAGGGAGATCGAGAGGGTTCGGAAGAGATGGGAGAGTGGGGACAGGAGGGTTTAGGTTTATTTTTTTGAAGTCCCAGCTAAGTTGCTTTATGATAGGGCGACTTATAGAGCTGCCCTACCAAAGAACGACTCATAGAGCCGCTCTAGTATAGGACGACTTATAGGAAACTCTTCTCACGTCATCGATGATGGGTTGCTGAGTTAGCAAATAAAGTCATTTTTTGAAAGAATGATTTTGTTTGTATAGCATTTTCGTAAGTAATTTATAAAAAAATATTTTGATAATTATTTTTAAATTAAGCATTATTCTAGTAAAAATGTCTAAGCGTAAAACTTTAGGCTTTTACATTAATAGATTCAATTTTTATTTTCTAAAGCAAGTTATCAACCTGCTAAAATGCTACACTTGCATCTTGGTCCCAATAACATTATTATGCACAATAATTTTTATATTTCAACTCTGTTACAAAGAGGCCTTTACATAGAACTTTCAAGAGAAATGAATGCTGATACCAACGATGTTGTTAGTGCATGCAAAGGCACAAAGATTTAGTTTTATTGATTTGAGTAATACAAGAGGTTAGCTTTTTAAAACAGAGCCTTTTCTTCTCTCCAACCTTATTAGATCAGTCAGAACTGTTGTAGTGGTTATGTTCAGTTTTACCAAGCCAAACAGTCTAAAAATTTCTAAAAATTGAACACTACTATGTCAGTGTCAATCAAATGTTAAAATTGCATGCAGAGCACAATTCGGAGAATTGTTTCAATATAAATGACCATGTATTCAAAGAGTTCTCTAGTAGAACAAATATACCAAATGTCAAAATTGTATGAGGTTCGAGGTGGTATTTTATTTTATCAAAATGACAAAACTCGGTTCAAATGAAACGGCGTAATAACTTGAGTATAAGAAAGTGTTACAGATAATACTTTACATATGCATGGTCCCTACGTATAGACACCTGAGCACACAGAACAATAAAAAAATTATAACAGTCATAATTTCTACACTCTTACGCATATTTATAACGAAAAAGCAAAAGAAAAGAGAGCCATCAAGGATTGCTGTTACTCGTTAGACTAAGATAAAGAATATTGACTATTAAACTAATCAAAAGATTGAATTTAAAGATGCCACGAACACATGGGACTTCACGTGGGTTGTTGGCATAAAAAAAAGTTGTGTTTGATAAAAAGTTATAGACCTAAGTTTTAGGGCCGTTCCTTGTGAGTAAAATATTTATCTGAGAATCTATATATTTATAGATAATATTTAAATAAAAAAATAATTTATTTATATTTTTTATATATAAATAAATTATTCTAAAATTTATTATCCATATCTTTTTACATTACTATTTTTCTAGATAGATTATGAAAATTTATTTATATTTTTCATAATATTTTTTATATTTTTTAGATTTGAAGAAAATAAATGGCTGGATTATTAAGCATTTAATGATTGGGATATTGAAAATGAGAATGTGGTATATTAGATATAAAATTAAATGCCCATTTTATTGGCTCATGGGAAAATGATTTAGCCAACTTCTAGATGGATAAAACATTTTTCCATTTGATGGGTAAATGCTACTCACGGGAAAGTAACTTTTTTATTTTGAAAAATATAAAAACATGGATAAGTTGGTTAGTGAAAAAGTAGGCTAACTTTCTCGTGATATTTATGGGATCATTATTTTGTGGGTAAAATATTTACCTGAAAATCTATATTTTTACAGGTAAATATTTTCTATGTAATATTTAAACAGAAAAATAATTTACTTATATTTTTTTATGAATAGATAAGTTGCTCTAAAATTTGTTACTCATATTTTTTTATATTATTATTTTCCTGGGTAAGTTGTTAAAATTTTTTATATTTTTTATAATATCTCTTATGTATTTTAGATTTGAAAAAGATGGATGGCTGAGTTATTGAACATTAAATGATGGGAGTATTAAAAATGAGGATGAAATATTTTAGATATAAAATTAAATACCTACTTTATTGGCTCATGGAAAAATGATTTAGCCATCTTTTAGGTGGATAAAATTTTCCTCCATTTTATGGATAAATGCTACTCATGGAAAAGTATAATTTTTTCATTTTAAAAATGTGAGAACATGGATAAATTGGTCAATGAAATAACTGACCAATTTTTTATGATATTTACGTACAAAAGGATGAGCCCTTAGATATTAAATCCCGAAAATATAAGCACCTTTTGGATTGGGGATAAGTGGGGCTTATTCCCATTAATCTCTGGAATAACACCTATTGGTGCTGAAATCCGTCTTCGCCGGAGGTCGCCGGAGTCGAGGCCGCTGGGGTCGCCATCGGGGACCTGCAAAATAAAGTTCCGTCCGAAATCGGTGGGGGGTGGCTCCGGCAGGACCCTCCGACGGTCAAGTCAGTTTTCAGCCAACAGGAATGGAGTACTCGGGATGAGTTCCGAAGCTTAGAGATGAGGAGGAGAGTTTAGAGATCAGAGAGCTTAGCCTTAGCATGTCGGGAGAGTCCTTTAAATAGTGGAGCTTGATGGTGACAACTGCAGCCGCGTGCTGGCGGGCCGCTCGAGGTTCGGCGGAGTCAGTCTCACGGGGTGGTGCCGTGTGCGACGGATTGATGGCGACAGCCATCGCCGTCTGACAGTGCGACGAACTGATGGTGATGGCTGCAGAGCTTGCGGCGGACTGATGATGATGGCTGTAGAGCTCGCCGAATGAAGGGTTGACGGCCTCTGTGTGCCCGTTTTGGAGGAGTTCGGGCTCCTGAAGAGGAAGATAGGAGGGAGTTCGGCTCCCATAGGCGTCTGGCTGGAGGTATGCAACTAAGGCTCGTCCGCTGAAGAGTTCGGCCGCTGAGAATCCGAAGCTCGGCCGTTTGGAGGTTCGGCCGGCTGTTGGACTTCGGTTGAGGCTTGGACGCTTGAGAGTTCGGTAGGAGCTCGGTCGGCCGAAGTTCGGCGAGGGGCGACTGCTTGAGGAGTTCGGCCAAGGGGGCGACCGCTGAGGAGTTCGGTCGAGCGACGACTGCTTAAGGAGTTCAGCCGAGGAGGCGACCGTTGAGGAGTTCGACCGAGGGGGCGACCGCTGAGGAGTTCGGGAGCTGGGGATTCCGTTAAAGCTCGGCCGCTTGGAGTCCAAGGAGCTCGGTCGCTAAGTAGTTTGGTCGGCTGGAGGGGTTCGATCTGGACGCTGGAAGTCTGGAAGAAGCTCGGCAGCTGACTAGTTCGGCCTGCTAGAAGAAGCTCGGCCGCTGGGAGTTCGGCTGAAGCCCGTCTACCGAAGCTCTTCTGCGGCTACTGGTTGCATTAGGCTGGGTATCGAGCTAGACTTCGGCTAGAGCGGGATTTATCCCCAACACTAGCCCCCCCACTCCCGAGTTTGAAAATCGAAGGAAGGGAGTGCAGGGAAGGCGACTGCCGAAGTCTTTCGAGCTCTATGCTGGTTTGGGTCGAAGCTCGGAGGAGATCCCATTTCCAGCCGGGGTTGACACGGTTGCTTTCTCTAGCCAAGGTCGATGGGAAGCTCTCTGGCCTTACTTCTATGCGCTGGCCGAGGTTGATGCGAGCGCCCATCTCCCACTGTCGAAGTTGGACCAGTCCCTCGGGGGAGATCTGATCCATAGCCAAAACTGTCCACGATCGCTCGGGAGAGATCTTATCTCTAGCCGAGATTGTCAATGGTCGCTCGGGAGAGATCTTATCTCTGACCGAGGTTGCGGTTCGGGAGAGATCTTATCTCTGGCCAAACTTACTTTTCGGGAGAGATCTTATCTCTGATCGAACTTGCCCTCGGGAGAGATCTTATCTCTGGCCGAGTTTGCTTTTCGGGAGAGATCCTATCTCTGGCCGAACTTGCTTTTCGGGAGAGATCTTATCTCTGACCGAACTTGCCCTCGGGAGAGATCTTATCTCTGGCCGAGTTTGCTTTTCAGGAGAGATCTTATCTCTGGCCGAACTTGCTTTTCGGGAGAGATCTTATCTCTGGCCGAACTTGCCCTCGGAAGAGATCTTATCTCTGGCCGAGTTTGCTTTTCGGGAGAGATTATCTCTGGGAGAGATCTTACTTTCGGGAGAGATCTTATCTCTGGCCTGAACTTTGCCCTCGGGAGAGATCTTATCTCTGGCCGAACTTGCTGTTCGGGAGAGATCTTATCTCTGACCGAACTTTGCCCTCGGGAGAGATCTTATCTCTGGCCGAGTTTGCTTTCGGGAGAGATCTTATCTCTGGCCGAACTTGCCCTCGGGAGAGATCTTATCTTTGGTCGAGTTTGCTTTTGGGAGAGATCTTATCTCTGGCCGAACTTGCTTTTTCGGGAGAGATCTTATCTCTGGCCGAGTTTGCTGTTCGGGAGAGATCTTATCTCTGGCCGAACTTTGCCCTCGGGAGAGATCTTATCTCTGGCCGAGTTTGCTTTTCGGGAGAGATCTTATCTCTGGCCGAACTTGCCCTCGGGAGAGATCTTATCTCTGGCCGAGTTTGCTTTTCGGGAGAGATCTTATCTCTTTTTCGGGAGAGATCTTATCTCTGGCCGAACTTGCTTTTCGGGAGATCTTATCTCTGACCGAATTTTGCCCTCGGGAGAGATTTATCTCTGGCCGAGTTTGCTTTTCGGGAGAGATCTTATCTCTGGTCGAGTTTGCTTTTCGGGAGAGATCTTATCTCTGGCCGAACTTGCCCTCGAATCTCTGCGAATCTCTGGCCGAACTTGCCTCAGGAGAGATCTTATCTCTGGCCGAGGTTGACGCTTCGCATTAGGATGAGGTTCTCCTCCTGTTCTTAACACGGCGACTACTGACTGCTTCTTTTTCGGTCATTACATAGTTTTGGCGCCCAAAAATAATACACTGTTGAAAGGGAAGGACTTTATTGAAAGGAAGTTACTGGCAATTTTTTCCCGAATTCTCTGTGATCCAGGGTCGTGGTAGCATCGTTCCCCCGCGCTTCTCCACGCGGACGACCTTTCCTATCTCATGCGGGCTTCCTCACGTTGAAGCGTGCTTCTGTTGGCTTTGACGCTGGATCCTGGAGTGATGTTGACGGCGTTGTGAGGCGGCCGACCTTATCGTTTCTCGTTACGGCAGCGTCCTTCACCGATCTTCAGCGTCGAATGAATTTACCCAGCCGCCCCTTTCTGACGAGTTCCTCGATTTCATCTCGGAGCTGGATGCACTCCTCAGTGTCATGGCTGTGGTCGCGATGGTAGAGGCAGTACTTGCTTCGGTCACGCTTGTTTGGGGGAGACCGTAACCCTTCTGGTCTGGGCAGTTGGTTCTTAACTTCGGTGAGGATCTGAGTTCGAGGAGCGTTGAGGGGGGCATAGTCGCGGAATCCTTTGGGAGGTGGGCTTCTTCGCGCTTCTCTGCAAGCTCGAGGAGTTCGGGCCCGCCTGCTACCGGAGGGAGTCCGTGAGCGCGGCCGAACTTCATTCGGCTCCCTATTGCCTGCCAGCCGCTCCCTTAAGGCTTCTTCGTCCCTCAGCTTGAAGGCTTCTTCCGCACGGGCGTATCTCTCGGCCCGAGCTAGCAGATCGGCGAAGTCCCTGGGATACCTTTTCTCCAGGGAGAACAACAAGTCGTTCTTCTGAAGGCCGCCCTTGAGGGCGGCCATGGCGACTGATTGGTCCAGGTTTCGGACTTCCAACGCGGCAGCGTTAAACCGGGTGACGTAGGCCCGGATGGGTTCCCCCTCCTTCTGCCTGATGGCCATCAAGGAATCCGAACCTCGGCACGTGGCCGCCTACTACTGATGAAGTGGGCTGCGAACTGTTGACTCATCTGGTCAAACGATAAGATGGTACTCGGCTTGAGCATCGAGTACCAGTTTCCTGGCAGCTCCTTTGAGGGTAGAAGGGAAAGCCCGGCACAATATGGCGTCTGACGCGCCGTGGAGCAGCATCGTCGTTCGGAAGGCTTCCAAGTGGTCGACCGGATCGGCGGTCCCGTCGTAGCTCTCGAACTGTGGGAGCTTAAAGTTCGGCGGGACCGGTTCCTGCATGATTTTCTGCGAAAAAGGAGGGTCTGTACAAACGTCATCACCACGCGAGGGGGGACGAAGTTCTTCAATTCGTCGATTCATTTCCAAGAGCCTTTGGTCCAGCAGGTCCTCACGGTCTCTGATCTCCAAGGCTTTCTGGTGGGATGGGCGCGAGGCTTCACCCTTGGCCGATCCATGATCCGAACAAGGGCTCTCCCTCCTCCGCCTCTCCAATCCGGGTATCGGAGGTCGGGCCGCCCAGGTCGGTCGCTCTTGGACTGGATCATCCGACTTCGGAGAGTCCCGCGCCGGTCGGGCTGGCACTGGGGCTTGTTGGTGCAGCACCGCCTGCACTGCCTCCGTGAGACCACGAACGTGCTGGACGAGCTGGTTGAACTGCTCCGTATCCACTGCGGCTATAGACGGGGGCTGAGTCACCGGGGCTCGGAGTGGGAACAGACGGATTCGGAAGGGGATCGAGCCGCGGAAGCCGCCGAGCGCCGAGTTCGAAGTCCTTCTGGGGGGCATTTTCTCTTGGGGACGAACCCTAGAGAGGGAGGAGAGAGATCCAAGGAGAGGGGAGAGAGAAACCGAACTCAACCGCCGGGCTTCAATCAGACTCCTGCTGGAGCCGAGCTCTTTCCGCGTCGACACAGCCACGCGCCAGAGAGATTGCCGCCGAGCACTCCTTTAAGAACGAGGGAACCACGAAGGTTCAGGGCCCTTCCTCTAGCGCCAATCTGTTGGTGCAGAAATTCATTTTCGTCGGAGGTCGCCGGAGTCGAGGCCGCTGAGGTCGCCGCCGGGGATCTGCAAAATACGAAGTTCCGTCCGGAATCGGTGGGGGGTGGCTCCGCAGGACCCTCCGACGGTCAAGTCAGTTTTCGGCCAACAGGAATGGAGTGCTCGGGATGAGTTCCGGAGCTTAGAGATGAGGAGGAGAGTTTAGAGATCAGAGAGCTTAGCCTTAGTGTGTCGGGAGGGTCCTTTAAATAGTGGAGCTTGATGGTGACAACTGCAGCTGCGTGCTGGCGGACCGCTCGAGGTTCGGCGGAGTCAGTCTCACGGGATGGTGCCGTGTGCGGCGGATTGATGGCGACAGCCATCGCCGCCTGACAGTGCGGCGGACTGATGGTGATGGCTGCAGAGCTTGCGGCGGACTGATGGTGATGGCTGTAGAGCTCGCTGAATGAAGGGTTGACGGCTTCCGTGTGCCCATTTCGGAGGAGTTCGGGCTCCTGAAGAGAAAGATAGGAGGGAGTTCGGCTCCCATAGGCGTCTGGCTGGAGGTATGCAGCTAAGGCTCGTCCGCTGAAGAGTTCGGCCGTCGAGAATCCGAAGCTCGGCCGTTTGGAGAGTTCGGCCGGATGTTGGACTTCGGCTGAGGCTTGGACGCTTGAGAGTTCGGTAGGAGCTCGGTCGGCCGAAGTTCGGCGAGGGGCAACTGCTTGAGGAGTTTGGCCAAGGGGGTGACCGCTGAGGAGTTTGGCCGAGCGGCGACTGCTTAAGGAGTTCGACCGAGGAGGCGACCACTGAGGAGTTCGGTCGAGGGGACGACCGCTGAGGAGTTCGGCCGAGCGGCGACTGCTTAAGGAGTTCGGCCGAGGAGGCGACCGTTGAGGAGTTCGGCCGAGGGGGCGACCGCTGAGGAGTTTGGGTGCTGGGAGATTCCGTTAAAGCCCGGCCGCTTGGAGTCCAAGAAGCTCGGTCGCTAAGTAGTTCGGTTGGCTGGAGGGGTTCGGTCTGGACGCTGGGAGTCTGGAAGAAGCTCGGCAGCTGACTAGTTCGATCTGCTAGAAGAAGCTCGGCCGCTGGGAGTTCGGCTGAAGTCGGTCTGCCGAAGCTCTTCTGCGGCTACTGATTGCATTAGGCTGGGTATCGAGCTAGACTTCGACTGGAGTGGGATTTATCCCCAACAACACCAATTGAGCCATCAACCAAGATAGGTTAGCTCGGTTATTTGACCAACATAGCTCTATACCATTAAAGCAGTAAAACTTTGCACCTAGAGGACTATGATCCGTCTATGAATCAATCTATGATGTATGACTCGGTTTCAACCCCTTCATTATCAGCCAGGTTGGAATCTTTATTAGTTCCGCACTGGTCATCCATTTTCTATGGCTTTTTTGGATGAGCATTACTTTTTTTTTTTTTTAGTTGGTTGGATTTCCTTTATAGCCTTGTCTAGCCCGAATGGTGCAATAAAATATCATCATATTATATATAATATTTTATAATATTATAATATTATGAAAAATGATCACTTTAGTATAATTGCTCGACGACTTCACCAGCCATGAGGGGAAAAAAAAGGTTTACCTATATATTTGCTATGTCCTTACTTTAATGCAATGTAATCTTTTCTTTCAGCTATTCTTTCCATTTCTTCTACTTTCCCACTTTTCAGTCTCAACCTTGTTCTGCAATAGTTTCATAAAATAGGGGCAGGCTTCTGCCCTGCTTTTTCTTAAAAAAAATAAAAGAAAAGAAAAGAACAAAAAGAGAACTTTGTTATGGCAGATAAGGTAAAGCATCACTGGACTAACACCGTGTACCGCACCAATATATTCATAGCTCCATCAGTCCAAGAATAGGACAGATGGGTGATTTCCAGCGGTGCTGTTTTGGTCTTGTGTGTTAGACACCGAGCTTTTACATTTATAAAATAGAACATGGAAGATAAAGTTATAGTGCCTTTTAATAGAGTTCTATAACTAGTTCAACCAATTGAGTTCGAATCCTCATTTTTGCACCACAGAGTGTTGTAGCCACTACATCATTCATCTCTTGCCTCTAATTTATCTCAAAAGATGCCCACAGTGTGATATACGATTTGATGGAAACCTAAAATCTTGGACATGGATGATCTGGTAGCCATGTATGATGGTATCGTAGCATGCGGTGCAACTTTTGCACTGTATAGAATCCCGTCTGAAACCAATAACATCAGTAAAATTAAGGAAAAAAAAGAAGAAAAAAAAAAGGTGTGCACCATGGTCCAAGTATATCCAAAGAAGTGATCCGTAAAAAAACACGTCATATATTATCATGATCATTTTCAGGTTTCAAAGTCATCCACGATATACTGAGCCGTCACTTGTTAATCCTAGAAGGTTGAGGTGTCATATTCGATCAACCTGGGAGGTTTTGAGAACCTTTGAAGCCACGCCATGCTTAGTTGTTCCAAACTACGGCGCAAGGATCGTGAGGCTGAGAAGAAACTACTGCGTGTATGTCGACATTCTCCACCGGTGTCCGATATTGATAGCCAGGGGGTTGATCCACTGGGAGTAAGATAGCCAGTCACTAGTAGATGTCATATGAGGGATTTTTCTTTCCTTATTATCTTGGGTTTTTATTTCTCCCAGTCAACTTTGAATTTTTCTCAGAATATTATTGTAGAAAAGTAATTAATTTGGTTCAGATTTCCTATTGTTGGAAGTGTTGAGGATGAGTAGATTGATTGGATGGAATGATGGAACGACTTAAGATTTCGAGGGGCATAAATCGCGATCTTGAAATGATATTTGCTTCCAAATTATTCCCAAGATACAACAAAGCTTTAAGAAATTCTATATACAGTAATTATGAAGAGATTTCCAAGAACTCTCTAAAAAATTATTTAGAGACAAGAGAAAAAAATAAAGATTATATTTGGTGCATTATCAGACAGTGATAATTTATATTATCTACAATCTCAATAGATTACCAATAATATTAATTATCATATTTGATATATATAGGTAATATTATAGTAAAATTATTAAAATTTTTTATTAACATATTTGGTATGATAATCAAATTACTGGTAATGTAACATCAAATTCTTAAATCAAATTTATTAAAAATCACATCCTATATATAAAATATAAATATATATTATATATATTATAATTTATATTATATATAATATATTATATTCTAATATATATATATTTATAATATATAATATAATATAATATAATAGTATTATATAATATAATATTATGTTATAATATTATTATAATATAACATAATATTATATTATTATAATATATTATAATATCATTATATTATTATAATATATAACAATAATAATGTTATATAATATTATAATATATTATATTTTAATATATATTTATATTTATAATATATTATTTTATAATATATTATATTATATTATTATAATATATTATTATTATTATATAATATAATATTATATATATATTTTTATTAGGATATTTTTTTTAAAATATGTTATTGTTAGATTATCAAATATTTGATAATTTGAATAGTCACCTCTCCCTCTTGATAATTCAGATTATCTTTTATGAGATAATCTAGATTACCAACCTAAAGTATACCAAACATGATAATATGGTGGGCTTTTTTTAAATTACTAGTAATCTGGATAGATTATTGGCTACCAAATGCAACCAAAGATTTTAAAATGGAAAGAAAAAGATTGCTATTTCCTATCATAAAGCTCTATATTTGTAGAATCTGAATAGATGCAAAAGCATATTTTTCTATATTTATGATTTTTTAATACATGACTTTTAATCTGTAGACTGACTTTTCGATCATAAATACATCTTTTTATCTTTTAACTTTTCAATTTAAACTAAAGTTAAATAAAGCATCTCTCCTAGATCACGAGACTTTAATAGTCTATCCGGTAAAGATATATTAAAAAAAAAAAAATTTTCAAAAAATAATGATAAACATCTGTTGGCTCCTTTCTTTCCCTTCTTCTTATTAACTTATCTCTTAGAAGAGGTAGTATGATACATTCGTTGACCATTCCTTTCCTTTTCTTTTCTTATTTGAATATTATTATCCAATAGGAAGTATGCAGAAAATATGTATCAGAATTGAAGAAAATTTATTGAAAATTTAAACTTCATCAAGTGCTCCTGTAAAGAATGCTAATAAATAAAACTAATAATTTTTATCCAAAAAAAATAACTAATAAATCATAAGAAGCCATTTTATTTCTTAATAATTTTCTTACAAACTTTGGACTTGGTCAGTTCTTCATTGAAATATTTTATTTGAAAATAAATACTATCGTTGCAAGACTCTGATTCGAGATGAACGTGGTTAAGGTCAGACTCTTTCCAATTCAGGAGCTTAGCTTCTGCCCAAGGAGTGGAGCACTCAGGAGAGACCGACAAGATAAGTCCACTTTTGTTGAAGATTTTTTGGTGAAAGACCTTTCGATGCTTAAGTCAGTTGAAGCTTGAGAATGATAAAAAAAAGAGTGAGGAAGAGCAAGAGCAAGAGCAGGGTATTCTTGTTGGTTAGATTTACCTAAGAGTCCTCTTATTACCTCTTTGTAGAGGTAGAGTTGTAGGTTGGTCCTTTAAATTCTATTTTTTAGTTAGTCCTTCCTTCTTATTTCGTCTTCCTTGCTTTTACCTCAATTTCTAGTTAGGTTTTTTTTCTTTTTCTTAGTTCGATCCTCTTTTATTCCCCTTGTTTCTCCAGTAACTTTTTCTCTTCCCATATCTTCTTATAGTAGTGAGGTTAAAGGTAAAATCCCTCATGGTTGTCAAGATTCTTAGTTGCCACCTCCCGATACTCGATCCGAGGATATTCTTTGGACCTCCGAACCTCAAAGCACGAATAGTCCTGTGCACGGATTTGAAGATTTCTAGGGCCCAAGTAATGAAGATTCGAGTATTATTGAGGATGAAACTTGAAAGGTTTCCTTCTTAATTTTTTATTTCTTTGGCCTTCCGACTTGAAGTTCTTTGTCAGGATGGTCGTGTGACTGATGCCCTAAGGGGACGAGTTGCCCTTGTTGCTTTAAGAATTGATTTTGATGATTACAAAGCATTTGAGGGGATTATTAATGAATTTGACTTGAAAAAAGATTTTTTGTATTTCAGAGGCAAAATCATAATTTTATCAAGTTTTGATCTGAGAGCCTTAAGAGCAAGTATAGAAGATTTCTAATCCTTTGGAGGCAGTCCCATAATTTTTGGATGCTTATTTTAGAAGAAAATCAAGTTTGAAGCAAAAGAGTCGACCCCTAGGTCGTCCCCTACTGAAAAGGGCTGTTTGGCACGCTGTCTCTATACCAAGGGTCGACCTCTGCTGTTTTGAAGGCCAAAAATATAGAACGACTATTTTTCTGGATTTTGTCTCAGAGGTCAACCTCGAGGTCTACTCCTGTGCCATGAGTCGACCCCTACAACGGAATTTTTTTAGCAACGACTATTTTTTTTCTTATTTTGGCAGGTTTAGTGATTTCTTTAATATCTCCAACGGCTATAAATCTTGCCCAAGATTTTGTCCTCCACCTATTAAAGATCTAAAAGGCTTTAAATAGAAAAAAATACAAGAGATTGAAGAACTAATTATCAGCCCTAAGTAAAAAGCATTCATAAAAAAAAGAAGCTTTTATCTTCAAGTTCATCAACCTCTCAAAAGCTCATTCAAGTCTCCATCCATCTTGAGAAAAATTAGAGAAGCTTCTTCCACTATTGTGAAAAGTATTCTTAAGATTTTATTTGCTCACAAAGAGAGCTATACTTATATTTGATTGTCATTAAATCTTTTACTCTGCTTTACTTTTTTGTTTCAAGTTTTGGAGGGTTCCAAAACTTGGGAAGATTGATTCTAACCTTGAATAGGATTGTATTGGATTGGCTTGTACTTGAAAAATAAGTGTTCTAACTTGGGATAGCTTAGGTTGGAGGTTTCCAACGGTGTATTTAGTTTGAATATGATTAGTGAATTTTAATTCTCAAGTAGAAGCTTGGAAAGTGGATATAGATGCAAGAAAAGTACCAAACTATATAAATCTTACTTGTTTGTAGTATGCTTGCTATCTTTCTTTTCTTAGTTTGTTAAATTCTTGCTCACTAATTTTTTATATTTTTTTTACTTAAATCGCTTCACACAAACATCTTGCATATCATCATTAAATCTTGATATTTTTAATTTAGCTTTAGAATTTTAAAAACCTAATTCACCCCTCCCTCTTAGGTTGCATAGCTGGGCAACAGCCCTGTATAAGAAGTCCCTCTAGGCTAGTCATAGGCATGATAATGTTTATATGATAGATTTGAATGATCTTTCTATGATAAACATGCAATGTCTAGTGGCTATGAATGCCAAAATTAATGAGACTAGTTGGCTTTGGCATCGTAGACTTGCATACATTAGTATGCATTCACTTTCAAAGCTTTTCAAAAAGAAATTAGTTATTGATTTACTAAAATTAAACTTTGAAAAAGATAAAATTCGTGATGCATGCCAACTAGGTAAACAAACAAGAGTTTCATTCAAATCTAAGAATATTTTTTTTAACTTTTGGGCCATTGGAATTTTTGCACATGAATTTATTTGGTCCTACAAGAACAATAAGCTTAGATGGAAAATATTATAGTTTTGTAATTATCGATAACTACTCATATTTTACATGAATTTTTTTTTTGGCACACAAAAATAAAATTTTTCATGTTTTCATAAAGTTTTACCGAAAAATTATAAATGAAAAAGAGTTTTCAATTCAAAGCATTTGAAGTGATCATGGAACTAAATTTGAAAATCAAGATTTTGAAAAATTTTATGATGAAAAAGAAATTAGCCATAATTTTTTAGCACCTAGGATATCCTAACAAAATAGAGTAGTAAAAAAAAAAAGAACTTTAGAAGAAATGGCCCGTACTATGCTATGTGAAGCAACCTTCCAAGATACTTTTGGATGGAAGTAATTAACATAGCATGTTACATCTTAAATCATGCCCAAATTAGACCAATTTTAAAGAATACATTTTATGAGCTTTGGAAAGGAAGAAAATCTAACATTGCATATTGTCATATTTTTGGTTGCCGATGTTTTATTTTGAATAATGAAAAAGAAAAATTAGGTAAATTTGATGCAAAATTCGATGAAGCTATTTTTCTTAGTTACTCCTCTTCTAGTAAAGCTTTTAGAGTTTTTAATAAAAAAATTTTAGTCATAGAAGAGTCAATACATGTTATTTTTTATGAGACTAATGATCTTTCATCAAGAAAGTATGAGGGTATTGATGATGCAGATCCTTTTATAAAAGGATTGAAGGAGATCATCCTAAAGGATTCAATAATTTAAAATAAAGAGAATCATGAAGACAAGCAAGAAATTGAGGGTGAAAGACAATAAGAACAACCTCAAGGTACAAAAGATCTTTCAAAAGAATGGAGGTATGTTCACAATCATCCGAAAGAACTAATTATTGGTGATCCTACACATGGGGTAAGAACTCGCTCTTTACTTAAAGATGCATACAATCATTTTGCATTTGTTTCTCATTTTGAATCCAAAAATATTAATAAAGCCAAAAAAGATTATAATTAGATAAATGTAATGCAAGAGGAACTTAATCAATTCAAAAGAAATAATGTATCACTACTCTAAAAATGATCTATAGCAGCGCATATTATGGCAGCGATTTTCGAAACCGCTATCATAGATCCTATGACAGTGGTTTTCGTTAACTGCTGCTATAGGTCTAACTTATGGCAGCGATTTCACTAACCGCTGCTATAGGTCCGAAATATAGCAGCGGTTATAAAAATTATTACCGTAGATCAGACTTATAGCAGTGATTACAAAAACTCGTTGTCATAGATCGATCTATAGCAGTGGTTAGTGAAACCACTGCCATAAATCAGACCTATAGTAGTGGTTAGTGAAACCACTACCATAAGTTGGACCTATAGCAGTGGTTAATATGAACCACTACTATAAGCTTATTTATGGCAGCGATTAATTATAATCGCTACTGTATATATATATATATATTTAAATATTATATAATTTTAAAATTTAATATCTATCTTTATCATTCATTATTTAAATAATTATCATTAGAGTATCGTCGCAAAAAATCACCTCGACCTGATGGCCCTAACTTCGTCAATCAAGAAAATTTAATTTCGACGATCACGAACGATGATGCAATGATCTGATAGATGAAGATCTTTGATGGATCCAAAAATCTGCAATGATGATTTTGATGATATTTATAGTGTACTATTAAAATTTTACTTCAATCGAATATCATTATCTTGATCAATTTAGTATATGTTAGTTTTGACTGTTAAATGATAAATGAGTTATCAAAGGATCAAACGGTATCCGATTATGAGATAATTTTTTTTATAAATGATCTTAGCTACTACTTTAATCATTTTTTATGATGATGATTATAAAATTCAACTCGTGAGATGAAGAACGATTTAAAACTATACGTCTTCTGATAACCATTTTGAAACTTTACTGATTGTTATGCTCGTGCGTTTGCAATATCTGCTTAACATGAATAGTTTATACGAAAATAATTTAAATTTTACTATCATCATATAAAATATTTAAAATTATAATAAAGATTATTTAACTAAAAAAATATTTCATAATCGAACACCGTTTAACCCTTTGATCGCTTATTTTTAATTTAACGGTCAAAATCATTCCATACTAAATTGACCATAATAACGATATCCGATTGAAGTAAAACTCTACAAATATCATCCAAATTATCATTATAGATTTTTGGATCCATCGAAGATCTTCATCTATCAGATCATCGCATCGTTGTTCGTGATCGTCAAAATTAAATTTTTCTGATCGATGAAGCTAGGGCCATCGAATCGAGGCGATCTTTTGTGATGATACTCTAATGATAATTATTTAGAAAATGAATGATGAAGATGAGCATTAAATTTTAAAATTATATAATATTTAAAAAAAAAAAAATATTTTCAACCTACGACAGCGGTTATCAAAAATCGCTGTCATAGATCTACGATAGTGATTCTTATCAAAAACCACTATCATAGATCTACGACAGCGGTTATAGAACCACTGTCGTAGATCTATGATGGTAGTTTTGGATAACTGTTATGGCATGCAAGTGAGATATATGGGTACATCTGCACTGAATGTGATCAACTCTGGAGCTTTTCTTCTGTCAAGATTAGCTTCAATGGAATATGGGTATAAATGTTCCTCCAATCTGAGATCACCATGGTGACTTCCAAGCAACTCACTATATTTTTGATGTTGGACTATCTGAATTTTTAATTCAGTGATGGAAGATTTTTGGGCACAGTCAATTACTTGTGGAGTCAGTGCGTGTATCAAGATGGGATTGACCACTCCTAATTTCAGGAGCTGTGTTCAATTATATTTTAATTTAGCAAAACATTGGTCAGGATAGTTTTAGTGAGGAGTCACGGGACTAATTGCTTTAAGATACGATATGGATGTATTTTTTAGGATTGACAGTCTAATCCTGAATCATCTATTACACAGAGGTCATAGGGATGAATTATACGATAACTATATTCGCGTAGGTTCTGAATATTGCGATTGCGATTATTCGACCTATCCAGACATTGGGTACCATTGCTAGATAGTCACTTCGATCAGTATAGAAATTAATTTCTATGCTATCAGCTTAGATTTGGACCTGTGGGGTCACATACATTAGGAGTTCTTATCTGATCTGATGATTGATCAAGAGTCCCATTGGTCTGAAATTTTATGGTCAAGAGTTTCACTGGACTGGAACTCTGTGATCAAGAGTCCCACTGGACTGAGACTCTGAGTCCTACTTATTTGGGACTCTCTGATCAAGAGTCCCATTGGTCTGAAACTCTATGGTCAAGAGTCCTACTGGATTGAGACTCTGTGATCAAGAGTCCTATTGGATTGGGATTCTGAGTCCTACTTGTCTGGGACTCTCTGATCATGAGTCCTGATAATCTAGAATACTGTGGTCAAGAGTCTCACTAGACTGAGACTCTATTTTCAAGAGTCCTACTCGTCTGGCACTCTTTGATCAAAAGTTTCACTAGTTTGAGACTCTATGATCGCGAGTTCAATTCGTTTGGGACACTGGATTCAAGAGTCTTACTGATTTAGGACTCTTCAAGAGTTTCATGTTGTTAGGACTCTGTTGCCCAGTAACCCATTTGATTTGGACTTAGATATTTTTAAAGGATTAATTAGCAATTTAATTTTTGATTAGCTGAATTTAATTAAGCGATAAAGATTCGATCAAGTTTGATTGAATTTAATTCGATTGAATTTGACCCGATCAGATCATGAGATGACCTAATCGCTATGGAAGTTTTGATCCTAATTTAATCAGGACGTAGATCTAATTAATTTTTAATTTAATTAAAATTTTATTAAATTAGGTTAAGCCTAATTTGATTAGATTTAACCTGATTTAATTGAATCTAGATTAATTAGTTTGGTTGAAATTAATTAGGACCAAGTCAAATGGAGTTTGAATTCAAATTCTCCTATATGCCCACCATTTTTGACTTTTCCACTTTGCTTCCCACGCCCTTCCTTTCATTTGTCAAATATTTTTTGAGAAATAAAAATATGCACATAAAAGAAGAGTCCTTCTGTGTGTTAAACACAAGGGAGGGGTGTTGCATAAAGATAAGAGGCTCATTTGATTTTTGAAATCAAGTGAGTGGTTAAAACCTCTCAACCATTCGATCCTTATCAATTTTCATATAATTTTTTTATGGTATTTATGTCAATAAATTATGAAAATTTTTATGCATATAGAAGAAGTGGTTAGCATTATGTGGTAAAAATTTTAGAGTATTTGAGCATCAATTTTGAGCAAAAAAAATCTTAGAGTGAAAGTGAACAGGATTCTATAGCACTTTTTTTTTCTTTATGTCTCTCTTCTCTTATGATTTTCACCTCTAAGGATATTCTATTTTTAGATATGATCTAAATAAGGATTATAGATATGAAAGTTATCTTTCTATAAAAACTTATTTCATAGAAAAACTCCACACAGAGAGGGTGTGATAGGATTTTTAGTGTGTCAAAGTTTTTAGGCCGAGTGAAATTCTAGATTTGGGAATTTAGGTTTGGGTGGAGAGATTGAGTACTGTGAGCATTGGATCACTACCAAATTTGAAATACATCTTCATCATCCTCCAATATTTATGTTATAATTTTTTAGAATATCTAAAAAATCAAAAAGTATATGATCGATCGAATCTATCGTGATCAATCATTGAAGGCCTCGACGAGGAGCTAGCACTCTAGTGGGGTTGATCGAGATCAGAAGTTCCATGTGGACCAACCGTAGAGGAAGACCAACAGATTCTGGAACCCAAAATTAAGAAATAAAGAGACTGAGAGGGAGACCAATAGATTGAGAGAGGGAGGGCCGGTCGCTCGCCAGCCACCGACAAGGGAGACCAAGAGTGGTAAGGAGGGAGGGAGGGGGTCTAGTCTCGCCGTCGACGTCGATGCTGATGAGGAAGATCGAGAGAGGGAGAGAGGAAGGGAGGGATCCGATCTCATCGCCATCATTAGGAGGGAGGGGGTCCGACCTCATCGCTATCATTGGGAGGGATGGGGTCTGGCCTCACCGATGAGGGAGATCGAGAGAGGGAGAGTGGGAGATCAAGAGAGTGAGAGAGGGAGGGAGAGGGTCTGGCCTCGCCGGCATCACTGAGAGGGATGGGATCCGACCTTATCGATGAGGAAGATAGAGAGAGTGAGAGAGGAAGGGATGGGATCCGACCTCGTCGGTGAGGGAGATCGAGAGAGGGAGAGAGGAAGATCAAGAGATGGAAAAGTTGGAAGGAAGGAATTTGACCTCGCCGCCGTCGCTGACGAGAGAGATCAAGAGAGGAAGAGAGGGAGTGATCGAGGGGATGGCACACAGTCGAGCCAGCTCAGATACACAGTCGAGCTGGCTCAGGCTATGATCGAGCCAGCTGGGGGAGGATCCAAGTCGGATGTCTCAAGCATAGAGCCGACTGTCTCAGGCATGGAGCTGGCTCGACTTTTGAGCGAATAAAATTTGATATGTCTATCTAAGATTTCAACTTTAAGTCCTAAGGTACCATATCATCTACTTTGTTCTTTTTTTAGGTTTTTGGATTAACACCAAAATTTATGCAAGAGATCGAATCTATGACTGTTGCTCATCCTTAATTATTTATGAATATAATTTATGTTGTAGAATTTATTGCATAATATTTTTTGAATGTTTATATCTTATTGCTTTTGTTTATTGCATTGCATAATGATAGATCCGTCAATTGATTAGTGTACATATTAGAGACTATTTATTGATGCTATATTAATATTATTGTTAAACATGTTATATTGATTAATGTTCATTAACGTTGTAGATCACGATGGCATTGAAATACCATCTAGCTTTCACCCCTATCCCTCGACGAGTTATGCGTAGTTCAACATCCGAGGAACAGTCGGAGCATACTCCATCCACCTTGGCATCGACTGCTCAGGGACCTTCATCGTCGGCATCTACTCCATCAATGACATCTACTCCACCGATGGCATCTACTTCATCGGTAGCTGAGCCTCTACCATCGTCCATATCTAAGACACATGCTACTATGCAGGCATCTGAGTGTATATTTTTATTATATTAGCATAATTTTATTTTTTATATAGTATTTATATACTTATATATTTGCATAACATATTTGCATTGTAGGTGCATCATCCAGCTGGACATTTTACGATCCTACATCTATGGCACACGTGTGGAATCACTAGCATCAGGTGATGGTCTATTACGATGCGGAGAAAAGGTCGGTAGTGGAGATCGCTGGAAGATGTATTCCTTTTTTGGAGTGCTTATGAGGCGGTCGGACATCATTCTTGTAGAGCCTAGAGATTGGCGTTTGATGGATGTTACCGTCAGAAATCAGATATGAAAGGAGATATGGGTAAGTATGCGCATCTTAGTTATATTTATGTATTTTATATGTTTACACTATATATGTTTGATTAGAATAATTTTGTAACTGATTTTTGATAATTTTGTGCAGATGAGGTATGACTTTTTTGATCATGAGAGGACTCGAGATGCCCGACTAAGGAAGATCAAAGAGTTATACCGAGGTTACAAGATCAAGCTTCACAGAGGATGGCTCGAGCACTAATGAGACACTCTGGAGGAGCATGTTCCCTGGATACAGGACTATCCTCCGAGTCAGTGAGAGAGGATGGTTAGACACCGGAGAAGTCAGAAGTTCGAGGTAAAATTTCTAACTTTTAAATTTTTCAATATGCTTAAAATTTTATTTAAATATTTTTTAAATATTTATTATTTATTTAAATACTTGTTAGGCTATCTCCTATCAGAACTAGGAGAATCGTGCAACCCAGGAGTATACGCACACTCTAGGCCACGAGTTTATGGCCAATCGTGTGTATAGAGAGGTAATTAATTCTAAATCTTACCAGATAAATTAAATTTATATTTTTTATCATCTTTTCTGATAAATTTATTTTTTTATTATAGTTGATGAGAGATGGAGTGATGCCCAGTCATAGCGAGATCTTCCGATCCAACCGCACGGACAAGATGGGTAGGTCGATGAATGTCGCGATCGAACATATTTTTGTAAGTATTAAATATATTAATATATATAATTAGTATTATAGCATTTCTTATAAAATTTTATTTTAATTTATAATTATAGAATCAGTTAGATGCCCTCGCGAGTGAGGGTCCAGATACCTCTGGGCCCCATGATCATCTATCTCAGGTCTTAGAGCCTAAGCACTCTGGAAGGATCCGATGCAGGTCCGGACATACGTCGATGAGCTACTGATCCGAGACGAGCATCTTCTCACAGACTTTCGGTATCGTCAATCGGGAGGAGCTTGAGGAGACGTTGGCACGGGTAGATCATACTGCGACATGGGCAGATCGGACTGAGGAGTGCGTATTTCATCTGGAGGACATCATGAGAGACATGATGTCGACGCTCAGCATGCATTTTGGAGTCACAGACTTCAAGAATATATTGGCCCATATTCCAGCTCTAGCTTCGGCTTCGGCTCTAGCACCAGCTCTAACTCTGGCTTTGGCTCCAGCTCTGGCTCTCGGTGACGACGATGGTGATGTAGATTTAAAAGATTTTTGATGTATTTTATTTTTTAAAAAATATTATAATAAATTTTATTTGATAATAAAATTTTAGTATTTTAGAATAATTTTTATGTTTATTATATTTTTTATATTATATATCTATATTTATCAAGTAAAATATATTAAAAAATAAAAATTTTAATTTTTTTAATTATTTAAGATCTACGGTAGTGATTTTATAATCACTACTATATTCGTACCAACCGCTGTCATAGGTTTCTAGTGCAAATGATGCCAACCGCTGCATTAGACCTATGGTAGCAATTACATAATTGCTGCTATAAGTTGATCTATTGCAGTGGTTTATAAACCGCTGCAATAAGCTATCTATGACAGCGGTTCAAATAATTGCTGCCATAGAGCTACAGCGATGGCTATAGTAGCAATGGTTAAATAACTGCTGCTATAGCCTATGGCAGTAATTTTTTGGACTACAACAGCGATTCTTTTTTTATAGTAGTGTATGGACCTTAGTATCAAGATCTAAAAATTATCCAATAATTGATACAAAATGGGTATATAGAAATAAATTGGATGAAAATAAAAATATAATTAAAAATAAAGCAAGATTAGTTGTAAAAAATTATAATCAAGAAGAGAAAATTGATTTTGATAAAATCTTTGCACTTGTTGCTAGACTAGAAGCAATTAAACTTTTACTAACTTATGCATGCTTTATGAATTTCAAGCTATTTCAAATGGATGTTAAAAGTGCTTTTCTAAATGGATATATTGCCGAAGAAGTTTATATAAAATAATCTTTTGATTTTAAAAATTATGCTTTTCTAAATTATATTTTTAGATTAAACAAAGCATTATATGGTTTAAAACAAGTACCTAGGGCTTGGTATGAAAGACTAAGTAAATTCTTGCTTAATAATAAATTTTTAAGAGGAAATATAGATATAATCCTTTTCATTAAAATAGATCATGATGATATCTTAGTAATACAAATATATGTTGATGACATTATACTTAGATCTACTAATGAAACTTTATGTCAAGATTTTGTTAAGCTCATGTAGGAGAAGTTCGAGATGAGCATGATGGATGAACTAACATTCTTCCTCAGACTTCAAATCAAACAAACAAAAAAGAAATCTCCATCACTCAAAGCAAGTACATAAGAGAACTACTCAAGAGATTTAGGATGGAGAGCTCCAAAAAAATTGGTACCCCCATGAGTCCATCATGTAAGCTTGATAAGGATGAAGGAGGTAAAAGTGTTGATAAAAAATTTTATAAAGTGATGATTGGTTCTTTATTGTATTTAACTATTACTAGATCAGATATCATGTTTAGTATTTATTTATGTGCATGATTTTAATATAATCCAAAAGAATCACATTTAAATGCTCTAAAAAGAATACTTAAATACCTAAAAGGAACTCAATTCATTGGTTTATAGTACTCTAAGAATTCATCAATTGATTTAATTGGATATTCAGATGCAGACTTTGTTGGATGTAAATTAGATAGAAAAAGCACTAGTGAAACTTGCCAATTTTTAGGAGTTAACTTAATCTCTTGGTTTAGCAAGAAGCAAAATTCAGTAGCATTATCTATGATTGAGATCGAATACATTGCAGTCGGAAGTTGTTGTACATAAATCTTATGGATTAAGTAATAATTTGAGGACTTTGGTATCAAACTAAACAAAACTTTTATAAGATGTGATAATACTAGTGTCATACATCTAACTAAGAATTTAATCCAACACTCTAGATCAAAATACATTGAAATAAGAAATCATTTCATAAGAGAGCATGTTCAAAATAATGACATAATTCTTGATTATGTTTGTACTAAAAATCAATTGACTGATATTTTTGTTAAGACCTTAAGTGAAGATAAATTCTATGAGATTAGAAGAGAATTAGAAATTCTTGATCTCCTAGCCTAAACATCTTTATGATTTCAAGCTTAAATCTATCAAAAATGACATTAATCTTTATCCTGAGCCTATATCTTAAATTTTTTATCTCAAAAAGCTTAAATCTAATCTTTCTTGATCATTCTCATAAATAAAATTTTAATTCTTAAAATCTTATATTTTTTTCAAAATTTTTCCATCTCTCTTTAATTTTTGAAGTTTAAAATAATTTTATTTAATGCATTTATATTATTCTAAAAGGAAGAAATGTATTTTTAATTCATGTTGTTCATAAATAGAATTTTTTTAAAAAAAGAGAAAAGATATTCATTCTAAATTTATTATGTTCTTTCAAAATTGGGAAGAAAAGCTAAAAGATAAATTTATCCAACAATAATTATGAAAAAGAGGAGAAGAAAATATTATGTGATGAATTTTCTAGTATTTACTCTTTTAAAAATAAGGAAAAAGATGTTTGTTTGTTAAATATTATCTAGTTAGCTTTGACTGAACATTCTAATTAATTTGAGTTAAGGATAATAAATTTTGATTATTTTATGATCCTTTTAACTTAAGTCTTCATGTGATTATTCAGTTTAAATTTAATTGATTTGATTGTCAGATTATTTTTGATAACTAATTGAAGTTAAAACTAATTTAAAATATATTCTCACTTCAAAAAAATTAATTTTGATACATACTTCTAATTTTAAAATTAATTTAAAAATATAAATATAATATAGAATTTTTAATATGCTTTTAGAAATCTTTGTAAAATTATTTTTGCTTTGATACTATTTTTATTTTGCTCGATATATTTTTGATATACATCTTTTTCGAGCTTAACTGATTGAAATTTATTTAAGAAAAGAAAAGAATGAATAATGACTTAAATGTTGTGCTTGATTTTACTATTCAAATCTTTGAAAAGCTCTAATTCTCTTAAAGCTTAAAAGTACATACTTGAAAATCTATTCAAAAAATCATATTCATTCAAAAAGGAAGAGAGCTTTTGATATTTGAGTTTAAGCTAATTTTTTGTAAAGAAAGAAATTTCAAATGATAAGCTTTTAAAGGGAAGCTAATTCATTTGATTTGATTCAATTTTTTAAATTTTTTATTTAATTTTTTGAATTTGATACATCTATCATTTGACACATTCCATCATATTTTTGATTTCTCATCTGATTCAGATGCTTCCAGTCGTGATCTCTACTAGATTTAGTTTAGTCATCTTTGTATTAGATTATGATCTAGTATCTCTTAGTTATTTCTATGAGTTGTTGATCAAGTCATAGATGGTTATATTTTTTTTTGGATCAAACTTATGGCATTGGTACTATTGGCTGTTTGGGTCATGGATAGTTGCATCCATGAATTTTGTATGTTTTGATGGCTTAATTCTCATGAATGCTTTTGATATCTTTAATACTTATATATTTTGATGACTTGATGTTATGATAATCATTTGGATGTAAATATGTGATGATATCATTTGAATGTTGTGAAATAAAATCTTTGTAAATTGGATAAATTTCATTATGATCATTATATTATAAATTGAAAGTTTTGTTATAAACTCTTATTCTAACAAAAAAATATATGAAATAACTTAAGGGGAAGGCTTTTTTATTTTTAAATTTTAAAATTCTTTAAGATCTTACTTGATGATGTCAAAAAGGAGGAGTAGAGTAAATAAAATTAGGCTATAAGCAAAATTAAAATAAAATTGATAAAAAAATAAAATAAAAATAAAATTGATAAAAGAAATAAGTAAGTCAAATACTTTTATAAATCATTTAAATGCTTGACTATAAGTAATCATCAAACTACTCTTGATGTCATATTGATCAAATAATTGAAGATAATATCCTAGTATGTGATGTAGCAGATTCTTTCAAAATTTTTGAAATCCTTAATCAATGCTTCTACATGCTTTATTTTTGCTTATGCTCAAATATTTTGTCATCATCAAAAAAGGAAAGATTGTTGCTCCAATAATTGATTTTGATGATTGTAAAGTATTTGAGGAAATTACTAATGAATTTGACTTAAAATTTTTTTTTTGTATTTTAGAAGCAAAATCATAATTTTATCAAGTTTTGATCTGAGAGCCTCAAGAGTAAATATAGAAGATTTCTAATCTTTTGGAGGCAGTCCCATGATTTTTGGATGCTTATTTTGAAAGAAAATAAAGTTTGAAGCGAAAGGATCAACCCCTAAGTCATCTCCTACTGAAAAGGGCTATTTGGCATGCTATCTCTATGCCAAGGATCGACCCCAGGATCGACCTCTACTGTTCTAAAGTTTAAAAATATAGAACGATTATTTTTCTGTATTTTATCTCAAAGGTCGACCTCGAGGTCTACCCCTGTGCCATGAGTCGACCCTTATGCCTTGAGTCAACCCCTGCAATAAAACTTTTTCTACAAGGACTATATTTTTTTTTATTTTGATAGATTTTAATAATTTTTTTAATATCTCCAATGACTATAAATCTTGCCCAGGATTCTCTCCTCCATCTATTAAAGATCTAAAAGGCTTTAAATAGGAAAAAACATAAGAGATTGAAGAACTAATTATCAGCCCTAAGTAAAAAGTATTCATCAAGAAAAAAAGCTTTCATTTTCAAGTTCACCAACCTCTTAAGAGTTCATTCAATTCTCCATTAATCTTGAGAAAAATCAGAGAAGCTTCTTCCATTATTGTGAAAAGCATTCTTAAGATTTTATTTGCTCACAAAATGAGCTATACTTGTATTTAATTGTCATTAAATCTTTTACTCTGCTTTACTATTTTGTTTTAAGTTTTGGGGGGTTCCAAAATTTAGGAAGATTGATCCTAACCTTGACTAGGATTGTATTAGGTTGGCTTGTATCTGAAAAATAAGTGTTCTAGCTTGTGATAGCTATGATTGGAGGTTTTCAATGGTGTATTCAATTTGAATATGGTTAGTGAATTTTAATTTTTAAGTAGGAGCTTGAAAAGTGGATGTAAGTACAAGAAAAATATCGAACTACTATAAATCTTGCTTGTTTGTGGTATGCTTGCTATTTTTCTTTTCTTAGTTTGTTAAATTCTTGCTCTATAATCTTTTATATTTTTTTTTTGCTTAAATTGCTTCACACATATGTCTTGCATATTATCATTCCATCTTGATATCTTTAATTTAGCTTTAGAATTTTAAAAATCTAATTCACCTCCTCTCTTAGGTTGCATAGTTGGATAACAGCCCTATATAAGAAGTCCCTCTAGGCCGATCTCCATCTGCCTCTCTATCCTTTTATCAATATTATTTTTAACTTCTATAAAATTCTTTCGACCCAGATCACCATAAACTCGACTTGGTTGGTTATCTTTTTTATTATCCTCTATAGCTGGCTCCACATCACCTCGAGGAGCTTTCTCTTTAGAGCATTGTTTACTCTAAAGAAATGCTTCTATAAGAAAGGGCGATGATACTTCTTCCTCCAATTAGGATGCAAGTTCATTAACAAACTACCCTCTTTAGTCCATAGTTGGAAAAGCTATTTTTTCATCATGTCTTTGGATTTGCCTTGGGGATTGTCCAATCTAGGGCGATCCTCATTTGTCCTAGAATAAGAACGAGTTTGTCATTTTCTAAGATGAGGAAGATTATCGAAGTCTACTCAACATTAAGGTACCTGAGCTAAAGAAGCTGTAAATTGAGCAGAATCTCTATGAAGCTGCATATTAGTCTGACGTTGTCTCAAGATATTGTTGACGTCTTGTTCAACTTAGTTTTTCTTGTCATTCATTAGATTATATACTAACTATTTTCTTGAGTTTTGTAGTGATAAGGCTAAGCCTCAAGTCCACCAAGTTGGTATTGAAAAGGAAGTTGGGCTCTTTGGTCGGGGAGTCTTTGTCAAAGAAGTCGAAGTCCCAACCAAGGATTCTACCCCTACTCCTGCACCAGCACCATCGACAGGGACATCAAGTGCCAACCCGATGGAGATTAAAGATGAGCTCATGGCAGCCATGCTGTTGCAATTTGCCCACCGATGATGTTGGAGTTAGCTCCATCGCTATTAGCTGGTCAGACAGTATCTCCCCTTTGACAACTAGATAAACATTGTCTCCATCCCATCCAACCTTGCTGTCGCTCTCTTCTATGGCACCGAGCAAATCAACAAGATTCGAAGCGGGCCCCTCCTCATCTGGGAGCGAAGAGGAGTTCATTATTATAATGAGGAGAGTGTAGAGGGATTACTCTGCACTTTGAAGCCACCAGCTCACGTGAGAGTTGATGAAGATGACTTTGTTGCTAGCCAACTAGTTGGAGAGGAAGGCCCATCTCTTGAGGTTGTTGGTGCTTCTTATGCTGGCCTCCTTAGGGTAAGTTTTCTGCTATTCATACTTGTCTTCAACCTTTATCTATGGCTTTAACTTTGCCTTTTCTGTATAGTTGGCGCACCATGTCACCATCCTCAATGAGGGCTTGGTCAATTTTAACTAAGTAAAGCTCTCGCTAAAGAAGAAACATAGGGCATTTAAGGGCTACTGAGGAGCTGAGGCAAGCCACCAAATAGGAAAAAAAGATGGCCGAAGAAGAAGCCTCTCATGCTAGGTCCGACTCCTAGTAGCTGGAGAGAAAGTCGAGGCCCTGAAGGGTTTCATGGCCGTCGAATGTGGAGCCACCAAGGCACATGGTGGAAGATGGTCGAATTGGAAGAAGCCTTAGAGCTTGGTGAGACAGCAATCAAGGCTGTCAAGGATAAGGTGCAACTTTTTGAGGCAAGGAAGAGAAGCTGAAGGCCATTGTCGAAGCCCAAATCAAGAGTGTCGAAGAGTTCAAGGCTTCGAAAGAGTTTGAGAACGAGATCACCGAGGGCTCCTTGGTAGCCTATGGGTCTGGTTTTGAAGTTTGCAAAAAGTGCTTGGCTCGAATGCTTCCCAAGTTGGATCTCAGAGGTCCCCATCTTGAAAACAGTGATGATAAAGACAAGGCTACCTCAACTACCAAGAACAAGCCTGCCCCAGTCGAGGACAAGCCTACACCAGCTATCAAGGTCATAGCTCCCAAGTTCGCCACCATGCCTGCCCACTACCGGGGATCTCACTAAGAAAGCCGATGAATATGCTACCAAGCTTGTGCCCAAAAACCTTGACTAGTCATACTTGTATTTTTGTTTTTCTTTTTACTTGTAGCAATCTTCTCGTAATGAACATTTTCTTTAATTAAATGAATTTTTTCATTGTTTTCTGATGCATGTGTTGAATTATCATAGTCTTTGGTGTTAGCCATTTGTCTGACTCGTGTGGTCATCGGCTTGGTCAACTGATGGGTTGTTTATAAAGTAGAAGTCCTAGGTTTGGACTTGGGTTTGAAGCCACAATATCCAAAGTCAGTCTGAAGTTGCAGCATTTAAAGTTAATACGAAATCAATCAATAGCAATATTTTTTTAAAGTTATTATTGTTGTCTTAATCCGATCACCAATAAAGTGCTTGAGAAGATCCTGATGAGGTTTTGTCCAAAGTCAATACGAAGCTGGTCTGTGGTAATATTTTTGCCAAGTCGTTATCATCATCTTAACTTGATCATCAATGGAATGCTCGAAAAGATTCTAATGATGTTTCATTCAAAGTTAATATGAAGTTGATCAATGGCAATATTTTTATCATCTTAATCCAATCACCAATGTGGTGCTCAGAAAGATCTTGATGAGATTTTGTCTAAAGTTAATATGAAATCGATCTATGGCAATATTTTTATAAAGTTATTGTCGTCATCTTAAACCAATCATATTTGGAAAGATCCTAATGAGATTTTTTATGAAGATCCTAACTTAGATCAGGATATCTCCTTATGATTGGTCCTTTGTTAATTACTGATTTGAAGGTCTTAGCTATAGTTGAGATATCTCTATGAGATCGAGATCCAAACCAAAGTCTGGATATCCTACATTCGATCATTTCTTCCCAAGGATCGAGGCTGGTCTCGATTGTCTCGGGCATATTGATGTGTCTTCAATCATTTCTGATGACTTTATTTGTGGTTGGCCATGGCTAATATTAGTCAAGTATTTTACTTAATTACTTTAACGGGAAACCTACATTAAGGCTCAAATAGAATATTTTAATCAATGTAATCAATGAACATTAAACTTATTAGTACTACATTCTTGACTAGGACTTTTGCCCCCTATCACCTACGAAGCCAAAGATTCAACCATGGATTGGTTATTTTTGTAGAAAAATTATATAAAATATTTATTATACCCTATATATTTTGCTCCTAAACTTTATATACATAATAATATTATATTTATATTAATATAAATATAATACTAATATATTATAATATAATATTATATTATAATAATTTATTATATTAATATAATATTATTATATATTATATTATGTTAATATAATATTAATATTTTAATATAATAAATTTATTAATATCTTAATAAATATAATATTATATTAATATAAACATTGACATATTAATATAAATACTATATTAATTAATAAAAATATTATATTAATATAAATATTAAAATATAATAAATATTATAATATAAATATTAATAAAATATTATATTATTATTATTTAATATGTCATCCTAATCATTATAAAATCTTAACAAAAAATCTTAAAAGAATATTTTAAAAAAAAATACCATCATTTTTTATTGCATAAAAAATATCGAAACTTATCTTCTCCATAGATTTTTATTTAATTTTTATTTTCTATAAAACATGAAAAATAAAAATAATTTTCTATAGAAGAGCTTTTTCATTCTTTCTATTTTAAACTTCTAATTTTTTTATAAAAAAACTTTTTCATCCTCTCTCATCTTAAAACTCCAATTAAAATTAATTTTTTTATTTATTCAATTTTTTTTTTTTTTTTTTTCTTCCACTTCCCATGGACCAACAAGTCCTTTGCATATCACGGAGGCCAAGTCAAGTCTAGCCATGCTTTGCTCGAAGTTGGTGCGAGCATACGAACTCCAGGCTGCACGAATTCGTCTGATCTCTCCAACCAAGCCTAACTAATTAAAGTTGAAATGTTGAGTTCCGCCCAACCAAAAAGAGGCTCCTGGCTTCCCAGAAGAAGCGTGTCCTTTTGGTTTGGTTTCAAACAACTACTTGAGAGTTCAATATTTTAGCTGCTTTGAATGCTTTTAATTCCCATAAGAACAAGAAACTTTGTTTCTTCTGCATCATCAAACCATCATTTGTCCTCTGATACGATAAACATGTACAACTGAATTATATTATTTGTTTAACTTACATATATATATATATTATAAGATTTATTTAAATTATATATATTCTATGTATATGTACATATATGTTCTACGAGCTGGCCTACCGACCATTTACAGGAAGCCGATTCATATTTGAGCATCACATATTTCAGACAAATAGACGACCAATCAAGCGCATAACAGGAAGAATGATAGAGGAGGAGGTACGGTGCACACCTTTAACCTACACTACTAAATACGATACCCAAAAGTGTGATAACATAGGGTACAAGTACTAAACTAATATGTACATCATCATTCATAATTCTAAATAATCGAAACGAGGAGACTAAAGCTCTAACACCAGCGACAAAAAGTCAGAGAAGCCATTTTGTCTACTCCTTGCTTCTGGGTACCTTGATAGAAGCCACTAATTAAACCCTGGTTCCCTTCTGGGCCGCCTCAACTCCCGGCCCACCACCCAGCCCATAATCCGGATCTCTGTACCCGGGCCCATACTTGCTACTGAACACCCCCGCGTGCAGCATCAACACATAGAGAAGCTGAGTGAAGGTCAATATGATAATGAAGGCCTCCAAAGTCCTGAGCCTCCACCCCCTGTGACCTCCAACGTTGATCTCCTTGCATGCCAACCTGCGTCAAAGTAGCAATCCGATCATGTTCAACTAGTCTTCGATCATAATGAGACCGAGATGGATCGAGGATTATACCCAAAGGCCAGGGCGGTAACGGCCCATGCAACGACTGAAGACGAGGCAGCTGCGGCGAGGCTATCATTCCTCCAAGCTCTAATGTGGTTGGCACCGGCTAGTTTCGATGCAACGCCGAGCACACCGGCGAGTATGGCGAATATCAGGAAGTAGAATGTTGCACCATTGCCGGCCACCCCTGGACTCAGATGGTTCGAGCTGATTAAATAGCATTTCTATGATCAATCTAAGCTTCAAGTTTCTTTTCATATAGCTGCCATCGTATGGAAATGGATGAGGGAAACCACCATGGTCAGACTCCTACAAGCGGTAAACAGGGTGCGGAGGCGCCGGGAAACGCGGGGAAACGTAATGGGAACAAGCCTGCCGACCAGGCTCTTGCTGGGTTCTTCAGTCACGTTTCCCATGCGATTCTCTGCGTGGTAGATGGCACCGTACCTTGAACTTTTTTAGCTAGGCGACACAATGTTTGAAAGATCTATTAGGCTTAATCCATTCATGCATGGACGTGCTTATTCAATGAGAAAATTTTCCCCACTAATTTCTTTTCTCATAATGACACGCAAAGAACCTAGCAAGGTGAAATCTTTACTTCGTTCTTTGCAATATTTGTCTTCAATAAGCTTTAATAATTCTTAATCATAGAAGCTAGCCCGGTGCAAATTAAAAGCAAACCAAAGATCCTTTTACGTCTATTTTTCTGGCCTAATCTTTCAATGCAAAGGTAGAAGAAGAGATAAACCACTAGAGAGGGGAAATAAAAGAGAAGTAAACATACCAGGATAGTTGGTCTGGCCATTAATGAAGTGGTTCAAGTTCCAGCTCGCAAAACCCACCACTATTATATACATTATGAGGTTCAGAAACAGCAGCGGTGCTGCTATATTCCTCCCCACTGTTTGAGGCATCCCAACGCTACTAAAATCAACTCAATAACTAATAATAACAAGCTAGCAACTTCCCCTGCAACAACAAGATGCAAGAACTTGCCAATACAAAAGGAAAGAAGAAGGATAAGAGAGACCTTAGCTTTCTCTTCTTTTCTAGCAACTTTTCTCCATGGAAGGAAGGATATATAGGGAGGAGAGCTTGGCATGCGTGCGACACGTGTGGTAACGACTGTTTAGAGCTCCGAGCATCGTAGCTGTTGGGTAGCACGGCATGCTTACAAGTGGTTGCAAACGTGTCGGTCGGGGTCTAACTTTCCCGAACCGCACCGCTTCTGGTCTCTTCGTGGCGCTTTTTTGACCGTTCACCGGAGCGGATCCCGTCACCTCCCTGTGCGTTACCGCCGCCGGCCCCCCGGCCGTCCGGCGCACTGACGTCCGTTTTAAATGATTAATCTATATAACACAGTACATTCCTATTTATAATTTATCAATGAGAGCAGGTCACAACAATAAATATCTATTCGACTTGTTCAGAATTTGTTTAATGGATTTAAAATTTATTTCATCTGTATAAAATTTATTTAACTTATTTAGATTCAATTTATATATTAAATAAGTTGCGTAGGTAAGTTCAAGTTGCATGTTTAAAGGAAAAGCATGGACTGTTTATTGAGTAGGTTAGATTTGTTCCTGACCCAACCTGATGGCCTCACCTACCACGTTCGGCGGTAAAGTCACCAGTTGGTGTTGGTGTTGGGACCGTAGTTACGAGGGTCGGTTAAGGTTATCCGGCGAGATAGGCGTGAGGCGTGGTTTATAGCCGTCAGCAGTTGTAGTTTTTTTAGTTCCGTTGCGTTTTTTGGTGGCAGATTATATGTCTGTTTCTTGTGAAGGTGTATTTGTTGCACTCTTCCTCTGGCTAGGTATTCTTTGGTGCATGCAAAGAGATTTTAGATATTTCATTCTTAAATGCATAAAGATAAGTCTCTTATCCAAAAATGGTGCGATGGACGCCATGGCAACCTTATCTATTCTAAACTTGTTTTGGAAAGAGGAACTTATCGTCAAGTTGGGAAAGGTCGACGTTGATCTTGCGGCATATCGTACATTGTTCAATCTATTACCATCTTTAGTTAGATTTTATGTTGCTTGCAGAAGTTGTATATATTGGAGAGTCCGGTACTCCGACTTTTCAGTACTCAAATATTCATTCAAATAATGGATCTTATTTTTTTTTTAGCTTGAAGATGGATTTTGACAAATGATGAACCGATGTACAACATATAGCTGGTCTTCCTATATTTTATTGCCCATCGTTGATTTGAAGAATTCACCAATATATATGGTTTATATTGAATATATGATTAAACTCAATTTTAACATGAATCAAGAAGGATTCAAGTTTCAATGCAGGGCTGCCACCTTATGCCTAGGCAACATTTTTACGGGAGAGTTTTAGATTGGATCGACCCGTACAAACTAGGTGTACTCACGGCGTTTAACTTGAAAACTTTAAAGATCAGAATGTCCGCATCTAATGGTAGATGGATTCGAATAGGATGTTTTAATTGCTTTTGTATTTGTCTCGACAAATTTCTAAGCCAATACACTCCAACTGCACTTCCACCATCTGACCCTAATAATGTTCTCATCATCAATAAAGCACTTCCACCACCTGACCCATCAATAAAGCATGATGCCATCCCGTTTGCTCGTAAGAAGAAGAATATTACATGGAACGGAAGGGGCAAGGGAGCAGCAACTTCTACTTCTCGCACTATGTAACTAGTAAGAGTATAGGCCAGGAGGACAAGCTTTAGAAGGTTATGGATGTGGTTGGATTTGTCTAATTAATATTATATTTAGTACAACATCGGACAGTGGTAATCTAAATTATTTTATCAGTAATATTGATTACTATATTTGGCACATATAAGTAACATTGTAACAAAATTATTAGAAATTTTGATTGACATGTTTGGTATGATAATTAGATTACTCGTAATGTAACATCAAATTTTTAAAATATCTTCAAATCAAATTTATTAAAAATCACACACATGCACAATATATATATATATATATATATATATATATATATATATTATGTGTGTATATATATATGTATATATATATATATATATATATGTATATATATATGTATATATATATGTATATATATATGTATATATATATGTATATATATATATATATATATGTATATAATATATATATGTATATATATATATATATATATATATGTATATATACATATATATATATATATATGTATATATGTATATGTATATATGTATATTACATATATATATATATATGTATATATGTATATATATATATGTATATACATATATATATATATATATATATATATATATATATATATATATATATATATGTATATATATATACATATATACATATATATATATATATATATATATGTATATATATATATATATATATATATATATATGTATATAATATATATAATATAATATAATATATTCTAAATTATATTTATATTTATAATATATTATAATATTATAATATTATATATTATTATATTATAATATATTATATATATATTATATTATATTCTAATATATATTTATATTTATAATATATATTATAATATTTTAATATAGTATTATATTATATTATAATATAACATAATATTATATTATATAATATGATAATATTATAATATTAGATATATTATATATTATATATATATATTATATATAATATATTATATATTAAAATATATTTATATTTATATTATATTTTTTAATGAGAATATTTTCATCCAAATATGTCATTATCAGATTACCAAATATTTAGTAATCTCATGATACATAATCTGAATTACTTGATAATCTAGATTATCAACTTAAAAAATATACTAAACATGATAATCTAATGAAACTTTTTTAAATTATCAGTAATCTAGATAGATTGCTGATTACCAAACGCAACCTAAAGATAAAATTTGGTCTAATCTTCTATATCAATCTAGAGCATTTAATATGATTCACTCATGCACGCTCCAGAAGTCATAAAGAAAGTTAATTTGTGGTTGCTGCAACTTCTGCGACTTCCTCGGCCAACATCCTATATATTTCTTTGAGGACTCATTTAGTTCATAGAGAATTTTTTTTTCAGAAAGTAACTTTCTTATTTTCTAAAAAGTTATTTTTTGAGAATATGATTTTGATATATTTAGTTAGTCATGAAAAAGTAGCCTATTTCAGAGTGACTTATATTTGGTTGAACATTCATTTTTCTAAAAAAATTATATAAAATATTTATTATACCCTTAATAGATATAAGATCATATCTTTTCGCTCTTAAATTTTATATAAATAATAATTTTATATCTATATTAATATAAATATAATATTAATATATTATAATATAATATTAGATCATAATAATTTATTATATTAATATAATTTTAATATTTTTATATTATTAATATAATATAATATTAATATTCTTATAAATACTATATTAATATAAATAAAAAATTATATTAGTATAAATATTAAAATAATATTAACATATTATAAATATTATATTATTTATATTGATATAAATATTATGATAATATTAATATAATATTATATTAATATTTATAAGGATAACATTTAATAGTATTTTCAAAAATTTATATGCTCCATAATCATATATTTGTAAATGGGTATTTTTTGAAAGTAAAAATAATCATTATTTTTATTCCATGGAAAGTTTCGAAATCCATCTTTTTCATAGATTTTTACTTCCATAAAATATGTAAACACTACTACAAAAAAAATCTACGGTAGCACATACTATGGCAGCGGTTTTTGAAACTACTGTAATAGAGTCTACTGCAGCGGTTATAGGGAATCACTACTATAAGTCAAAAAATCGCTGCAATAGAGTTTACTACAGCGGTTATAGGAAACCGCTGCTATAGGTTCGACCTATAGCAGTGGTTATAAGAAACTGTTACCATAGACCGACCTATGGTAGTGGTTCTTTGTAACCACTGCTATAGGTCTGACTTATGATAGCAGTTAGAAAAACTACTGTCATAGATCGGATCAACAGCAGTGATTTTTTGTAATCATTGCTATAAGTCGATTTATGGCAGCGGTTATTTATAATCACTGCCATATATTTTTTTTATTTTTTTTCTAAATATTATATAATTTTAAAATTTAATGTTCATCTTCATCGTTCATTATCTAAATAATTATCATTAGAGTATTGTCGCAAAAGATCACCTCGATCCGATGGTCCTAGCTTTATTAATCAAAAAAATTTGATTTCAATGACTACGAACGATGATGCAATGATCTAATAGATGGAAATCTCGGATCCAAAAATCTACAATGATGATCTCGATTATATTTATAGCGTACTATCAAAGTTTCACTTCAATCGAATATCGTTATCTTGGTCAACTTAGTATAGCTTAATTTTGGCCATTAAATGATAAACGAGTAATCAAAGGATCAGACGGTGTCCGATTATGAGATATTTTTTTTTATAAATGATCTTGGCTACTGCTTTGATCATTTTTTATGGTAGTGATCATAAAATTCAACTCATAAGACTAAGAATGATCTAAAACTATATGTCGTCTGATAACTTCTTAAACTCTATTGATTGTTATGTTCGTGCTTTTGCAATATATACTTAACATGAACAGTTTATACGAAAATAATTTAAATTTTACTATCATCACCATATAAAATGATTAAAATTATAGCAAAGATCATTTAACTAAAAAATTATCTCATAATCGAACGCCGTTTAGCCCTTTGATCGTTTATTTCTAATTTAACGGCCGAAATCATTCCATACTAAATTGACCATGATAATGATATCCGATTGAAGTAAAATTTTAATATTATGCTATAAATATCATCGAGATCATCGTTGCAGATTTTTGGATCGATCGAAGGTCTTCATCTATCAGATCATTGCATCACCATTCGTGATCGTCGAAATTAAATTTTTTTAATTGATGAAGCTAGGGCCATCGGATCGAGATAATCTTTTGCAATGATACTCTAATGATAATTATTTAGATAATGAATGATAAAGATGAGCATTAAATTTTAAAATTATATAATATTTAGAAAAAAAATAAGAAAAAAATTATTTTTAATCTACGACAGCGGTTACCGAAAGTCGTTGCTATAGATATATGGTAGTGGTTAAAAAATTATTGCCGTATATCTATTGCAGCGGATTTCAGTAACTATTATCATGGATCTATGGCAGCAGTTCGAAAACTGCTGCCGTAGGTTAGATTAAAAATTTCTAAATTTTTCTTTCCTTCTATGCGCTCTCTCTCTCCCCTCCTCTCCATCGTCGGTGAGACTCCACCCAAGCCCTTCCCCCCGACCGGTGCTGCCCCTCCTTCCCTCCCAATCGATCCCACCTCTCGGTGCCCCCTCCTCCCCCTTCGCCTCTCCATCCCCGACAGCCGCCGTCCCCTGCCCATGCCACGCCACCCCCCTCCCACTCATCCCCCTGCGCCGGCCCTCCCAGCGGTCTTTGCCCACCCCTCGCCCATCCAACCCCCTGCCCTTCCCCACCCCCCGTGCTGCCCTTCCCATCCCCAGCCACCACCGCCCAATGCCCTCCCCATCCCCGACCGCCATCGCCCCTGCCCTCCCCATCCCTAGCCGCCCACCCCCGCCTCCCCGACCGCCACCCCCTGCCCTTCCCATCCTTAGTCGACACCGCCGCTGCCCTCTCTGACCGTCGTCGCCCAACCCCTGCCCTCCCATCCCCGACCGTCACCGCCCCTTTGCCCTCTCCATCCTAGCCTCCCACCCCTTTCCATCCCCAGCTGCCGCCACCCACCCTCTGCCCTTCCCATCTTCGGTCATCGCTGCCCACCCTCTGCTCTCCCCATTCCCGCCGCCCCTACCCTCCCATCCTCAATTGCCACTACCCCTGCCCTCCCTATCCACGGCCACCCCCCCCTACCCTCCCCATCCCCTGGCTTCCCTATCACGGTGCCCCTCCAGGCCCCCTCTCCCTCTCTCTCTTTCCTCTTTCTCTTTCTCTCTCTTTTCTCACTATCTTACTCTTGTTTCGTAGGTTATCTCTAGCACCGTCATCTTTCTCTAGCACTATCGCTAGTGACCCTCGGAGCTTTCGGTGTGACTCCCTCTCTGTAGTCGCAGATATAATTATTATTTTAATTTTATGGTATTATTTATTAATCACTGAACTAGACCTATCAATGGATCAGATTTGGATCGAAACCTAAATATTCAAATCTAGACCCAATTTTAATTACTGGTACCGGACCCAAATCTGAATACCCAATGGATCCATACTTGAAGTATCAGATCCGGACCCTAATGGATCCTGAGTATCCGGACCTGATTTTAGGACCCAAAACTAAAAAAGGGAGAGGAAGAGAGGGAGGAAGGGGTTCGACCTCGCTGCCATCGTCGACGGGGGAGACTGAGAGAGAGAGGGAGGGAGAAAGGGGGTTCGGCCTCACCAGCATCACTGGGAGGGAGGGGGTCTGGCCTCGCTAGGGATGGAGATTGAGAGAGTGAGAGAGGGAGGGAGGGGTTCGGCCTCGTTGCCGTCGATGGCGAGGGAGATCAAGAGAGGAAGAGAGGGGGTCTGGCCTCGCTAGCGAGGGAGATCGAGAGAGGGAGAGAGAGATCAGGGAGGGGGTCCGACCTCACCGATGATGGAGATTGAGTGGGAGACGGACAGTCGGAAAGATGAGGGAAGGGTTGAGACAGCTAAGAATAGAGGATGGCACACAGCTGAGTCAGCTTGGATATGTAGTTGAGCTGGCTCGAGCCAAGATTGAGCTGACTGGAGGAGGACCCGAGCCGGATGTCTCAAGCACGGAGCCGGTTATCTCAGGCATGGAGCCAGCTCGGCTTTTGAGCGAGCCGGCCGATGGATGCGAACAGAATTTGATGTCTCTCTAAGGTTCCAACCTTAAGCCCTAAGATGCCACCATCATCTACTTCATTCTTCTTTCAGATTTTTGGATTAACGTCCAGGTTTGCGCAAGAGATTAGATCTATGATTATTGCTCATCCTTAATTATTTATGAATATAATTCATATTATAAAATTTATTGGATAATATTTTTTGGATGTTTATATCTTGTTGCTTTTGTTTATTGTATTGCATAATGATAGACCCATCAATTGATTAGTGTATATAATCTTCGGCATCCGCACAATTATATGTAATTATATGGATGAGAGAATTATATATAATGATCAATTGGTTATCCAATTTGGATAGTATAAAAATTATAGATAATTCTATAGGTAGTTGCAGTAATCAAACGGTATGCTAAGAATTCTAAATAAAATTTTGGATAGTATTTTTTTGTTCTTTCTACATAGAAAAACTAAGAGAAAATACTGTCAAAATTTCATTCGATTTCTATTGTATATTGTTTGATTACCGTATTAAGTCTATAGAATTAATACAATTTTTGAATGGGATAGGACCTATCTTTACCTATTAGTTGGTGATAGGATGTATTTATTGCATATTTAAAAATAATATTTAATATAATTTCTATACATGATATTTATTTTAATCTTTGTTTATGATGTATTTTTTATTTATAATGCATGCTATGTTTATAATGCATTAATATATAATTTAAGTTCCATAAATGATTTAATTACAGTATCATCATTTTTAAAATGGATAAAAGATGGATGAAGTTAGTAGGCTCTCGTTAGAATATGAGGCTGGACTTCAAAAATTTTTTAATTTTGCTATAGAAAAATTTGGAGACCATGGACTGATTCAATATCCTTATAAAAAGTATATGGATGGACCGTGGCTACCTCATCAAGATGTAAATGATCACCACACTATTTATGACTTCAAAGTCGGTTATGAAATTTGTTAGAACCAACATGGTAAGGGCAGACTGCAAGAAGGTGATCAACATGATGGGGGGAGTGGAATAAATGATTCATGATATTTTTTTATTTGTTGGCCATAATGACGGTGCATCTACATCCATGTCTGATCTTGTGATTGATGGAATGACAAACAGTGAGGATGTAGAGAAGGTCCTCAAGTTGATGGAGGATGCTAATATTTCGCTGTATCTTGGATGTGAAAAGATGGCGAAGCTGGAGTTCTTAATCTAGTTGTATCATGCAAAATGCTCCAATGGGTTCAGTAATAATGGAGTGAACTGTATATTAGAGCTTTTGGAGGACATTCTTCTGGATGATGCATAAATTTTGAAGAATAATTATGAGGCATCGAAGATTATTGAACAGCTGGACTTTACTTATACAAAGATACATGCATATCCCAATGATTGCATGCTCTATTGAAAGGAGGATGTCAACCAAAATGAGTGCATGAGGTGCGGTGTGTTAAGATGGAAATAGAATAAAGACGGTACATCGACTTGTAAACCTCAAAAGTTGATGTGGTACTTTTTTTTTATTTCGAACTACAAAAATTATTTATATCAGCAAGAACATCGAAGGACATGAGATGGCATGAAAAGGACTGAATAAAAGATGATACATTGAGGCATCCAACTGATGGAGATGCATGGCAGCAGTTTAATGAATTACATCCTAACTTCGCATATGAGATATCTAAGATGAGGTTGGACTTATCGTGTGATGGTTTCAACATGTTCAAGCATATGAATATCGTCTATAGTTTATGACCAGTATTTATTCATGTTTACAACCTCCCACTATGGATGTGTATGAAAAAACTTTTTGCTTTTATGACAGTGCTCATCCCTGGATTGACGGAAGTAGGTAATGATATTGATGTTTATTTACAGCCTCTTATTGCCGAGCTGAAATAGTTATGAAGTATTTAAGGTATTCCAACTTTTGATACTTTGCTGAATTAGTCATTCTCCATACGCACAACACTTTTGTGGACAATAAATGATTTTTCAGTCTATGCCCTAATATCGGGTTGGAGCATGAAAGGTAAGCTAGCATGCCCGATTTATGAAAAAAATATCCGATCTAGAAGATTGACATATCGAAGGAGCTTTAGCTATATAAGGCATCGACATTTTCTTCATCGAAATCATCCATACATAAGGAATGCACGCTCCTTCGATGGCTTGTTGAAGAAGGTGAGGCACCTAGCCGGATGTCTGAAAGTGATGTACTTAGAGAGTTAGATGGTCTCAGTATTGAATTTGAAAAAGGTGATCCGATTGATGGTAAAAAGAAGAAACATCGATCAAAGGAAGATGACACACACTTTAATTGGAGAAAAAAGTGCATCTTCTTTGACTTGTCATATTGGGAGACAAACTTGTTGCACTACTGCTTAGATGTAATGCATATTGAAAAGAATGTGTGCAAGCTTCTATTGGCAACAATCTTAAATATCAAAGATAAGACTAAGGATGACTTGAATTCTCTATTTGATTTGAAAGAATAGTGGAGGCTCCTTCATACATGCTATATTATGAATACCTCCGAACCGTTCATATTTTTTTATGTGTTGGAGAATATAAAGATCCCTGATGGATACTTAAGCAATATATCAAAGCATGTGAATAGTAAGAATATCAAACTTGGAGGATTGAAGACTCATGATTATCATGTGCTGATGCAGGACTTGATCCCAATAGCTATTTGCCGTGTATTATCAAAAAATGTCAGAATGACTATTATTCATCTTTGCAATTTTTTCAGAGATATTTGTGCAAAGAGGTTGCTTAAGAAAGATGTTAAGAAAATGAAGGCAAGGACGGCAACTATATTATGTGATCTAGAGAAGATATTTCGACCATCATTTTTTATGGTTATGATGCATCTCATCGTGCACCTTATGGAGAAAGTTACACTTGGAGGCCTAGTGTTCTACCGATAAATGTATCATATTGAGAGAAATATTCAAATTCTGAAATCTTATGTAAAAAATATGAATCACCTGGAGGAATCCATAGCAGAAGGTTATTTAGGTCAAGAGTGTATGAATTTTTGTTCCATATATTTAAACAAGCTCGAGATACATTATAATCGATCAATGAGAAATCATGATGATCAGTATGAGCTAATTGAGTCTGCATTTGAGTCCATTCCACAGCTAGATGGACTTTTTACTTCATACCGCCTTACTGATTTAAGCATTAAGGAAAGGGATAAGGCACACTGCTATGTGCTCTTCCACTATAATATCATTGAGCCATATATAAGATGAGTCACTCTACCTTATTTATTTTATAATAATTAAAAAAAATATCTAATTATACCTAAATTTATTCTTTGTGCATGCAGCAAATACAAGAAGATCATAAGAGTAAAATATGATGCTCTAAGTATGCAGGAGAAAGAGAAAATGCACAGCAAAATTTTTTTTGAATGATTCAAAGATCATATAAGCAATTATATATTCTTGTCTTATATAACTTATTTGAATATGTTTACTAATTAGGTGTCATCTTCTTAATTAGGTATGGAGATTGCCGCTCAGTGATGTGAACCCTGAAGTACGTGCTCTTTCAATGGACCCTAATCATACCATGCATGAGTATAAATAGCTCATCATTAATGGCTACAGGTTTAATATTTATAGCAGATCCGTAAATATGGCAATACAAATAGTAGCATCATGTTGAGCGCCACCACTGGATGTTATGCTAGCTCGAGGGATTCACAGTTTCGTACGGAGGATTTGAACTATTATAGCATGGTGGAGAAGGTAGTCATCTTGGACTATTATTCTAAATAGAGGATTCTATTGATGAAGTGTGATTGATTTGACACCTTGTCATAGTCTAGGATGAAGATTGATAAGTGTGGTTTTACTCTCGTTAACATGCAACACCATCTTCGCACCGAAGAACCGTATATACTTGCCTTCCAAGCTAGTCAAGTCTTCTACGTTAGTAATTTCTTGGAGCCTCAATGGGGTATTGTTGTGAAGATGGTGCCTAGGCATATTTTTGATGATACCGAAGTTAATGACGATATTGGACCATGCATGCAATGTGCTCCTCTAGGATAAAACTTACCTGGTACTGTCGAGGTCCTAAACATATTTGTCAGGAGCGATGGTGATGTCCATATTGTAAATACCACTAGACGATGACTTTAATATTCTGGTATAAATTATTAAAGTCTATTTATTGATGTCTTGCTAATATTATTGTTCAACATGTTATATTTGTTGCCTAGAGATTGCAACCCAAGAGGATGGGTGAATTAGATTTCTAAAATAGAGATGGTTGGAGAGAGATTTCGAGATCCCTTGATTTTGAACGAGATGTGCCGTGCCATGCTGTGGATCGTGCCGGTAGGTCGTGCCGTGCCTTAGACCGTATTGAGCCATGCCGTGCCTTGGGCCATGCCATGTTGGTAGGTCGTGCCGTGTTGTGCCATATCTTGGATCATACCGTGTTGGTAGGCTATGCTGTGCCATGCTGTACTGTATTGATAGACTATGCTGTGCATGTAGGTCGTGCCGTGCCATGCCATACCGGCTGCTAAGAGAATCCTCATCTTATTGCTTTTGTTTATTGCATTGCATAGCGATAGACCCGTCAATTGATTAGTGTACATAATCTTCGGCATCCATATATTTATATATAATTGTACGGATGGTACCTAGGCATATCTTTGATTATTATTCAATATATTATATTAATTAATGTTCATTAATGTTGCAGGTCACGATGGCACCGAAATACCATCTAGCTTTCACTCCTATCTCTCGACGGGTTACACGGAGTTCAGCATCTGAGGAGCAGTCGAAACATACTCCATCCACCTCCGCATCGACTGCTCAGAGATCTCCACCACTGGCATCTACTCCACCGCGGACATCTACTCCACCGGCATCTGTGCTTCCACCATCACCCACATCTCTGATACATGCTACTCTACCGACATCTGAGTGTATATTTTTATTATATTATTTATTTATTTTTTATATAATATTTATATACTTATATATTTGCATAATATATTTTTATTGTAGGTGTATCATCCAATCGGATATTTTGCGGTCCCACACGTATGGTGCATATGTGAAACTGCTAGCATCAGGTGATGGTGCAGTATGATACGGAGGGGAGGCCAGTAGGAAAGATCATGTGGGAGATGCATTCCTTTTTTGGAGTGCTTGTGAGGTGGTTAGACATTATTTTCATAGAGCCCAAAGACTAACAATTGATGGACAATGCTGTCGGGGATCAGGTGTGGAAGAAGATATGGGTAAGTATATCTTAATTATATTTATGTATTTTACATGTTTATACTATATTTGATTAGAATAATTTTGTAACCGACTTTTGATAACTTTGTGCAGAGGAGGTATGACTTACTTGATCATGAGAGAGCTTGAGATGCCCGACTGAAGAAGATCGAGGAGTTGTATTGGGGCTACAAGATCAAGCTCCATAGAGGATGGCTCGAGCACCGATGAGACACTTTAGAGGAGCTTGTTTCTTGAATACATGACTGTCCTCCGAGTCAGTGGAAGAGGATGGTTACACATTGGAGCCAGGAGTTTAAGGTAAAATTACTAACTTTTAAATTTTTCAATATACTTAAAATTATACTTAAATATTTTTTAAAATATTTATTATTTATTTGAATAATTGTTAAGCCACCTTTCGTCAGAACCAGGAGAATCGGATAGTCCAGGAGTATACGCACACTCTCGACCGTGAGTCTATGACCAATCGTGTGCATAGAGAGGTAATGAATTCTAAATCTTACTAGATAAATTAAATTGATATTTTTTTTCATGTTTCTGATAAACTGATCCATTGTTATAGCTGATGAGAGATAGAGTGATGCCCAGCCATAGTGAGATCTTTCGATCCAGCCATATAGAAAAGAAGGGCAGGCCAATGAACGCCGCGATCAAGAAGATTTTTGTAAGTATTAAATATATTAGTATATATGATTAGTATTATAGCATTTCTTATAAAATTTTATTTAAATTTATAATTATATGATCAGTTAGATGCGCTCGCTCACGAGGGCCCGGATATCTCTGACCCCTATGACCATCTATCTCAGGTCTTAGGGCCCGAGCACTCTGAGAAAATCCGATGTAGGCTCGGACATATGTCGATCAGCTATTGGTCTGAAGCGAGCATCTCTTTATAGGCTTTCGGTGTCATCAGTCGGAAGGAGCTTGAGGAGGCATTGGCACGGGCAAATCACGCTGCGATGAGGGCAGATCGGGCTGAGGAGCATGCTCTCATCTGGAGGAAATCATGAGAGATATGATGTCGACGCTCAGCGCACATTTTAGAGATGCCTTCATGGGCTTTGAGGATATGTTGGCCTGCATTTCAGCTTCAGCTCCTCCAGCTCCAGCTCCGACTCCAGCTTCGGCTCCAGCTTCAGCTCGTGCTCCATCTCTCGGTGACGATGATGATGTAGATTTAGAAGACTTTTGATATATTTTTTTAAAATATTATAATAATTTTTATTTGATAATAAAATTTTAGTATTTTAGAAATATTTTTATATTTATAATATTTTTTATGTTATATATCTATGCATTTGTCAGGTAAAATATATAAAAAAATAAAAATTTTATATTTTTTTAATTATTCAGAAGCTACGACAGTGATTTTATAATCATTGTTGTAGACGTGCCAACTACTGTCGTAGGCTATGTGTCAATCGCTATATTAGAATTATGGCAGCGGTTATATAACAGTTTTCATAGACAAGCCTATGACAGCGGTTATGGACCGCTGTCATAGACTAGTTTATGGCAATGATTTTATAACCGCTGCAATAGACACTCTATGGCAGTGGTTTTTAGAACTACTGCAACAATTGCTGCCATAGACCTATGGCAATGACTACAGTAACAACGGTTAGCTAACCACTGCCATAGCCTATAGCAGCGATTTTTTAGGCTATGGCAACGATTTGTTACAAACCGTTGCTATAAACCTATTATGTAATAGTAAAAATGTCTTTCCATAAAAAGAGTTATTTTCATTCTATCTTCTTTTAAAACTTTAATCAAATAAAAAAACTCTTCTCCATTTTTTTAGAAATTATTACTTTATTCTTCCACCTCCTCCGAACCAAACGTGCCCTGAATATTCAAAAGAAGTTAACATATTATTCATTATTTGATGTGAATCATTGTCTTACTCATGAAGCAAGCAAGTTTGGCTATTTAAATTTATAACACCATCTTATAATTTTTTAATCAAAAATAGTGTCAAGTGTGCCATGAATATTTTGAACAAATAATATAAAAGTTATTCATGTCAAACCCTCAAAAAAAAAAAGAAAAAAAAAAGAGATAGAGAGAGAGAGATCACCTATCTTGATTTCAAACGAAAACCACCTCCAAATAGAGAAGGGTACTGCTGGTGGATTAAGCACCAATCGATTTAGTTAATTGGCCGGTAGCTGGATTCAACTCAATTCCATCTTCACCACAATTTATGATCTCGATGTATTTCCACGAACATACCTATTTTCTTCTTATTCTTATTTAAAAATTATTAAAAAAGAAAAAAAAAAACCGAAGAAACGAGGCTGTCTGACCTTTTTGTTGTGAATAAATGAATAGTTATGAATTATCCGTCCCATCAAAAAGAGAAAAAAAAAAGTACCAGATCTTAGACTTGAACTTGGCTAACCTATGCCGACTTTAACCATGTGGCCTTACGATATAAGAAAGTAGGTTGACCAGCATCCTTTCTACAATGCTTTAGGGGCTTAAAATCGTGCATGCGACCATAGGGATAAAAAAAAAATAATTCAGTCCTTATTCTAGGTGAATTACCTAATTGGAATATTTTATTTATAGTGCTTTGCTTGATCCATCGAGAGGTTCTCCTGATCCTTATCTATGCCAAGATTTTTTTGGGAATAGTCACGTTAAATTTATTAATCTAAGACCAAATACATGAAAGTTCCAAAAGATCATAGATTGATTAAATTTTTTTTACCTCAAACATGTCCAACGTTCAAGATGACAAAGACATTTTGGCTAGAAAATTCAAGGTTGGTGGCAAGATGTTGCCTGGTTTTACTTTTGTTTCAAAGGTAAAGGGAGACATCCATCCACACTTTGGATGTAGATGACCAAAGCCAAACCAAGCACTAACTTCTCAGGCTCAGCTGGATACGTCAAGGGTGCGTCGATCTGATCTTAGCAACCAGAATTGTACAAGCTTGTTTGAGCTTATTAGTTGTGGCTCATTGAGTCAAGTTTTGGACAGATTCTGCTAGTTTATTAATTGAGCTCAATTTAGATTTTAGCGGGCAAGCCTCCTAATTATGAAACACCTTGCTACATTTGCAATTCCTTGCACAACCTCAAGGACGAAAATATTCATGTAACAACTAGATTATAGTTGCGGCCTTCACGTAAAAGAAGGTTTTACCTTCACGCAGATTTACCATTTGATCATCCATTGCTCACTTTGAGATCCAGGCATGCAGGTGAATGATGGACTTTGACATGCTTTGAGAACTGTGCAGTGGGTGATCAGACAGTGGATTAGTGATGAAGCAAGGTGAATTCTTCTTTTGCACGAAAGATAAAACCATGTTTAGTGCCAAGTAGTATACTAAGGGCATGGATTTTTGAAGTATTATTTGAGTCCAAAAGGAATATTACCCTAGTTAATAACCATCGCAGCGGTAACATGATGATATATACGTACGGATCACCTGCAGAACCGCTAGTTCTCATAGTGCAGTAACAAATATATCTAACGTTCCTTATTTCGCTAGTTTTAACTCACCTAAATTACACAAGGCCATGCTTTCTCACTTGAATAGTTTCATCAACGAATTTAGTAAATAAAATAGTACATCAGATTTCAGATCGGACTCATAACCATCAAATGTTTTCTTTTCAAGAAGAACAAAAGTGATAATTTAATTACATGTAAGTTTTAGTTGAAAAGAAAAAAGATGATTTACATATATAAAAAGATCAACACCTCCCATTTTTAACTTCAATCACATAATTAATTATCTTTTCCTGCCTCCTTTTATAGAAGGATATACAGATAGCTTGTGCTAGTGCTGGTTGTTATCAAGTTAGAGATTTTATTCTCCGAGATGCTTTAATTGCCTGTCCAGCATTGGGCTGGCCATAGCAATCGCAATAGGATCACAACTACCATCATGCACAACAAATCAAATATTCTTTTTTTTTTTTTTTTGGGATGCCTTTTTTAAAACCAAGCAACATAGATGATTAGATGCTTATTAGTGGAATTAACATAAGAGAGAGATGCGCAAATCATTGTAATTTCAATAGGACTCCAGAGAAATGGGTTCTTTTACATATATTTATGTTTTCATCATATATAAAGTCACAAAAAGAAGGATAGGTAAAGTGCAGCATCAAAGTGAAGTTTCAAGAGATCATAAAATATGAGTGCTCAAAGTGGATTGCTTGCATCCTTATCCACCAACATATATAACATATTTAACCCTCCACTCTCTCTCTCTCTCTCTCTCTCTCTCTCTCTCTCTCTTCATGAGAGCTAATATTAATTAGATATATAATATTCTTCTCAGTAGAAAGTAAGTACTTGATCTTGCAGTGTTACACCGGCACGACACGCCCCATCTAGATCATCATGTATGTCATCGAGGTTCCATAGGCTTCCCCACACCTCTTCTTCGCTGGAGCCATCGCTCACCGAGCAGCTGCCATCACCCACACAACCACCCCATTGAAGCATAGAGGTTAAGGGGTACATATAGGCCATCTCCTGCATCTCCTGTGGTGCAAGTGTTGCTTCCTCTACTTGGGTCATGATCCCTCTCACATCAGCTTGCTGCTGCTCCTCTTGGCGTTGCTCCTCTAATTTCAGCTTGGGTTGCTCCTGTTGCTGCCTCAAAAACCGAGCCCTCGCCCTCTCGATATTCTTCGAAGGCTTGCTCTTCTTGAAATGGGTCCTCCAGTAGTTCTTGATCTCGTTGTCGGTCCTCCCGGGGAGGCTCCGAGCAATTGTGGACCACCTATACTTGTCATACACCATGGGCTTCAGTATATGAAACATTTTCTCAAAGAAAAAATTAATAGAAGAAAGAATAATTCTACGGGTCTCACCTGTTTCCCCACAAAGCATGGAGCTCAAGAATGATATTCTCCTCATGGGGAGTAATCTTCCCTCTCTTGAGGTCAGGCCTTAGGTAGTTCACCCACCTTAGCCTACAGCTCTTGCCACTCCGTCTAAGTCCTACAGCACAAATTAAGCCAATTAAGAAGAATATAATTGATTTAAAGCTAAGATCATGAAGGCATAGCAATGCAACAAAATACATATATGAACATATATAGTTCCAAAATGATCCTATAATATATAACCGAATCGCCGGGTATCCATAGAAAAAAAATATTGGTTGCATTATTTTGCATGGGGTATAGATAGGGAGTTTGGTGTGGATTACCTGTTAGCTTGGAGATGGAGTTCCATCTTCCTTCACCATGTTGGTTGACATGCTCAATGAGGATCTCATCCTCTTGGGCAGTCCATGGACCTTTCCTCCATCCATCTACCAGTGTCCCCCAACCGGAGTGCCCCTCCATGGTCCCAATCAAATTACCTAAAGAACCACTCTTGTAGGCTGTCTCCCTGTTAGTGTGACAATGGTTGGGGAGCGTGGCTTCCTATTTATACCCTACTTCGAATCATCCGCGCTATGTCCCTATCGGAAGCATCTCACTCCCACTAACACGTAATCAGGAGGGGTAATTTACTTAAATGCTTACCATCTTTGCACAATATTCTTATGATGGTGCTCAAACTCCTCTTCATGTTAACCTCGTGGCCTGTGTACCATGAGCTTCGACTGTAATCACCACCATCCAGGACTTGTATTAGTTCCTATAAAGTGATCTTTTTGTCCTCTCTCTATATATGATCTTAAACTCTCTCTTGACTAAACAATTGCAGCCAGCAAGCACCCAATGTTATGAGCTGTTTCGCACCAAGTTATAATGTTTAATCTCAGTTTACATTCCCCAAATATAATAACAAAAAAATTGAGATCATGAAAATGTTGAAGTAAGTTAAAATATTATACTCTAAAATCTAGATGAAAGGGCTGTAATTGTTGGTCTCTAGTACAAAGTTCGGTGTTTTAAGTTCATAACTAAAAATATCTAGTGGAATACTTGGTGGTTTAGTCGGGTTTTTTTTTTTTTTTTTTTCTTTTCTTTTCTTTTCTTTTTTTTAATCCTAGAGCTAGGCCGGTTGGTAGGTCTCGGGCTCAACATAAGAGTCAAGTTTTCACGGTTGTGCACTTAATTGCCATGAAACGCCTTATACCCTTGGGTTGGTACTTCAGGTCAACAGATGGCCTAGATTTGAACCTGACCAGAGCGTGTTGGCTAAATTTGACCAAGAGTCAACCCAAGACCATAAAGATCGGTTCAAACCATCTCAAACCAAGAGCATTATGGCCCACACGGACCCTCGCTTTTTGGCGCACCAAGTTCCCATATCACGCTCAAGTCGTTTTCTAAAACTTTAGGTGTCAAGTTTGTAGTGCTCCGCGTCGTCTTGTCATAACTTGACTGGGAAAATTTACATGCAACATTAGATATTTTGAACTCATCCTGTTAGTGAGATGCTTCTCAACTAACGTCGATGGAAGGTTAAGAAGCAAGCCATCCTTCTGCTAGGGTTAACGGGGATAGACACTTAGAATGATATAATTAATTAACTCAGCCAATCCAATTGAATTAAGTTGGAAAAAACAAAAAAATGGGTCCATACCCTTAATTAGACCTAACTAAAAGCAAGAGCTAGGGATAGGTTCCCGTCAAATTAAGGAACATAAGTAGGCCTAATCAAGGTAGGTCTCGACGCAGACGTTGTCCCTTGGTTCCTATCACATAAGTACATAGCATGCACCAATATATCTTCTTGAATATAACTCATCTAATAGGAATGCAAAATATGTTGGTGAAAATGATATATTATATTTGTTAGGAAATGTGAAAATGGCAAATATATGTCTAATAAACGTAACAAGAATGGTTCATTGATCAAAAGATAAAAGCATAATGAAAACATGATCTCAATATAGAACTCTAGTTCGGATTTTGAATAGCATCCTATATGAATCTAGACCTACTTTTAATAGAAGTGGCGAATTGTTAGTTTGAATACAACCTAAATCCTTTAAGATGCATCTTTTATTATGTCAGCTTATGTTTAAATATGGATCTCAAGGAATTATTTTGGGTGCATCACTGCCTCCTACTTAAGTACTCATAACGAGTTGGCTTGGGCCACCTAGCGCAACTACTTTCCCTTATTTAACTTCGAATATCAACATTGCTTTCTTGGTTGCAATTTGATCGATGGCCCTACTTGTTACATATTGAAGCATCTAGACTTATGGACCTAGTGGTATACATTCTTAATCGAAAAATTTGAAAAATTTGATGATCCAACACGTAGCATATGGAAGCATCTCGACACATCCTAGTATGCACCTAATGCTAGTGGTGCATTCTTAATCGAAAGATTTGATGTTCTTATGCAGTAATTAAATTAACTATTCTAATTGTGAAGCATATGAGAGCATCCGGACAGACCCTAGTTGTATTGCACCAATTGCAGCATGCTAGCTTCAAGCACATAGTAGGGTAATTTTGGAAATATAAGTATGACGCATCCAGAGAATCAAATCAAAAGGCCTGCCGTGCCCTAAATGACGGTCTCGAATCCTTGTTCATTTTAAAAATAAGTACGGACCACTTACCCTACAACCACGTATCTTGGGACTTTTTATAGAGGCGTAAGCCTTCGAGGGACGGCCACCTAATGAGAAAGAAAAAGGAGGAGGAATGCGCCAAAACTTGAGAGAAGTAGTGGGTGGCTGTTGTTCCCTTGATATATAGAGCTAGCCTATCGGATGTCACCACATGCTAGATCTAAGTATCCTTTTGCCATGCTTTCAGCTTTAATAATCTTATTTAATTAGTTAGAATGTGGGTTGTTGGATGCCATTTTGAGTAAGCATGAAATAAAATATCCATTATTATATTCTTTAAGCGTCGGGAGACGACCTTGACGCATCGCCTTGGTGACACCTGGTCACGATGATGTATGGATTAGGGTATAAAGTTATAATAGATGTTCACTACAAGAAGCTTTCTGATTATGATTGAAAGGATTCAGTGAATGTAACATGCCATTGCCAAGAGCCCCTTGTCAATAGGTGGCTCAATAATGTACCATCCCAGTCAAGAGCCTAATCTTCAATTTTTCGCAAAGCTCGAGAGAGTGGTAGCATTTGATCATGTCTTAATTTGAAGGAACAAAGGTTATATCACTCATTTTTTAAGTAATTCTGGAGCTATCAACAAGTTGAGCTCTGAGTTATTGAACCGAGTTGAAATGAGTTGCATGTGTTGTTTATATGGTTTGCTTAAAGAACAATGAAACTTTAGAATAATAATTAAGAGCAATGGTGATCGTAGTTCACTAGGATACGCCATATTAAACAAATACGAAAGAGGAAAGGAGCTTTTGAGTGGACCATCTTCTTTTTGAACCAGACATTCTAAGGGATTGGGAAAGCAAGGGCGGCATTGCTTCTGGAAGAAAACAGCTAGCTGCTAAGGTTCTAGACTCATACAAAGAATCAATCCATTTTACTTGGGGAACGATGTCAGGCTTGAGTCATCTGCCAACTGATTGTAGCGCACATAATTGAGATGATGAATCCCCGGACAAATATCGATTTTTATCTGCATTGTTATTTAATAATTATTTTGTTCTTACAACTCCAGAAAGGAAGAAAACATGCACTTTTATAAAGCGATATGGCAATATATGGATATGCGAGAATAATTTAATGTCTTTTAACTGATGAAGTTTTATGTGGTACCGAGAGGTGCAACAGGCATCACTCTTACAACAATGGTGTGCATGAAACTTTTTTCTGAAGAAAAGAAAATTTTCTTGGTAATTATAATTCACCCATAGTCTGGTTTCATCATATATGAAACCAACTTATATTCGGTAGAGCAGATATGATCGATTTTTATTCAGCTTGGAGGTTAATTATTTGGGAGTAGGAATGATTATACAACAAAATTTTCTAGCATTTTGGCAAATGCTATTCTTAAAGATAACCAATCAACTAAGATGGTGGAAATATTTCTTTTAAGAAGTAAATTTATATCCTTATTCTTTATTTTTTGTCCCTAATATATATATATATATGGGAACAAATATCATGACCTTAACAATTGATGATGAATGATTCTTGTGCTACTAAAATTTGAAAGGCTAGTTAATACAGCAGAAACACCTTTAATCTTCGCGCATTAGATAGGGGAAAAAAAGCAATATTAATAGCAACGAAACAACTCCATTAACATAAATAGTAGTTAAATATGATTAGAATATTTAAGCCATAATAAACCAGTCGATATGTTTGAAATTGCAAGCTAAATAAAGAGGTCAGTGGTGCTATATGTCTTAAAATTTCAATCCGACTAATGATTATCTTCAAACTCAACTATTAAAAGTTGACATTCCTTTTCTTTTATGTTTTTTTCATTCACCCTTCCCTTAATTACACCAACAAACCTTGCCACGAAGAATTCATTTCATAGTATGCATATTAATAATAGCTATCACAAAATAAAAAAGGACAATGATCGTGGATGTAAATAATACCTTTATTTTAATTAATTCTCCTAATTTTCTTCATGTTAAGGCCTATTTATTTGAAAAACATATGCCTCAATTTCGAATTGCATTGATCCGTTGCATTGCATTGCAGGAACTTGGGTCCAAAAGTAGGGAGGTTGAGGATGACTAGTTAATTATGACATATTAAAAAATTTTAAATATTGTGTGAGCATCAGTTTTAAGTTTAGTGCATCTTGAGAATTTTATATATTATTTTAGTAGTTTGTAGATTTTAAGGCATACTAGCTGAATATTGCAAGTTAAAGCAAATTCATTTGGAATTTTTCAGGGTTTTACCCACTTGGAAAAGAAAAGGAGAGATCATATAGCATTAGTGTAATATATGGTCCTCAAGAGCAAGATTGATGGCAACAAATATATAGTACACCAGCTCTTCCATTTATGAGACTTGAGTTGTATATCTGCCTAACTAAACTAAAAGCAAATTCTTTAAATATTTATTGTGGACTTGAATTTATTTGAAGATTTCTGGATTGAAAGGATTAGTTTAACTATCCTATTCTCATCTGCAGAACAAGTACACACCTTGGGGATTTTACTGCTTGTGGTTAAGTATAGAAATGATTATTATAAAGTTATATATCTAGTAAGAGGAAAATCTGGGGGGACCTCGGGATGCAATATTTCCTACGACCAGGTAAAGTATATAACTTATATGAGTGCCTAATTGATTTTTTCACGCGGCTAAAGATCTTCCGTTTACTTACGGGTCATAAAGTATTATGCATGAACGCAAGACTTAGGCCGCATAAGATGATATGGTTCATAAAAAAAAGCTTAGATTCTGTATGGTCCCAAAGTTTTTAGAGTATCAAAAAATATTTTCTCATCCTTGTATAATAATATTTGATAAAAAATTAAGAAGCTATTTTGATTTTACTAAAAAATTAAAAATATCTATCTGATGAAGAAAGCTACATTTTGAAGTTTTTTTTAAAATATATTTTCTAGTTAATGTCAGAAAGCTATTTTGATTTAAATAATTTTTTTTTAATGATCAAAATATTCACCGACAAATATCATAATTACATGTTATATTTATCATATTATATTATTATACTTTAAATATAATATAATATAATAATAAATTAATATTATGATATATTATAAATATATAACATAATCTATCGCAGTATTATTATATTATTATAAAAATATAATATAATATTTTATATTATAATTTATTATTATATTAGATTATAATCTATTATATTATATTACATTATATATATAATAATATTATATTGTAGTATAATATTATATTACACTATATGATAATAATATTACACAATAAGATAATATGATTATATTATAATAAATATATTATATTATGTTATTTTAGATTATAACCAATATATTATATCATATTACATTCTATGATAATAATATAAAATATTATCTTATGATATCTTTTATAATTATTTTAATCAATTTTTTTTTTCAATTTTAATTATTAAATATGTATTAAAATTTTAAAATATTTTATAAATATGATTATCAAATAGTAGCGAACTACTTTTCAAAAATCCTACCAAGTTAGAATATTAATCCGAGTCATTTATCGGGCAATCGTGTCCACCGTATGTATTGTATTGTATGTTACACACGTCAAGCGTCTGCTTTATATCGTACAGATTTATGTCATTTCTACGGTGGTACAACCCATCGAACTAAATGGAGATGTCAAACAGTCAAAGCCATTCGGTCTGACCACCCCCAAACCACGGCGTGCAAAGCGATATTCTGTTGCGGTTTACCACCCCCCTCTCTTCCCCAGGGACATTCCCTCGCCAAAACACGGCAACAAAGCTCAAATCCCTTCTCTGTGCCACTCTAATTGAAATGTGACCATCACCACCACCCTATCATCTTTCCCTCTAATTCTTTCCCTTCTTTGATCTTATAGTCCCCATCTCATGGGGCCACTCCATTCCCTGATGCCACCTCACCACCCCAACACACCATCATTGCACCACCTCCTCCTCCTCCTCCCCCTCCTCCTATCCACTCTCCCCCTTGCCCACTCCGAGATCAAAAACACAAAAATCGTTGCCGACGCAAGGAACCTAATCCTCTTCGAGCAGTTCGGCTACGTGCATGGCGGCCATGCAGTCGTCTCCATCAAGGACGTCTCATGGAAGCCACCACCTGATCGACAAAAATCCGACGTCAACCCCACATTCATGGGCTTCTTCCTCATCCGCCGGACGCTCTTCCCGGGCATCATGAACGAATCCCTGTACACCGACCGCTTCTGCCCTCTCATGAGCCACTTCATCGTTCCGATCCTCACATTCCAACACCTCGACGCCGGCTCGAGCTGCACCCGATCGGTGGAGGTCGTGAATCCAGATGAGTACAGCCTGCTGTTCTGCAACTGCCAGCCCGACGTCGAGGTGACCATGGAAGTGAGGACCGAGATGTACAACATGGAAGAAGGCGGCGACAAGGATTACCTGCCGGCGGGGACGACGCAGCTGCCCAAAATATATTTCACCTTCTTCCTTGTGTACTTGGTGTTCTTCGTGGTGTGGGTCTTCGTCTGCGTCAAGAAGCGGGCGGCGGTGGACAAGATTCACATGGTGATGGGGGCATTGCTGCTGTTCAAGGGGCTCAAGCTGGTGTGTGCTGCGGAGGATACGTGGTACGTGAAGAGGACCGGGACGCCGCATGGGTGGGACGTGGCCTTCTACGCGTTTGGGTTCTTTAAGGGGATCTTATTGTTCACTGTGATCGCCCTCATAGGGACTGGTTGGTCGTTCTTGAAGCCATACCTACAGGTTTGTCATCGAGATGCAAGTTCCGGTAATTTACGTTAAATATTTTTGGTTTATTTTCTTTATTAAAAACTTTTTCTTTGAGAATTTTCGAAATTATATTTGCAGACTTGGTAGCTAAAATCTTCTATATATCAATAATGGCGAGGCTTAATTTGCTATGTATCTGTTTGTATGTAGTCCACACATATTTTAATGGTGGCAGCTATTGTGTTGAGGTCAATTATGTGTTTTTTTGCTACATTCTGGACCATTTCTCAAGCTTCTATTAATGAATAAAGTAAAATATACGTGCAACAAGGGCTATTAATTTGAATTATGTAACATACGTACAGCTGACAGCAAATTTAGGAACCAAAAGAATGTCGGAAGAAGAAAACAAAGAGAAAGAAGAATGGAGGAAAGAAAAAGGGTACAAGAGAGATTTGAGAGGAGAAAAGATAAAATTGTAGAATCCATCACCCCAAAAACCATCTTTCTAAATATTTTCATCAACCTACATAAGTGTTCTGAAGAATATAAGACATTGGGCAACAATTAGTTTACATTCTATGCTTGCTTAGTTAAAGGCTGAGAATATGACTAAAATTGTGAATATCGGAAAAACATGATCACTGGATTATAGATTTGCGATCCAAACACATTAGATTTTGGTCGAGGGATCACATGAAATCTTAATTACAGATCTCAATCAGACCTTTCTACGAAATTTAAAACCACTGAAATTAATCTGATCTGTCTGAAAAAGTTATGTAAAAATCAAGCCTTTCAAAAAAATTTGTTTGCTCCAACTGGATATTGCTGATTTTGATTGCTCAATTTTATAGGTCGCTAAATCTATACCATTTTATTAAGATTATTTTTCACAAACACCTTCTTGCTTCCCTCTTCCTTTTATTTTTTTTTGTTGTTACTCCTTTTCTCTTTTCTTCTTTTTAAGGTAAAAGGATTCATCTTTTATTTTTCTTGCTGCAGGAGCGTGAGAAGAATGTTTTGATGATCGTGATACCATTGCAAGTGATCGAGAACGTCGCATCAGTGATGATTGGAGAGACAGGGCCTGCCAATATCGAGTGGATTACATGGAACCAAATCTTCCTGCTGGTCGATATAGTCTGTTGCTGTGCTGTGTTCTTCCCCATCGTATGGTCCATTCGAAGCCTCCGGGAAGCTTCGAAGACTGATGGAAAGGCGGCACGGAACCTACAGAAGCTGACCCTCTTCAAGCAGTTCTACATGGTAGTAGTTTGCTATCTATACTTCACCAGAATTGTGGTCTCTGCATTTGACTCCCTGCTTAGTTATCAGTATCAATGGGGGGTCATGCTGGCAGAGGAGGGTGCAAGCCTAGCGTTCTATCTGTTTGTGTTCTACAACTTCCGGCCGGTTGAGAGGAACCCATACCTCTACATTGGTGATGAGGAGGAAGAAGCAGCTGCTGGAATACTGGAGATGGAAGAACAATTTGAGCTTTGAATTTATTGCAGTGGCATATGGAAGTTCACTCAACCTTATCTCGATTTAAGAAGATTTTTCTTGATAAAGCTAAGAGTTAGGACCAAAAATATGGATCAATCATCGGCATTTCTATATCCGTATCTTTATTTTTTTCGTAGATATAACACAGATGTGAATACTAGATGGATGCTAAAATTAGTATCCATATTTATTCGATACAAACCGGATATTATTTAAGTCCATATTTGTTTTAAAGACATAAGGATGCAAATTGGATAAATTATATCCATACTTTTTATTCGAATACGGATATAAGTCAGAAATTAATCAGACATAGTTTAGATATTGAGAGCAGAGTTTAATAATAAAAACTAATATAATGGATATAATAATAAAAGATATGAGCGGAATTTACTATCTACATCAATATTAGACGTGATATATAAGTAATCAATTAGATAAGTGCCTGAGATATAGATCTTACACTCACATGAAATCAACTCAATCAATGGTCTGGATCATAGATCTAAGTGGATTTATATTAAACATTTTAAAAATTTAAATTATTTGAAATAAACTATAAATATAAAATCTTAAATTTTTTATATTAAATACCATCATTACTCTTTAATTGTAGCATAAATAAAAATAATCATTAATAAGATATTTTAAAAAAGCTTGTTAAAAATTATGAATAAATTTTGGAATATATCATACTTATTGATTTTTTTAAATATTTTAAATAATAAAATTTTCAAAATATCATACATAATAAAATGAAGATTTTAATTTTTTACCAAAGAGATCAGGATTTATATTTTTATAACAAATTAATTATTAAAATATAAAATATCACAATATATACCAGATGACTCTATTTAATAAATTAAATAAGTACCGAATAAAAAACCATCATTGAAAATAAAAATTAAGTTCTTTTCTAGCGATTGACTTGTAAGTTTCCTCTTTAGGATGCGAAAAAGAAAAAATGTGGCGTGGCCCTCCCCATATGGCCTATGCTAATTGCCCCATATGATTTTTGTTCGGTGCTGTCACCTTGTATGATGGGAAAGAATATATAGGAACAAAACTATGAAAAGATATAAGAGAAAGTTATCCTAGGGAGAGAGGTCTTGGCGAAACCTTTGCATGAGAAAGGTTTTATAACGATCAGTTGAGGGAGTTTGGCGTAAACCAGCCATGATCACCTATTTAGTTGAAGACCTGAACCAGATCTTAGGACAATCGTTTAGCGCAGAAATAGTGCTTGGAGATTAATATGAATTTTTTTTTTTTAAACGTATTCGTGATATGAAAACTTCAAAACCGAACTTTGGGGGAAATTATGTTACTATAACCTTGAAATATAATCCAATAATTAAACAAATAACTGTAATGAAATGTGACATAAGATGCTTCGGTACCTGTCTCTTTGAAGGGAACGGTTTGGTACTTAATTTTACGTGATGGTTGCTGAGATATTGTGTTTTGTTTGTTTGATGATCGTGTAATGATTTTTGGTCATATTTTCTGCTACAATATCATCATGGCTGTCCACTAAAGTTTGGCATTAATAGAGCTCTTATTGGTAAACCGCAAATAACCTCTAATCTTCGTTCTTTTCCAAATATAAGATGATCATTTGAATTCTCGAAACGAGGAACTGTTCATCAAATCTGCAGTTGTATGCAATAGGACGGTAATGGAAGATAAAAATTGGAGTAATGCCTTGCTTTGAGGGTGCAGAATCTGTTTGTTGGTTTAATGTAAATAACCATCGCAGTTTCCACATCATCAACTCCCTGGAAGATGGAGATTAGTTGATTAACCACTACTTTATCTTGTCCAAATTCTTAATTTAAAGATAACCTTAATCAATTGGAAAAAAAATATTTTGCAAATAGAATGTCGTCGGTTGCCTTCAAACATTAGGATCGGTGGTTCCTTGTTCTGATCAAAGGTCGATAAAGCCCTGTGGTATCCATGATAGATGGCTTATCTGTAATATCCATGATGATAAGGCAAACGTTTCCAGGTATCACTCAACATGCACGTTTTATAAAGGAGGCACGCATAACACAGAGAAGAGTTTTTTTTTTTTTTCCCTATGAACCTGCTGATTTTTTTTTTTTTTTTATTGCAGGTGTACATACTTGATGCAAATAAATTTATAGAGAAGCCAGTGTCTGAAATAACCTTAACCCAGAGGGCGCCTTATGGTTTCATGGGATTTTCTCATGACAATAAAATCATCTGAGTGGAAAAATGCTCCAAAGGTTCTATGTAATCTTGTCTGTTAATCCTTTCCAAATGTCGGTGAAATAGAGTTTTCTAAATTGTTATGATAAAGATGACCTACCTTGCGATGCAGTGGCAATAGGCTTCTTAAACTTACGAGATACTAGTTAAATAAAGATGAAGGAAATTGATGAGGTCCTCCATAACATAATACAGGTTGATCAAGCAATAAGATTTCCTTGCCCAGGCAATTGAGAAAAAAAAAAAAAAAAAAAAAATGGCAAGTCCAAGTTATTTGCAAACTGGAATCTGATTAACTTATCAGCTAGAAGAATTTGGACCATACTTTAGGACAATGAATAAAAAGGATAAAGAGGTTTACAGCGTCCTGATACGGTTTAACAGCAATCATTAGGAACCAGAAGTGACCAGCACCTTTGTGTTAAATTGCTCTGGTTGGATAAAATTCCATGTCCATCAGGTTACTGAACCACATCCCTTAAGATAAGTAGTAACATCAGAATGATATCTAATTCATTTAGATAATTCCAATTATAAGTCCATTGCCAGCAATGAGAAGCTCAAACATGCCATAGATAACACTTCTCACAGAAAAAGGAATTAAAGGAGTGCAGAAGTCTAATAACATCTCACTCATGGACCAAGTACAAGACATCCCAAAACACGACAACGCACAATTACTAGCTCTTTTCTTCCGCTTTTTTTGGCTGTAAAAGAGGCAAAATATTAGAAATAATTCCTAGGCAAAGAACAAAGTGAATGGAAAATCTAAAGTTTACTTTAACAATATTAGTTTAAATAACACCAAAAACAACAACAGAATCAAAATTGCTTGAATAGGTAAATGCATATTCTGGTTGATCTAGACATTCTCAATGAAGAACATATAGCAGAGATATTCTTTAAGCGATATGTGGTAATAGTATAGGGATTGATTTAATTAGAAAACAGAAAATTTGAAGGAGCTAGCTTTTCGCTTTTTCGTTCCGTCTCCCAAGTACGAATGCTGAAATGGATGCACTTGGTCCCCTTTACTGCTCAATTTGCCGCATACCATCATCAATTCTGGTGAGCAACTTTTCATACCTTATATGCTACCTATTCTAGAGGAAACTAAACCAGCCGCTTCAATGATGGCCAACCACCGACATGATTATAGAAGAAATGAGAAATTTTGCTTAATTAGAGTTCCAAGAAACATCACAGGATTCCAAGACTGACACAAAGTTGTAGAGCGCACAATTCACCTGGCTTTTCGTGAGAACCTTTTTCTTGCTAACATCAAAACGACTCTGCCAATTTATTATTGATCAAACTGGAAATAGCTATCACCTTATCAAACATAATATAGACCAACATGAGAGTACAATCATCCATACAGTTTGAAAACACAAGCAGCACAAATTAACTAAAGATTAGTATCAGAATATTGCAGTATAATACATAAACGAGTTACTTCGAACTTTTTAGACTCCACCAGCCCAACATAAGAGCTGTCAAGACTAAAGTGATGCAATCAATGTGGTTAAACCTTACATTTGTCATAACCTTATTCGTTCTCAGCACATGCCAATCTTCTCTTTCTTGATCTTACACCGTAATCCTTTAGGAATCCCTCTTGAATATACTTAACTCTACGATTTATACTAAAGCTCATTTTCTGATACAAAGACATGAAAATACTTCCCTCTGCTCTCTCAGCAAAGTATCGGAAAATTATGCTAACCGCTCAGTCGCTAACCATTTTTCCGTTCGATTTAAAAGAAGATCAAGTTGACAAGCCGCTTACTGAGCATATCATGAAGCCTCCAATCCTATGAGAGCTCCATTCCTACGTTTTCCAAATGCTGACACATGACAATCTTAAAGTTGAACCTCCATCAAGAACAGGTGATCAAATTCCAGATATTAGCATTTTCCTTCCATAGGTAGATTTCAACACATCAGACTCTAATATCAAGAAATATATATTTAAGGCAGCATAACTGGTTTATGCGCCACACCAGGTTAGCTGGTCTCATTCAAAGAGGCTGTGAAATTTGTGAAAATCACAAGTATACTTGTACCGTTGTTGGGTTAATTTTCTATCTTCCATCAAAATCCATGGATTAAGGAATATGAGAGACAATAGAACAAGCCATGGAGAATATGAAATTGAAAATCCCAGCAACCTGTCAAATTTCTGACAACAAACTACCAAGGAATTACAAAACTAGTTAATTGAGGGCTACTGGCAAATGTTCTCTTAAAAGAGAAGTAAATAACTTGGAGAAATTTGACCAATGCGTTTTTATTATTCATATATCCATCGCAACAACGCTAAAGAAAAAGCGATGAAACATTCTAATCTTTAAAGTAGGGCCTCTGTAAACTGTAGCACATTTTCGTTCATACGAATCATTCTATTAACCACTAAACATTTTTTTAATTTTTTTCTCTCCAAAAAATTGATAGAAATATAGATGTCTTCTCATGGCAGGTAGACCTTTTCCTTTCAAATATTATTAGAGGTCATGCATAGCCTCATTAGTTGAGGGAAGTTTCAAACGCAAAGTAATACATCGCCATTAGCTAACAATTTTATGCATCACCTTTTGGTTAAGGTTCGTTTTCCTTAAACAACGCACACCATGTATTCGATGATATGCCTGAACGACGGAAGATAAGAAAGAGGCCCGCATTTACCTTGATGCCCGGGAAGCTCTGGTGGAGCTCCTCCTCGGGGATGACGACGGGCCAGGATTCGCCGGCCTCGCGAAACATCTGCTCGGTCTCGAGGAGCTGGCCACGGTCAAGGATGCGCTGGCGGATGGCCTGGGCCGGGGTGGAGGTGGCGTCAATGGCCTCCTCGACGCCGTTGAGGTAGGTGACGACGACCTGCGGGGGGCAGTCGTCGGTGCGGCGGTGCATCTCGACCTGGCATGCCGGGTTCGATTCCTTGGCCTTGCGCGCGTTGCACTGCGCCAGCAGCTCCATGCACGCCGTCTTCCGCGGGTCCAGCGGGTTGCACTCAACTCGCACCTTCGACAAAAACTTCAGCATCCTGCTCTTCTCCTCTCTCCCTCAGCTCTCTCGCTAAAAAAACCAACACGGGGGCTGGAAGATTGGAATTCTGGTCTGTGTCTAGGGCGAGAGAAGGACGGGTCTGGCGCACCAGCCGCCTCTCCTAATTTTTTATGTGGGAATCATATATCAGCCGTTGGATTCTGCAACTACTAAAATGACAATGCACTAATTTATATTGGTATAAAATTAAAATGACATTGCACCAATTTATATTGGTATAAAATTAGATTAGGAAATAAAAATTATATTCCTTAGTGAATGAGAGATGTATGGATCCATGTTATACTGGTAATAAGGCACATGCGAATACATGTAGAGCAGGATTAAAAGAGCTAAAAACAAATAGGTTAGAGATTAGATATATGCAGCATCTTTTAGTCAAAACCTTATTAGAAAAACATGAAAATATGTAAACAAAAACATAACAATGACAAAATCAAATAATTTCATAAATTTCAACATTTTTAGGTGGGCTCTTTTTTATTGAGACAATGACGAATTGGGATAAGGGTTCTAGAGAGTTCATGTTTGTAATTTTTTTGATAATAGATTATGGCAAAAGTCATTGGATCATTAGTCTAACTTTCATAAAAATATATTATGAAACCTCAGTTGCGATGTTAGAATCATATAAAGGATTGGTAAATTAGTTTAGGGCCTCTTTGAAAAGAATAGGATTAAACCAAATCTTATAGAATTTGGAAATCCTATGAGTTAAAATCCTATTTTCTTTCTAGCATGGATTGAATTATGAAATAAAAAATCAACAAGATGTAGCTAATCTATAGAAAAAAAAATAATGAGCTTCGGAGGTCATTATTTTTTTTGTATGATTATTAGGCTCTATCTTCCCACTCTTATCATGTCGATGCATGATCTTCTCCCCTTCCCCCGCCCTCCCACTTTTCTACCTCCTCCCCCTTTCCAAGTGCACCCCTCCTTCCTTGTCCTCCTCCATCTTTTCATGTCCCTCCTCCATTCCCTCCATCTCCTCACCGTCTTCGCCCCCTTGGTGCACTCCCCTCAACCTCCTTATCGTCATCCTCTTCCACTCACATAGGCACAACTCACATGGAGTCCCATATGCTTGAGAAAAAAAATCCCAATCAAAACTTAAGAAATCCTCCGATCTCCCTCAAGTTCTCTCCTTTCCCAGGGATCTTCAAAAAAGAGAATGAAATGAAAAGAAAAAGACATGAAAAGAAAAAAAATGAACAATCTTTGTAAGAGAATGTCTTACCTCCGAATTTTTCCATATCCTTTGTTTTCATTGATTTTTCCTATGATTTCCCCCAATTTTTTCTATGTTTTTTAGGTCCCCAAAAGTCACAATAGGGCAGATGGCTTGGAGCGGCCAAAGCTTGTTTATATGTAAGACTTTAAATAATATGAATGTATTATCAATTAATATAAAATAGATAATTATAGCTTATTGCTTAAATTGGTAGTTAGGCTATCTAAATATTTAGATTTGAAACTTGTATCCATCATATAGGTAAAAATTTCATATATATATATATATATACACATATACACACCCATCTAGTACACATCTCGGATCAGATCAGGTTGAATCGACCAGATAAGAGGTTTCGAGTAAAATCGGATTGGATCGAATAAAGAACTCATCAAGCAAATTATTGGGATTTGACCCGATTAACCACATACACACCCAACTGGCATCTTTTTTTTTTTTTTTTTTTTTTTTTTTTTTAAATAGAGTCCTTTTAGGACTCTTTGGCTGCCTCTTTCCCCCTATTTCTTAGAGTCCTAAAAGGACTCCTTTATTTTTTGGGATTTGCCGCACACAGCAAAGGAGGCTTTTCTAGTTTTAGCAGAGGTTTTGGGTGCCAGCAGCCTCTCGAACCATACAAGGCTTTTCTTCTCCCTTTTCTCTCTTTCTTTCTACAAAAATAAAATTTTGGAGAGAGATTTATTTGGGTGTATGGGGTTTTGGGATTTTTTAAATGCTTCTCCTTTATTGTACTCTTAATTCTCATATAGTGGATTTATTTATCTCTACCCATGGACGTAGAGAATTTTTTATTTTATTCCTGAACCATGAAAATCCTGGTGTACTTTTCTGTTCTTATTCTTCTTGATTTTCTTTGTTCATCATGACATCGGTGTCTTGCTACTATTAAACCTAACAAACTAGTATCAGAGCTTAGTTCGTTGGGTGGATTTGACTACTTATTTTTTTTTTTTTTTTTAAATAATATCTATAAAATTTAAAATCAAGAAGTTCGATCGAAGCATCAACTTTGGCATTTGGTAGGTCAAGATGAAAGCCCTATTGACCCATCAGGAACTGTAGAAGGCACTGCTTGGAAAGGAAAAGATGCCAGCCAGTATGTCAGCAGATGAGAAACAAGAGCTAGATGAGAAGGCTCTTATTATTATTCAATTAAGCTTGTCCAATGAAGTTCTACGAGAGGTCATCTATGAGAAGACAGCGACTGGATTATGGCTAAAGCTCAAGTCACTATACATGACCAAATCGCTCACCAGTAAGCTACATCTGAAGCAGCGTCTGTTCATGTTGCACATGATCGAAGGTACGTCTATCAAATCATATCTTGATGAATTTAATTCTATATTATTAGAATTGAAAAATATTGATGTGAAATAGAAGATGAAGATCAAGCCTTATTATTGCCGTGTTCATTACCATCGTCTTTTAAGCATTTTTGCGAGACCCTATTATATGGCAAAGACTCTGTTGGTGCAAAATTTGATTGTCATTGGATCCAGCTGGAGTGGAGGAGGACGAGGTCGCCATCGGAGATCTGCAAAATAAAATTTCATCTGGAGCCAGTGGGGGTAGCTCCGGTAGGAGGACCCTCCGACGATCAAGTCAGTTCTTCTAGCCAACAGATATGGAGTGCTCTGGAATGAGTTTGGCAGAGTTTAGAGAAGGAGAGGAGAGCTTAAAGCTTAGAGTAAGCATATCTAGAGGGTCCCCTTTTTATAGGCGGAGCTTAGAGTGGGTTGATGGTGATGGCCATACTGTCCGATCGTGGGTCACTCGGAGCCGCATGGAGTTCGATACAGAGAGAAAGGCATCATCAGATGGATAGTGACAACCATACTGACGGGTCGTAGACCGCATAGGGCTGATTACGGAGAGAGTAGTATCGCCAATAGTGGTAGCCATATCGTCCGATCGCATCGCCTATGGTAGACTGATGGCGATAGTGCATCTAGATTTAATAATCGTGGCTCTGAGAAAGCAGGCATTAATTGGTGGACTTCGGCATGTATCAATTTTAGAGGAGTTTGAACTTTTGGAGAAGTTCGACCAAGGGAAAGCTCGAAAGGAGTTTGACTTTCGCAGGCATCTGGCTGAAAGAGCGTGGAGGGAGTTCGGCTCTCGCGGAAGTCCGACTGAAGTTTGATCGCTGAAAAGTTTGGCCGGATGAAGGAGTTCGGCTAAGGTCCGACCGCTGAAAGTCCGAAGAAGCTCGACCGTTGAGGAGTTCGGTCGGCTGAAGGAGTTCGGCTAAGACCCATCTGTTGAAGCTCTTCCATGGCTGTTGGTTGTATTAGGTTGAGCATCGAACTGAACTTCGACAGGAGCAGGATTTATCGCCAACAATAGTCCTCCCCACTTTCGAGTTCGAAACTCGAAGGAAGGGAGTACAAAAAAGGCGACTGCCGAAGTCCTCTTCTGTGCTCCATGCTGGTTCAGGCTGAAGCTTGAAGGAGATCTCATCTCCAGTCAAAATTGATGTTGAAGTTGAAGCCCGTGGGAGATCTCATCTCCAGCCTAGGTTGAAGTAGATCTCGTCTCCTACGGTCGAGGTCGGAGGTTGAGCTCCTCGGGGGCGATATTGTCTCCAGCAATCGAGGCTGACTTGGAGGAGATCTCCTCTCCTGCAGCCGAGGTTGATGTGGGCGCTCGGAGGAGATCTTATCTCCTACGGCCGAGGTTGGCTCGATCGCTTGGGAGAGATCTTATCTCTAGTCGAGGTTGTCGCGGATCTTATCTCCTCGGTTGAGTTTGCTCGAGATCTTATCTCTTACAAGAGATGCGGGCACTTATCTCTGGTCGAGGTTGACTCGGATGCACAGGAGAGATCTGATCTCTAGCCGAAATTATCGCGGTCATTCGGAAGAGATCTTATCTCTGATCGAGGTTGACTTGGGTGCTTGGGGGAGATCTTATCTCCTACAGTCGATGTTGTTGCGCGTGCTCGAAAGAGATCTTATCTCCTGCAGTCGAGATCGGCCCGGACCCTCGGGGGAGATCTTATCTCCTATGGTCGAAGTTATTGCGGACGCTCGAGGGAGATCTTATCTCCTACAGTCGAGGTCAGTCCGGACCCTCAGAGGAGATCTTATCTCCTACGGTCGAGGTTGCCTCGAGGAAGATCTCATCTCCTACAATCGAGGTCGGTCCGGACCCTCGAGGGAGATCTCATCTCCTGCGGCCGAGGTTGCCTCGGGGGAGATCTTATCTCCTGCAGCCGAGGTTGATGCGGATGCTCGGGAGAGATCTTATCACCTGTGGTCGAGGTTACCTTGGGAGAGATCTCATCTCCTGCAGTCGAGGTCGGTCCGGACCCTTGAGGAAGATCTTATCTCCTACAATCGAGGTTGATGTGGACGCTCGGGGGAGATCTTATCTCCTGCAGTCGAGATTGATGCGGACCCTTAGGGAAGATCTTATCTCCTACGATCGAGGTTGCCTCGGGGGAGATCTCATCTCCTGCAGCCAAGATCAGCCTGAACCCTCGGGGGAGATCTTATCTCCTATGGTCAAGGTTGCCTCGGGGGAGATCTTATCTTCTGCAGTTGAGGTTGATGCAGGCACTCGGGGGAGATCTTATCTCCTACAGTCGAGATCGATCCGGACCCTTGGGGGAGATCTTATCTCCTGCAGTCGAGATTGTTGCGGAAGAGATCTTATCTCCTACGGTCGAGGTTGTTGCGGACGCTCGGGAGAGAGATCTTATCTTCTGTGATCGAAATTGCCTCGGAGGAGATCTCATCTCCTGCAGTCGAGATCGGTCCGAACCCTCAGGGGAGATCTTATCTCCTATGGTCGAGGTTGCCTCAAGGGAGATCTTATCTCCTACAGTCGAGGTTGATGTGGGCACTCAGGGGAGATCTTATCTCCTGCAGTCGAGGTTGCCTCAGGGGAGATCTTATCTCCTGCAGTCGAGGTTGACACGGATCCTAAAAAAAGATCTTATCTCCTACGGTCGAGGTTGCCTCGGGGAAGATCTCACCTCCTATAGTCGAGGTCGGCCCGGATCCTCAGGGGAGATCTTATCTCCTACGGTCGAGATTGCCTCGGGAGAGATCTTATCTCCTGCAGTCGAGGTTGCCTCGGGGGAGATCTTATCTCCTACAGTCGAGGTTGACGTGGGCGCTTGAGGGAGATCTTATCTCTTGCAATCGAGGTTGGCCCAGACCTTCAGGAGAGATCTTATCTCCTACGGTCGAGGTTGCCTCGGAGAAGATCTTATCTCCTGCAGCCGAGGTTGATATGGGTGCTCGGGGGAGATCTCATCTCCTACAACTGAGGTTGGCCCGAACCCTCGGAGGAGATCTTATCTCCTACGGATCGAGGTTGCCTCGAAGGAGATCTTTATCTCCTGCAGTCGAGATTGATGCGGGCGCTCGAGGGAAATCTTATCTCGTGCAGCCGAGGTCGGCCCAGACTCTCGGGGGAGATCTTATCTCCTGCGATCGAGGTTGATGCGGACGCTTGGGGGAGATTCATATCTCCTACGATCGAGGCTGGCCCGAACCTTCAGGAAAGATCTTATCTCCTGCAGTTGAGGTTGCCTCGAGGGAGATCTCATCTCCTGCAGTCGAGGTCGGCCCGAACCCTCGGAGGAGATCTTATCTCCTACGGTCGAGGTTGCCTCGGAGGAGATCTTATCTCTTACAGCCGAGGTTGATGCGGGCGCTCGGGGGAGATCTTATCTCATATAGCCGAGGTTGCCTCAGGGGAGATCTTATCTCCTACAGCCGCGATTGATGCAGACGCTCGGGGAAGATCTTATCTCCTACAGTCGAGGTCAGCTCGGACCCTTAGGAGAGATCTTATCTCCTGCAGTCGAGGTTGTCTCGATCGCTCGGAAGAGATCTTATCTCTGGCCGAGGTTGTCCGAAAGAGATCTTATCTCTAGCCGAGATTGTCGCGGACACTCGAAAGTGATCTTATCTCTGGTCAAGGTTGGTCGAGGTTATCACGATCGCTCGGAAGAGATCTTATCTCTAGCCGAGGTTGTCCTAGATACTTGGGAGAGATCTTATCTCTAGCCGAGGTTATCCCGATCGCTTGGAAGAGATCTTATCTCTGACCGAGTTTGTCCTGATCGTTCGAAAGAGATCTTATCTCTGATCGAGGTTGGCTCGATCGCTCAGAAGAGATCTTATCTCTAATCGAGGTTGGCTCGAGCCTTCGGAAGAGATCTTATCTCTAGCCGAGGTTGGCCGAGGTTATCAGTCGCTTAGAAGAGATCTTATCTTCGGTCGAGGTTGGCCCGATCGCTCGAAAGAGATCTTATCTCTGATCGAGGTTGACGCGGTCGCTCGGAAGAGATCTTATCTCTAGCCGAGGTTGTCACGATCGCTCGAAAGAGATCTTATCTCTGGCCGAGGTTTACACGGTCGCTCGGAAGAGATCTTATCTCTAATCGAGGTTGACTCGATCGCTTGAAAGAGATCTTATCTCTAGCCAAGATTGACGGACCTTGATCGGCTCATGTTAGGATGAGGTTCTCCTCCTATTCCTAATACGATCACTATGGATTGCTTGTTCCCTATCATCATATAGTTTTTGCATCAAGAAATAATATTATTGAATCGAAAGAATTTTATTGAAATGAAGTTACTGGCAGCGCATCCTCCGAATTTTTTATGTTTCAGGGTCGTGGTAGCATTGTTCCTCCGAGTTTCTTCAGACGATAAGCTCCGAGCCGGACGACCTCCTCCATCTCATGCTGGCCTCCTTAATTTGGAGCAAGCTTCTCTTAGTTTTGACGCTGGAAGATGATGAATCACCGAAGTACCGAGCTCCTCCTAGGGGTAACATTGATGATGCCATGAGGCGGCCGATCTTCTTGTTGTTTCTGGCTATGGTAGCATCCTTGGCCGATCTTCTCCTGCTTCAGGCTGGCGTCGAAGGAATTGACCCAACCATCCTTTTCTGATGAGCTCCTCGATTTCATCTCGTAGCTGAATACATTCCTCAATGTCGTGATCGTGGTCACAATGATAGAGACAGTACTTGCTTCGATCACGCTTGTTTGGGGGAGATCGTAATCCTTCTGATCTTGGTAGCTGATTCTTAACTTTCGTGAGAATTTGAGTTCGAGGAGCATTGAGAGGGGCATAGTCGTGGAACCTTTCAGAAGGAGGACTTCTTTGCGCCCTTCTATCGGGGCTTCCTAGATGGCGAGCTTGAAGAGTTCTGGCTCGCCTGCACCCGGGGGGAGTCCATGAGCGCGGTCGAACTTTGCTCGGCTCTCCATCGATAATGGATCTATTATACTCATCTATCTGTCGTTCTTCTAAGGCTTCTTCGTCTTTTAATTTGAAGGCTTCTTCCGCACGGGCATATCTCTCGACCCGAGCCAACAGATCGGTAAAGTCTCTGGGATACTTCTTTTCAGGTAGAATAGCAAATCATTCTTCTGAAGGCCGCCCTTGAGTGCGGCCATCGCAACAGACTAGTCTAGGTCTCGGATCTCTAATGCCACGGTATTAAATCAAGTGACGTAAGCTCAGATGGATTCTCCCTACTTCTGCTTGACGTTTATCAGAGAATCCAAACTTCGGTGCGGACATCAACTGCTAATGAAGTGAGCCACGAACTGATGGCTCATCTGATAAAAAAAAAAGATCGTACCCAATTTCAATGCTGAGTATCAGTTTTTCGCTGTTCCTCTCAAGATAGATGGAAAAGTTCGACATAATATGGCGTCTGATGCGTCATGAAGCAGCATCATGATCCAAAAGGCCTCTAGATGATCAACCAGATCAGAGGTTCCATCGTAGCTTTCAAGTTGAGGAAGCTTGAAGTTCGATGGAATGGACTCTTGCATAATTCGGAGAGAGAAAGGAGGATCGATACGAACGTCGTCATGGTGAGCTAGGGCAACGTGGCCGAGCTCCTCAATTTATCGATCCATCTCTCATAGTTTGTGATTGAGGACGTCGTCTCGGTCGCAGACCTTGGGGGCTTCCTGTTATAAATGGAGAATGTCTCCTCTAGAGGAGAACCATGATCCAAACATGGATCCTCTGCTCTCTATTTTTCCTTCTCAGGGATGATGAGTATGTTAGCCCGAGTACTCTTTCTTAGGGTTGGTTTTCGACATCCCGATGGCAGGTTTTCTAGTGGAGTCACCATCGGAGGCTGCTGCATAGCCTACATCATTTCAGCGAGGCCACGAACCTGCTGGACCAACAGATTAAACTGCTCTGCATCTATCATGGGTACAAGTAGAACCTAAGTTACCAAGGCTGAAGTGAGAGCAGATGGATCTAGCATGGGCATCGCCAATCGCTGAGTTGAAGCTCTTCTGAAAGGTATTTTCTCTCAAAAAAAACTCTGAAAAAGAAGAGGAAGAGATCTCTGAAGAGAAAAGAGAGAAATCACCGCTGAGCACTTCTTTAAGAACAAGGGGCCTTAAGAACACCTCAAGAATAGAGGCAGCCCTCCTTCTAGCACCAAATTTGTTGGTGCAGAATCTGGTTATCGTCGGATCCAACTAGAGTGGAAGAGGACGAGGTCTTCATCGAAGATCTGTAAAATAAAGTTTCGTCTGAAATTGGTGGGGGGTGGCTCCGACAGGATCCTTCGACGATCAAGTCAGCTCTTCTAGCCAACAGATATGGAGTGTTCTGGAATGAGTTCGATAGAGTTTAGAGAAGGAGAGGAGAGCTTAGAGCTTAGAGTAAGCGTACTTGAAGGGTCCCCTTTTTATAGGCAGAGCTTAGAGCGGGTTGATGGTGATGGCCATACCGTCCGATCGTGGGCTACTCGGAGTCGTATGGAGTTCGATACGGAGAGAAAGGCATCGTCAGGCGGATAGTGACAATCAAACTGATGGGTCATGGATCGCATGGGGCTGATTACGGAGAGAGTGATGCCGTCAGTAGTGGTGGTCATATCGTCAGATCGCATCGTCTGTGGCAGATTGATGGCGATAGTTCATCCAGATTTAATAGTCATGGCTCTAAAAAAGTAGGCATTGATTGGTGGACTTCGGCATGTATGAATTCTAGAGAAGTTTGGACTCTTGGAGGAGTTCAATCGAGGGAAAGCTCGAAAGGAGTTTGGCTTCTACAAACGTCTGACTGGAAGAGCGTGGAGGGAGTTCGGCTCTCACGAAAGTCCAACTGAAGTTCGGCCACTGAGAAGTTCGATCGGATGAAGGAGTTCGGCTAAGGTCCGACCGCTGGGAGTTTGAAAAAGCTCGATCGCTGAGGAGTTTGATCGGTTGAAGAAGTTTGGCTAAGACCCATCCATTGAAGCTCTTCCATGGCTGTCGATTGCATTAGGCTGAGCATCAGACTAGACTTCAGCAGGAATGGGGTTTATCCCCAACAGACTCTATTTTCATTGAAGATGTGAAATCATCTCTATTTTCAAAAGAATTGTTAGACAAAGATATGATAAGTGGTAATTCAAAAAATCAATAATCTGAAGGTCTTATTATTAGAGGACGATCCAAGAAAAGAACCTCATTTGATGAAAATCATGATAAATCTAGATGTAAATCTAGAACATTGGTGCAAAATCTAGTTAATGCCGGATCAAATTGGAATTGAGAAAGAAGAAGTCTCCACTGGTGACCTGCAAAATAAAGTTCCATTCGAAATCGATGGTGGTGGCTCCGGTAGGACCCTCTGACGATCAAGTTAGTTCTTCTGGTCAACAGAAATAGAGTGCTCAAGAAAGAATTTAACAGAATTTTGGAAAGGAAAAGAGAGCTTAGAAAAAACATATCTGGAGGATCCTTTTCATAGACGGAGTCTGTAACAAACTTGAAAGTGACATCCATAACCGTCGGATAGTGGACCGCTCGGAGCCATGTGGAGTTTGTTATGGAGAGTAGTGTCCGTTGTCATGACATGCTTGTTTGTTGGGATTTAATTATCGAAGTTCAGAGAAAGCAGGCGTTGGTTGGTGAAGAGCTTTGACATATATCAATTTTAGAGAAGTTCAGACTCCTCTAAGTTGTTTATGAGTGAGTTGATTCATGCAGTGTAGAGAGCTATAGATTAAAAGGGGTTTGACTGAAAGAAATTATCTAGAGAAAATATGATTAGAGGGGATCATCCAGGAGGAATGCTAATTGAAATCTGAAAGTAATCCGCTGGAGGAATTTGGATAGAGTTCGACTGATGGAGAAGTCTGAAAGGAGTCTGACTGATGGAGAAGTCTGACTAAAGGAGAAGTTTGAAAGAAGTTTGACTGAAGGAGAAGTCTAGAAGGAGTCTGACTGATAGAAAAGTTTGACTACAAGAGACGTTCGTGAGGAATTCAACTGATGGAAAAGTCAGGACGGAGTCCGATTGATGGAAAAGTCCGACTGAAGGAGAAATCTAGAAGGAGTTTGGCTGAAGGAGAAGTTCAGAAGGAGTTCGATAAACTGAAAAGTCTGACTGTAAGAAAAGTCCGGAAGGAGTTCGACTGATGGAGAAGTCCGAAAGGAGTTTGACTGAAGAAGAAGTCCGAAAGGAATTCAACTGGCGAAGAAGTGGCGATTAAAGCTCTTCTGTGATTATAAATTATACTTGGCTGAGCATTAGACCTAACTTCAATGAAAGTGGGGTTTACCCCCAACAATAGTCCTCCTACACTCGAGTTCAAAATTCGAAGGAAGGGAGTAAAAAGGCGACTATCGAAGTTCTTTCCTGGGTTCTATGATTATTGAAAAAAAGTAAGACATTTTGTCATCTTTCATATTGACGCCAGAGTCCCTTTAACGTGATCCGACTCGAAAAGATGGATTTTCGAAATTTTTGTCGAAGCGCTACTTGAGACACAGCGCCATAAAGGCACTGCCTATCACCATTCTTTTGTCATGATGCTTGGTACATGCATTGCACGAAGAACGACCGAGGGAGATCTGCAGTCATGATGGTTTCGAATCACTTTCTGCTGTTTAAGTCCTTCTTCCTTTCCTATTTTCGGGCATTCTTTCACCATTCTTCTTATTCTCTCGATTTTCCTTAAGAAGTTTTTCACATCCTTTGCCTCTTAATTTTTGAGGATTTCTCTTGAATTTAGTTTGATCCGGATGTCCTCCGAAACTTTTTAATTTGCTGGTTTCTGAAGTTCATTTGGTCTAGTTGATAGGAACGCGATGTTATCATGAAGATATTGTGTTCATCAGTTTAAATCCAATTTTTTTAAAATTAAAAGTTATGAAGAGAGTAGTGAGTCAGGTCGAATCCATAGAGAGGTAATGATTTAATTCTAAAATCTTTGATTTTTTTTATATAAAAAAAAGAAGGATTTTTGAAAAGAAAATTAAAGTGAAAAATAGATTTATAAATAGAAGTAGAATTTTAATTGTGCAAAAATAAGCTTAGAACTAAGATCTATTATTTAGATCTTAGCGGCTATTTGCAATTAAAGAGCAATAAAGAATAATTAATTTAAAGAGCTAGAATTGAAAAGAGCAATAAAGCTTTCTTTATTAAAATTAAAACTCAAATGCAGAATTTAAATACAAAAAATTAAAGAAAAAAAAGAGAAAAAAAAAATAGAAGGAGATCGTAGATCAGCGTAGGCGTGGAGATGACGTAAAGGACGGGCTCTTCTTCTTAATACTGTAGCTTTGAAGCAATCTTCAACCCTGAGCTTGGCTTTCCTCTCACCAGATCTTCACCTTGATCGGAGATGTTGATTTTTGGAGTCCTGGGGTCCTTTTTATAGAGCTAGGAGGGTTGGAGAGTTTGCTTCTGGGCAATGTGGGACTAAGGAGCTCTTTGATCGTCAAAATATGAAGAAATCCAAGTAAAAATCAGATTAAAAAGAGTCCTGGATGAATTTTGCTACTTTGGATGAAATCTGGCCATTGATAGAAATCCAACGATTCAAAAATCATCAAAATCGCAGCACAAATTAGGTCGGATTAAATTATGGTTGTCCGATCGTGCATTGATGGAGGAAATCTGGCCGTCGGATCGAGTTTTAGATGTTTTAATCAAGTTGGGAGCTTCCTAGACTATTGGATCTTTATCAATTGGTTTTTTGGCCATTGGATCGCGTTAGATTGCTGGTAGAATTCGAATCAAATCCAGAAATAACCACCACCGTCCGATCTTGAACGCAATCAATCGCAGCCATCTAATTGCGTAATTACTATTCCCAGGGACCGCATGGATCGACCGCACCGCACACCGCAACCAATCAGTGCCTCTTGTTGTCGAGTGAAAAGTCCAAAATATCCTGTGAGTCGTGATGGATTTCTGTGGACCTTTTAAGGGTCTAGCTCCGCCACGTGTCGCGCTATGATTCACCAGTTTCTGCTGAGCTGGCGGTCCACGCCTGAATCATGGATCGGCTAATGGCCTCTGCGGTTGAGTCAACTTTGATGGCTTGACTTGGCTTGGTGGCTTGGCTTGCGGAGCCAACTAAGCCATTTTCTTTTTCTATTTAATTTTTCTTTATTTTATTTCTTTAGAAATTCATATCTTCTTCGTTTTAGCTTCATTTTGCTTCAAACTTATTTCGTTGTGATAAAAAAAATGAGCTCTTTCTATTGATTATAAAATTTTATTTTTTAATTTTTATTATTTTTTAATTAATTTTTTAATTAATAAAGATATAAATTTCTCAAAAATATATATCAATTAATTATTAATTCTTAAAAATAAGTATAAATTAATTGATAAATTGATGCTTTTATAAATAAATTTATGATACTTATCATACCCCCCAACTTAAGCTTTGCTCGTCCTCGAGTAAAGAAAGAATTTAGTTTTAAATACATTTTAACTTTAGAGTTTCGAATTTTACCCAAACAGTTTTCAAAATGGCCATTGATATTCAGTAGAGCTTAAGTGAGATATATCATTGGGATATTAATACTTATCAATAGAAAAATTAAGTAAAGAATATTAAATTTTTTTAAATTTTTTCTAAATTATTCCACCTTGATCTCTGATTTGTCTAAACTTTCATATAGGCAAGTATATTGCTACTTTCGCCCTTCATTTATTGATTTTTATTTTTACATTGCTCACTTTTTTATGCGAATATCATTGCTTACTTAGGCAACGAGACCTGATTACTTGGTGGGAAGCCAATATATATATTTTTTTTAACGTTGTACCACTATTGAGTGTCTTAATTCCTTAAGCTTTCTATTTGATCCATGTAGCGAATCTTGGGCCAATGACTCTCAAATCAGTTGATTTTATGGTACTAGGTATAGAATACCCCTTGGGCTTACTAGTTCGAATCAAATAGGCTACGAGTTAAGACTAGCTTCACAACGAGCTTCTTTGCTCTTCCCATCTTTTGATGTGAAACTCAATGTTTGCTTAGGCAAAGAGGCCCGATTACTTAGTGAGAAGTACTTGAAAACTATTTTAGAAAAAAATTATATGAAGAAACGTATAGTTATCCTACACAAGCCTATAAAAAGTAGACTTTTCTTTGATGCTAGTAGAAATAATTAGAAATGCTCCAAGAAAAAAAATTTATATTCTAAACTTAACTCTTTATTGAATTTCTTAATACTTGATTCCTCAATCTCTCATAGATTCTCTGATCTATGTATCAATCTTTTTATAAAAAATTCTTAGTTTAATTCGATTCTTAAGCATAATCAGATGTCTAAATACCAAATACTAACTTTTTTAAGAACTTAAAATTTTAAAAATTTTTATTTTTCTCCCTCCAACTTAATCGATATTATCCTCAATTAAAAGTTTTTTCATCTAATTTATCTTTTTAGTTTATTTTCTTTTTAAGATAATTTGAATAAGAAGCAGATTACTTGGTAAGACCATTAGCAGCCTACTTGGGTCATTTAAAGGCTAACAGCACTTCTAATTGCATATGCACACTAATGAAGCATAGTAAGTATTGATTATAAGGATAATTGAGGATTTAATTATCACTAAAAATTGATGATTTATATATAACTCAATTAAAAAAACTTGAATTTAAAGAAAGAGCTATTTGCTTAAATAAAAAGTGCAAAACATAGAGTATATGTGGATTGCCCTAAACTAGAACTCTGCAAGTGTAGAAGTTCACATCAAACGGTGAAAGAAAGGCCAGGATGCTTAGCATAATTTTCAAAACAAAAAAGTAGTATGAAAGCTACCTTAATTCATGCACTTAACTTGGGAGTATATAGAAAACTAACCAAAATAGGTGATAAAAGAAGATTTGTTTGTCCTTTAAATCAATACCCAAATGCTAAGTTAGTATTCAATGAAATCAAGTGTTGAAAATCTTTAGATGAACTCTAAGAAAGTTTCTGATTAATCTGCCACGAAATTTACTTCTGAAACTCAATATTTAGTTAGTGATACTTTCTAAACTTTATTACTTTTCCTAGTTTATTTTGCTTAAGATTCTCTTTCCTGAAATATGGTTTATCCAAAAAAAAATTTAAAATAATTTTAAAATTTGATATATATATATATATAAATATATTTACTATTTTTTTATTTTTTTTATTTTTTTTAATTTCTTTTTCTTACCCCCTACTTTAATTGACATTGTCCTCAATGGGGAGGGAGAGTAAATAAAATGGAGTAAATTATGTTTATTCATTTAGCATGGGTATTGAAGCTTTTGATCCTTCTCTAGCTTAGCCTAAAAAGAAAATAAACTAAAAAAATAAATTAGATTCAAGAAATATTGGGTTGCCTCCCAACAAGCGCTAAGTTTAAAATCTTTAGCCAAACTAAACGGTGATAATAGACTAACCGAAATATGTTGGTTCATAAAGAACCATGGCTTCCTCCATAAATTCTATGAATAATTCTAAAAATGGTTTCAATCGTTGACTATTAACTTTAGAAACAACACCATTGCTTGGATTTTCAATTTCTACAACCCCATATGGAAAAACTATTTTAACAAAGAAAGGTCCTGTCCATCTAGGCCTAAGCTTTCCAGGAAAAAGATGTAACCTTGAATTATACAAAAGAACTTTTTATCCAGGATTGAAAGATTTTCTATGAATTACTTGATCATGAAATACTTTCATCCGTTCCTTGTATACCTTGGCATTCTCGTAAGCTTGATTTCTCAGTTCTTCTAATTCATTGATCTGAAGCTTTCTATGGTTTTTGGCTACGTCTAGGTCTATATTTAATTTTTTTATTGCCCACATGGCTTATGTTCTAACTCAACAGGCAAGTGACATAGTTTTTCAAACACAATCCTATAGAAAGGCATTCCTAGGTTGGTCTTGTAGGCAGTACGGTAGGCCCAAAGTGCATCAACTAATTTCATAGACCAATCCTTTCTATTGGCATTAATAGTTTTCTCCAAGATTTGTTTGATTTGTTTATTTGATACTTCAACTTGCCTACTAGTCTGAGGATGATATGGTGTGGCTAATTTGTGGGTAACATTATATTTCTTCATTGATACGGTAAAGGGTCGATTGCAAAAATGTATTCCCTGATCACTAATGATTGCTCTAGGAGTACTAAAGCGAGAGAGAATATTTTCCTAAAGAAATTTAACGATCACTTTGCTATCATTGGATTTACATGGAATAGCTTCTACCTACTTGAAAATATAATCAACAGCCATTAAGATATACTTATTTTCGAAGAAATTCGGAAATGGTCCCATAAAATCAATTCCTCAGACATCAAAAATTTCAACTACCAAGATTGGATTAAGTGGCATCATATCTCTCTTTGTAATTCGACCCATTTGTTGGCATCGATCACAACTTTTACAGTACACATATGCATCCTTTAATAAATTTGGCCAATAAAATCTACATTGAAGTACTTTAGTAGCAGTCTTCTTGGATGCGAAATGACCATCACATACTTGGTCATGACAAAATGATAGAATACTTTTAACCTCATTATCAAGGACACACCTTCTAATGATTTAATCAGGATACTGTTTAAACATATATGGATCATCCCAAATAAAATACTTGGGAAAAGAATTTGTGTTTATCCTGACTAGTCCAATGAGAAGGCACTTTACCAATGGCTAAATAATTCACAATATCTACATACCAAGGTTCAGTGGACACTGACATGAGTTGTTCATCTAAAAAATACTCATTGATAGATGGTTCGTTAGATGGTGCAACTATGATTTAGGGTAAGTGATCAGCAACTGCATTCTCTATCTCTTTCTTATTTTTAATTTCTAGGTCAAATTCTTGAAGGAGCAAGATCTATCGGATTAAACGTGCCTTAGCATCTTTCTTTGCTAGGAGATGTCTAATGGCTGAGTGATCAGTATAGACAATAACATGAGATCCAACCAAATAGGACCTAAATTTTTCTAGGGCAAAGACAACAGCTAAGAATTTCTTCTCCATGGTGGTGTAATTAAGCTGCACATCATTTAATATTTTGCTTGCATAATAAATAACCCTCAGCAACTTGTTGATTTTTTGACCTAAGACTGCACCTACAGCATGATCAGATGCATCGCACATGAGCTCAAAAGGTTCGGTCCAAATAGATGGATGAATGATGGGGGCTAAAATGAGTGCCTTTTTAAGGAATTCAAAAGACTCAAGGCACTTAGAAGTAAACTCAAATTTTGCTTTTTTTGCTAACAAGTTCGTCAAAAGGTGAGTCACTTTGCTAAAATCGGGTATGAACCTTCTATAAAATCCAGTATGTCCTAAGAATGAACGAATTTCTTTAACAGTCTTGGATGGTGGAAGACTTACAATCAGGTCAACTTTGGCCTTGTCAACTTCTATTCCTTTCTTTGAAATTACATGGCCAAGGACTATACCTTCTCTGATCATGAATTGATATTTTTTCCAATTAAGAACCAAATGCTTCTTCTTACATCTTCCTAGAACAAATCTTAGATGGTTTAAGCATTTAGAGAAGCTAGGTCCAAAGATAGAAAAGTCATCCATAAAAATTTTTAGAAATCATTCAATCATATCAGAAAATATGCTGATCATACATCTTTGGAAGGTTGTTGGAGCATTACATAGTCTAAAGGGCATAGGCCTATAAGCAAAGGTTCCGAATGGACAGATGAATGTGGTCTTTTTTTGATCTTCAGGAGCTTTGGAGATCTGATTATAATCAGAGTATCCATCTAGAAAATAGTAAAATTCTTGTCCAACTAATTTTTTCAATATTTGATCAATAAATAGCAAACAAAAGTAATCTTTTTTTATAGCTGCATTCAATTTTATATAACCTATACAAACCCTCCATCCTGTTTGGGTCCTAGTTGGGATAAGTTCATTAGCATCATTCTGAACTACTGTTATCCCAGATTTTTTTGGTACCACTTGTACAGGGCTTACCCACGAACTATCAGAAATGGGGTAAATAATTCCATTATCCAACAACTTCAGAATTTTTTTTTTGACTACATCCTTCATGGCTGGGTTTAGTCTTCTTTAAGCATCTCGAGTTGGTTTAGCCTCTTCCTCTAAGAGTATCCTATGTTGAACTATGGAAGGGCTTATTCCTTTAATGTTTGCCATGGTCCAGCCTATTGCTTCTCGATTTTCTCTTAAGACTGTTAATAATTCCTCCTCTTGGTTAGGATTCAGGTTTGATGCAATAATTATAGGCAAGATTTTCTCTGGACTTAAATATGCATACTTAAGGTGCTCAGGGAGGGGTTTCAACTCTACTTTGGGTGTCTCTTCTTTTGATAACTCAGATGATAGTTTAGTTATTTCTATGAATGGTTCAGTGGGAGGCTCAATAGACTTAGCACTCAAGTCTTCTCTAGTTTCAGGTGTATTTACCTTATTATCCACTTATTTTTTTGATCTCAAGGAATGAATAGCATTAACTTGATTAACCTAATTTCTTTGTGATGGTTTACCATTTTGATTTTTTGGGTTGGGCTCAGGTTGGCTAGGTAGCCTACTTCGTTCACGTTCACTTATGGTAGATGCTAGCTGACTCACTTGCATTTCTAAGCGGACTATGGCCTGAGAATTTGAATTCAAAATTTGACCCGTGGTTTGCATGAAATTGCTTAAGGTGGTATTGGTGTTAGTATTAGATTTGGCTAGGGCTTCCAGGCTTTTCTCTAAAGAAAAAAATTTCTTTTCATTAATATTAAAGCCGGGTGGTGGCAGGGTGTTTATCACAGGATTAGACCTTGGAATCTGCTGATTGAAACTTGGACCGCCTATATTTGGATTTTGTGATCATGAAAAATTTGAATGATTCCTCCAACCTGGGTTATAGGTGGGTGCATAGGGATTGTTCAATGATCTCTGATATGTGGCATTCACTTGTGCACATCCATTATCTAATTGGTTCATTAGGAGGGGACATTCCTCAAGGACATGGTCTGGTGCATTGCACCTGTTGCACATGGGTGCAGATACTTGGTTCACACTGACTGGTCTATGAAGTTCTAAGACCTCTAGCCTACGTGTCAACGTTGCAATTTTGGCTTCTGCAGCTAGGAAGGTTTGGTAAATTCCACCTCTTGAAGTTGTGGATTTTTCTGATTTCCTTGTTGTTTCCTATTGTAAACTTTTTTCAGCTAGGTCTTCTAAAAATTGTCAGACTTCATTTGGTTTTTTGTACATAAATTATCCCTGGCACATGGACTTTAGCATTGTTCAAGAATTTGAATCTAATCCTTTATAAATTATTTGGCATAGCCTCCAAGTTTCTATTCCATGGTGTGGGCATTGGGTCAAGAGGTTCTTGAATCGGTCGAAGTATTTTCAAAATAATTTACTAGCTAGTTGATAGAATTTGTTTATTTTATTTCTAATTCTAGCTCTTTTATGATGAGAAAAATATTTTTTTAAGAATATTCTCACAAAGCTCTCCCAAATCGTGATAGATTGATTTGGAAGACTATAAAGTCACTTTTTGGCATTATCCTTAAGGGCAAAATTGATTAATCTTAGTTTGATTTCATCCTCTGGCAATTGTTGTAGTTTCATGATTGCACAAACCTCTTCAAATTTTTTAAGAATATATATGCATCCTTTATTCCCATGAATTTTGGAAGCATGTTAATGATTTGAGGTTTAATTTCAAAGTTGTTTGCTATGGGTTAGGGCAATCTGATACAAGAGGGTTGGACGGAACCAACTGGATAATATAAATTCTTAAGAATTTGAGGCTGAGACTGATTTGCTAAATTCATTGTGGATGTTGAGGTTATAGGATCTGAAATAGAAACTAAATCCATTTTGACTAGTCGATTTGAAATCCTTCTCCATACAGGTATTGGAGAATTCACTATATTCTTAATGTTCTCAATCTTCTTTCTTTTATATTTATTTATTTATTTATTTATTTTTTTAACTCTCTTTTTTAAAGTTTTAAGTTAATTCATCCTTTTCATACCCTAGGACAACCATGCAACATAACTTCCCGTTATGCCAGGGCAACCTTATGTCAGGGCAATAGAGATTTAAAATACCTAAAGTAAAAATTTTTATTTTTAAATAAGTTTTAAATAAATTAATCTTAACCTAAGATCAGCTTAGACCTAGACAGCTCCTAACTATTCTAAGTCGGCCTTCGAGAACTCCAAGTGTAGGATCAGCCAATCAATTGGTCAGGTAAGTGTAAGATCAGTGAGAGTTCCTCCGTTGCTTGCCTTAGATATCAATTATGCTTGACCAGGTAAGCGAACGGAACTAATTGAGTAACCACCTTTCTTTGGGCCCAATCATCCCCGAATCTCTTTCCTAAACATCATTCAAATTGACTAACCCTAATCTGATTCAACTCTTAGGGTTCCTTGTTCTATTGAGCTCGAGCTCCTAGGGCCGATGTCTAATTAATTTTAAAATTAAAGGCTTAGATCAATGCAGGATGTTGGTTAGTTATTTGCAGGCCAAGAAAGGATGATCAAATCCCCATCTTATCTTGATTAATTGGGTTGGGCCCTTAAGATACATAAAAAGTTTTCAATCAAAGGATTCTATGCAATTTAAACTAGATGCATACAACTAATTGAATTCTGAAAGGCTTATCTTGCCTCCAGCAATTATTAAAATAAAAAATAAAAATAAAACTAATATGATGCATGCTCTAAATAGTTAAAATTTTTAATCTTATCATAAGACTTTTAATTAGATTTAAATAGATATTTTTTAAATTAATTTAAAAATAAAATAAATAAATAAATAAATAAATAAAAAGAAAAAAAGACTAGGGTTAGAATTGATCTCACCAAGTAAAACTCCTGGTTCTTTTTATTCTTTAATCTCTTTTTCTATAAGATAATAAAAAAATTAACAAGCAATATTTATAAGAAAATAAAAATTTTATTTATAATTTATTTATAGAAAAATCAAAGACATCAAAAATTTAATGTCCGTGCCTTCTCCGATAATGACGCTAAAACTTGATAGAAACATGATGTTGTCATGAAGACACTATGTTCATCAGTTTAAATCTGACTTTTTTAAATTAAAAGTTATAAAGAGAGTAGTGAGTCGGATCGAATCCACAGAGAGACAATAATTTAATTCTAAAATTTTTAATTTTTTTCTTATAAAAAAAAAATTTTTGAAAAAAAAATTAAAATAGAAAATAGATTTATAAATCAAAGCAGAATTTTAATTGTGCAAAAATAAGCTTAGAACTAAGATCTATTATTTAGATCTTAGCGGCTACTTGCAATTAAAGAGCAATAAAGAATAATTAATTTAAAGAGCTAGAATTGAAAAGAGCAATAAAGCTTTCTTTATTAAAATTAAAACTCAAATGCAGAATTTAAATATAAGAAATTAAAGAAAAAAAAAGAGAAAAAAAAATTAGAAGGAGATCACAGATCAACGTAAGCGTGGAGATCACATAGAGAACTGGCTCTTCTTCTTAGTACTGTAGCTTTGAAGCAATCTTCAACCCTAAGCTTGGCTTCTCTCTTATCAGATCTTCACCTTGACCGGAGATGTTGATTTCTGGAGGCCTGGGGTCCTTTTTATAGAGCTAGGAGGGCTCGAGAGTTTGCTTCTGGGTAATGTGGGACTAAGGAGCTCTTTGATCATCAAAATATGAAGAAATCTAAGTAAAAATTGAATTAAAAGGAGTCCTAGATGAATTCTGCTACTTTGGATGAAATCTAGCCATTGATAGAAATCCAACGGTCCAAAAATCGTCAAAATCAGATGTGTATCAGCATAAATCAGGTTGGATTAAATTATGGCCGTCCGATCATGTTAATGAAGGAAATTTGGCCATTGGATTGAGTTTTGGATGTTTTAATTAAGTCATGAGCTTTCTGAACTGTTGGATCTTCATTAGTTGGTTTTCTGGCCATCAGATCATGCCAGATCGTTGATAGAATTCGAATCAAACCCGAAAATAACCACTGCCGTCCAATCTTGATTGCAATCAATCATAGCCGTCCAATCGTGCAATTACTGTTCCCATGGACCGCATGGATTGGCCGTACCGCACACCACAACCAATCAACGCCTCCTATTGCCGAGTGAAAAGTCCAAAATACCCTATGAGCCGCGATGGATTTCTGTGGACCTTTTAAGTGTCTAGGTCCGCCACGTATCATGCTATGATTCGCCGGTTTCTGCTGAGCTGGCGGTTCACGCCTGGATTGTGGACCAACTAGTGGCTTCTACGGCTGAGTCAGCTTTGACGGCTTGGTTTAGCTTGGTGGCTTGGCTTGCGGAGCCAGTTGAGCCATTTTCTTTTTTTATTTAATTTTTATTTATTTTATTTTTTTAGAAATTCATATCTTCTTCGTTTTAGCTTTATTTTGCTTCAAACTTATTTCGTTGTGATCAAAAAAATGAGCTCTTTCTATTAATTATAAAATTTTATTTTTTAATTTTTATTATTTTTTAATTAATAAACATATGAATTTCTCAAAAATATATATCAATTAATTATTAATTTTTAAAAATAAGTATAAATTAATTGATAAATTGATGCTTTTATAGGTAAATTTATGGTACTTATCATCAGTCTTCCTTTACCCCATCCTTGTTATACTAGTTTGCACTGAAGATATGTCTCATCAATCTTTTATGTCGGATATCATTCCTTACGTCCTGACCCCGAACAATCTTTTCCTAATTAAGATTCAGTACGGGATCCCTCAGAAGTATGACCTTGAACTTTCCACATCAAGTGATCGAGCAAGTTCTCCTCTGGTTGGTCGATTCTACCTATATTTAGAAACTCTACGTGCCAGACTCTGACTTCTACTTCTTTTTTTCATAATTGCTCTTTTTCGATTTTGAACATCTTCCTTACCTCTGTAGCACCAAATTCTTTTAGATTTGTAATAGGATTTCTTTTCCTCTATCATCTAGCCGAGGTCCATCCGACCGTTTTACTCTTTAGAAAATTCTATACTTTCAAGCACCATCCTTCTGCGAAGGACTGGTAGTACTTCTCTCTCCAATTTGGCAAGAAGGGATTACTGAAAGATGCTCCTTCTTCCATTCACAACTAAAAGGAAAAGTATTTTTTTGTGCACTTTCCAACCTTGCTATTAGATCTTCCTCCTTGGGGTCACATTAGGGAGTCAGTCTGTCGAGCTCCTAGCTTAGATAGAGCCAACCTTGATTCCTCTAATAAACTCAAAGTATACCGAGCTCCTCTTCTTTCCGATCTTCTGAAATGATTGATCTTGTTTAACCTAGGTTTGAGTCTCCTTGATCCTATCGGTACATTTTTTACTTTTTGAATTTACTTGATTTCACATTTGTGTACTGTTACTGACTGTGATTCCTTCTTTATTGCAGAAATGGATACTGAAGCTGCCGCGATGCTTGCAAAGGGGCTTTACACCCAAAAGAAGAAAGAAAAAGAGTTAGGTGGTAGTTCGAAGATGACAAAGGTCGGTGCTTCAAGCTCCATGGCCCCCACTATCACCGCTGTTGCTTTCGAGGTTGCCGCTAGTGCCAAGGTTCTTCCAACTGTCGAGGTCAGCACTGTTGATGTGAATTCCATGTCCTCTGTGCCCTCAGACCCTTCCAGTGGGGATCAAGCTTCGAAGCTTCCTACTGAGGGAGAGATGAGAGAAGAGAAGAAGAAAAAGAAAGCTGTCACTAAGACACTCTATAAGGCTTACTTTAGTGAGCCGAATGACGATAACGATGAACGAGGAGAGGATCTTTTCGATGACCCGAAGATCATCTGGGCTTTAACTAATAAATTTGCCATGTCGGAGGTGGTAGACCGCATGGCCGATCTTGAACCACGGCAGCTCATCTGAGGTTCTCTCAGAACTCTTCTCAAGGTGATTGCTTCGTTGCCTAATATCTTCTCTTATCTTCTGCTTTTTCCTTCCTCTCTTTTCTCTCATTCTTCTTTTTTTTTTTCTTTTTTTTTCTTAATATCGATCATTTGTTGCTGTTGGGTCACCAAATACTCGCCCACATCAAGAGGGCACACTATTTGGAGGTGGAGGCAAAGAAGGTCCAGGAGGATCTTCGAGCCGAGATCAGTCACCTTCAGAAAAAGAACGACGAGGTTGAGCATCTTACGGAGGAGAAGATGGTGAAAATCGAAAGTCTCCAGGGATGCGCTCAGGAAGGAGGAGTTCATCTCGACCGGACTTAAGGCTGCATTGGCTCTGGAGGAGGAAAGGAAGAAATTAAGAAGCTGAGATCAAAGTCACCGAATTAGAATCTCGGATGGCAAAGTCGATCTTGGAGGCGATGATCCAGGCTATGGAAGAGTTCAAGGCCTCTTTCGAAATGAGGAATCTGAATATTGAGTTCGGCCAGCAGGCATTCATTAAAGGTTTTAAGCTCTACGAGGGCCGAGTTGCCTAAAAATTTTTCGAGCTTGACCTGAGTTTTTGGAAGAAGAGGAGGCTGCCGATGGGGAAATTGAACCATCCACTGCTACAGTCGACCCTTCTCCCATCGAAGTGATCGTAGAACCTTTCGAACCTGCTATTGAGGAGCTTGGACTCTCTGAACCACCAGCCAAACTTGCTCCTGAGTCTGCAGCTACTGCAAGAGTGCCGAGTTCTCCTGCTACTTTTTCTTCCGAGGTTGGGAGTTTTTAGTTATTGTATTTTCTTTTTATTTCATCATATACTTGAAAAAAAAAATTTATCAATGAAAGTAAGACTTCTTTTTATCAATAGCTTAGAATTTTTTTCATATGTTGAATGCAGTCTCCCGCCGATGTCGAGTCACTACCTTAAGAAATTTCTTTAAAACCTATAATTAAGAGTTTGAAGAGAAAAATTCATCACTTGAGAAAAAAACTAAAAAAAATAGAAGACGAACTCCAAAGATCCAGAAAAAATACTTCGGAGGAGATGATTGAAGTCACTCGCCTCCGCAAATTATACATTAAGGATTTCGTGAGCTTCAACATTAAGAAGAATAATTTTGAGAAGGAGTTGGTGGAGTTTAAGAAAAATGCCAGTGATAAGTCCTGAGCATTGACTACGAAGATCAGCTCTTTTGAAGTTGAACTTGATTCGGCGAAAGAGACAATCCAATTGTTGGAGGAGAGTTCATCATGGTCTTCTGATAAGTCGAGACACGATTGGGACTGGTTGAAAATTTTTTTTGAGCTCTAAAGGCAGCTTCATGATGTTGAAGCTCGGCATGATAAATGTAGGACTGATTATAAGGCGAAAATAAGTAGGCTTGAAAGTGAGCTCAAATCGATGAACGAAGAGATGGCTCATTTTTGGAGGCAATTACACGATAATCAACAGGCCGATGCTGATAAAGAGTTAGAGCAAGTTATTTTTCTAAGAAAATCCTTCCATAGTCTTTCGTTTGCATACGAGAAGGATAAGACTAAACTCCAACAGTTGAAGATCCAGATGGTATTCAAGCATCAAGCTGTGAAGGACACGGAGGCTGAGTCGGCAGTTCTAAGAAGGTAGTTGAGAGAATTCGAAGATAATTATCGATGAGCTGACAGAATTTATGTGGAGAGTCTGCTAAGGAAGAAAGAATTTGAGAAAGAGATGGTCAGTTTAAAGAAATCTTTGGTGATGGCCAGCAACCCAAAGTCTGAGGGATCAGATCCTTCTTAAAGCTTCAACCTTTTCCTCCTCACTTTTGTAACCGATCTTATAGACCTTTATTTTGTAATAATTCTAACTTTAATGAAGAAATACCTTCTTTAATTATTTTTTGATTTCATTTCTTTGCTTTTCTCCTTCATTTTGTTTTTTGTTGAAATAATCATCAAAAAGTAGCTTTTCTCCTATCTTTTCATGATCGAAGATCTTTATTTGTATCAAGACGATGTTAGGACGATGTTATCTTTTCATTTTCAGCTTAGTTGATTTTTTTTGGTTCTTTTATCAAGATGAAGTTCTTACTTATTCTTGATGAGATTGGTTTTTGCTTTTGCCATGATGAGATTTTTCTCCTATCTCAGGCAATCAGAGGTCTTTGAATTGCTCATATTAGGATGAGGTTCTCCTTCTGTTAATAGGACAACAATGGCATGATCGGGCCATTGATAGGTCTTCTCCTCTCCTCCTATTTTTAATAACTGGAGGTCTTTGGTTTACTCATTTTAGGGCAAGGTCCTCCTCCTGTCTCTAACATGGCAGTAGAGACACAAATGGACCATTGAATAGGCCTCTTTTCTCATCCCGTCTTAAATTAACAAGGCCTTCGACTTTGCTCAAGTTAGGATAAGGTTCTCCTCCTGTTCCTAACAAGGCTATAGGGGCACAAATGGGCTATTGAATGGGTCTCTCTCCTCAACGAGGCCTTCGACTTTGCTCAAGTTAGGATGAGGTTCTCCTCCTGTTCCTAACAAGACTGTAGGAGCACAAATGGGCCATTGAATGGGCCTCTTCTCTCATCTCGTCTTAAATTAATGAGGCCTTCGACTTTGCTCAAGTTAGGACGAGGTTCTCCTTCTGTTCCTAATAAGACTGTAAGAGCACAAATGAGCTGTTGAATGGGCCTCTCCTCTTATCCCATTTTAAATTAACAAGTCCTTCGACTTGCCCATGTTAGGGCGAGGTTTTCCTCCTATCCCTATCATGGCAATAGGGGCATAAATGGATCATTGAATGGGCCTCTTCCCTCCTCTTGCATTAAATAACTGGAGATCTTCGACTTGCTCATGTTCGGATGAGGTTTTTCTTCTATCCCTATCATGACAATAGGAGCATAAATGGGCCGTTGAATGGGTCTCTCTCCTCCTCCTATCTTAAATAATTGGAGATCTTCGACTTGCTCATGTTAAGACGAGGTTCTCCTCTTATCTCTATCATGGCAATAGAAACACAAATGGGCTGTTGAATGGGCCTCTCCCCTCCTCCTGTCTTAAATAATCGGAGGTCTTCGACTTACTCATATTAGGACGAGGTTCTCTTCATGTTCTTAACATGGCCATTTTTTATTATTTCTTTTCGATCATCACATAGTTTTTGTACCAAAAAACAATAATGTTGAAATGAAGAAGTTTTATTGAAGAAAAATTACTGATAGTATATTCTTAAATTTTTTGAATTTCAAGATCGTGAGATTGTTGTTCCTCCGAACTCCTTCAGATGATAAGTTTCGAGCTGGACGACCTCCTCTATTTCATATGGGCTTTCCCAATTTGGAGCAAGTTTTTTTTGATTCTGAGGTTGTGAAATAGCTGCTCGTCGAAGTACCAAGTCCCCCACTTTGAATATTCTGCCTTTGACTTTTGAGTTGTAGTAGTGAGCTACTTTTTGCTTATAGGCTACCATCCAAACTTGAGCTTTTTTTTATTTTTCTTCCACTAAGTCGAGGTTAGCCCTTAGGTCTTGTGAGTTACGCTGCTCATTGAATACCACGACTTGTGCTGATGGGAGTTTAGGTTCTATTGAGATGATAACTTCAGTTCCGAAGGCCAAAGTAAATGGAGTTTCTTCTATTGACAATCTTTGGATAGTTTGGTAAGCCCAGAGCACATGATAGAGTTCATCTATCCAAGTTTCTTTTATCCTCTCAAGCCTTGCTTTGATATCTTACAGCAAGGATCTGTTAGTTACTTCGGCCTTTCCGTTTGCCTGTGGATGAGCCACTGATGTAAAATGATGAAAGATATTCAGATCTTCATAGAATTCGATAAATCTCACTCCAATAAATTATCGCCCATTATCTGTTATGAGGGTCCGAAGGAGACCGAATCTGCAAACAATCGACTTCCAAACGAAGTCCTGTACTTTCACTTCAGTTATTTTTGCCAGAGGTTCTGCTTCAATCCGCTTTGTAAAATAGTCTATTACCACCAAGAGAAACTTTCGTTGTCCGAACGTCATTGAAAAAGGTTCAAGTATATCCATTCTCCATTGTGCAAATGGCCATGGGGTGCTCAGGGGTGTAAGTTCGGAGGCTCGCTGTCTTTGGATATTTGCATTTCTTTGACAACAATCACATTTTTTAATATATTTCATAGAATCATAGTACAAGGTTGGCTAATAATAATCCTACCAAAGTAGTCTTTGTGATAAAGATCTGGCCCCTACACGACTTTCGTAGATTCCCTCATGTACTTTTCATAATGCAAAATCCGCTTCTAAAGGTTGGAGACATCTTAAGAGTGATAAAGAATACGATCTTTTATACAGCTTGCCTTCATACAGAACATACTCGGAGACTTGGTTTTTGAGTTTTCAAACTTCTTTTAGATTATAAGAAAGAACTCCATCTTTAAGATAGGCGATCAGTGGATCAATCCAACATGACTCATGGTCGATCTGCATTACAGATTGTGGTTCCTCCAAACTTGGGCATTTCAGAACTTCAAAGAATACTTTCTTAGGCAATTCGGTCGGAGCTAAAGTGGCCAGTTTAGAGAGAAGGTCAACTCTAGTATTTTCTATCCTTGAAATCTATTGGATGTTAAAACTATTGAAGGTCGGAATCAAGTTCTTCACTTTCTCAAGATATTTCATCATGCTTTCCTTCCGTGCTTCATTACTACAGCTAACCTGTTCGACCATCAGTTAAAAATCACTGTAGACTTGGAGCCGATCTGCTTCTAACTCTTTAGCTATCTTTAACCTAGCTATCAACGCTTTATATTCAGACCCATTATTAATTATAGAAAATTTAAAATACAGCGCATATTTGGCGATGATTTCCTCTGGGTTAACCAAGATCAGCCCTGCGCCTGCACCAGAAGCGTTGAATGAGCCATCCAAATATAGGGCCCAAAAAATTTTGGAGAGATTGGCTCTTTCTTCAGAGGAGCTCGACTGCAACCATGAAATGCTAGTTTCATTTTGTTCAAGCTCGGCTTCATCCAGAATGGTGCATTTCACTACAAAATTTGTCAATATTTGGGCTTTGACTGTTGACCGAGGTTGGTAGTTAATATCGAATTCGGTGAGCTTAATTGCTCATTTTGTTATTCTTTCACAAGCATCTGTTCAATAGAGAACTACCTTGATTGATTGATCAGTAAGGAGGATTATGGTGTGCCCCTAGAAATAAAGTCGGAGTCTCCAGACTGCAATCAATAGAGCATAAATTAATTTTTCTAACTTAGTATACATGATCTCGGTATCTCTCAAAACCCGACTTATGTAGTAGATTGGCTGCTGTACTTTCACTTCTTCTTTAACTAAGACTGCTGCCAGAGCTACTGGATAGACTGCTAGGTATAGAAATAGTTCTTCTCCAGGTTTGGACTTAGCTAACAGGAGAGGTGAGCAAAGATAGTCCTTGAACTCTTTAAAGGCTTGCTGGCATTTGGTGGTCCAGCAGAAGTCCTTTGGTTGCTTGAGAACTTGAAAAAGGGACATGCATCGCTCGATCGATCTTGAGACGAAGCGATTCAGGGCTGCCACCTTTTCAGTCAGATGCTAAACTTTTTTAATGGATTTAGGAGCCGTCATCTCTTGAATGGCTTGAATATTCTTCTGATTTGCTTCAATCTCGTGCCTTGACACCATGAACCTCAAGAATTTTTTTAAAGTGACACCAAAGGCGCATTTGGTTGGATTCAACTTTATCTTATATTTTTGAAGGACATCAAAGGTTTCCTCAAGGTCGGCAATATGATTTATTGAAGTTTGGCTCTTGACAAGCATGTCATCTACATACACTTCAATGTTGCGATCGATTTGCTCCTTAAAGATCTTATTGATCAGGCGCTGGTATGTTGCTCCTGCATTTTTAAGTCCAAAAGACATAATCCTATAATAGTAAAGACCACGGTCAGTAATAAAAGCAATTTTTTCCTCATCCTCTGGTATCATCCAAATTTGATTATAGCCGGAGAAGGCATCTATGAAAGTGAGGAGCTTGTGGTCCGAAGTTGCATCTACTAGTTGATTAATTTTAGGCAGAGGATAGCTGTCTTTTGGATAGACTTTGTTCAATTTTTTGAAATCTATGCACATTCTCTATTTGCCATTTATCCTTTTGATGAGTACGATATTGGAGACCCAGTTCAGATAGTTGACTTCTTCGATGAATCCAGTCTTTAGGAGTTTGTCAATTTCTTCTGCAATTGCCTTTTGTCTCTTTGAGGCATGGCTCCGCATCTTTTTTTTCATTGGCCGATGTTTTGGATCAATAGCCAAATGATGCTCCATGACTTTCGCATCGATTCCCGACATGTCCGCGGGGATCCAGGCAAAAACATCTACATTTCTTCGAAGAAATTCGATAAGCTACTCTTGTATCCCATCAGTTAGATTGGAACCAATCTATACCATATGCTCCATATTCCCATCATTCAAAGAGACTGAGATAAGATCTTCCATCGGTTCTCTCCTTTCTTCCACGAGGTCATCCTGGACATCTAACCCATCGATAGGATAAGGGTCAAACTGTTCTTCCTTTTGTAAGATAATTGAGTAGCAGTGCCTTATCAGAGTTTGATCTTCTCTGACCTCTCCAATTTCGTAACTTATCAAAAACTTCATCTTTAAATAATAAGTTGACACCACCATCCGAAGTGCATATAGACCAGGTCGGTCGAGAATTGCATTATAAGCAGAGGGAGTCTTGACTACCAAAAAATCCACCTATGCTCTAGATTATCTTGGATATTGCTCTGCAGTCACAGCTAGAGTTATTACATCTTCAACTAGTACTGTAGCACCAACGAAACCTACTAGTGGAGAGTTTATTGATCCAAGCCAACTATTGGATATTGACATTTTGGAGAAAGCATCATAAAACAAGATGTCAGCCAAACTTTCATTATCAACTAGGATGCAACGTACATCATAGTCTGCTATATTTAAAGAGATTACAATCGCATCATTGTACGAGAATTATACTCTTCATACATCTACCTCAATGAAGGTTATAGATTCTTCAGTTCTTCGTCTCTTCACTAATCCCTCAGATCCGTTAGCCTCTTCTCGTCGAAGTCCCTCAAAAATAGTATTAATGCTATCGAGAGGCAGCCAATCTCCTTATTGTTCCTTCCTTCTTGATGGTTCTGGCTGCGGTAGTGCCCTCGATTGATCTTCTCTTGCTTTAGACCAATGTCTGAGGAATCAACCCAGTCAGCCTCTCCTGATGAGCTCCTCGATCTCATCTTGGAGCTGAATACATTCTTCAGTATCGTAGTTATGGTCACGATGGTAGAGGCAATACTTGTTAGGATTGTGCTTGCCAAGATGAGTATGCATCCTTTCAGACCTCGATAGTTGCTCCTTGATCTTCATCAATACTTGCATTTTTGGAGCATTGAGGGGGGCATAGTTGTGAAACCTTATAAGGAAAGAACTTTTTCATGTCTTTCTGTCGAGACTTCTTTGATGATGAGCTCGAGGAGGAGTTCGAACTTGCTTGCGCTTGGGAGGAGTCTGTGAGTGCGGTCAAACTTCATTCGATCCTCCATCAGCTATGGACTTACTAGACTCGCTCGTCTGTCGCTCTCCTATGGCTTTCTCATCCTTCAACTTGAAGGCTTCTTCCGCTCGGGCATATCCTTCAGCTGGGTTAGCAAATCAGCAAAGTTTCTAGGATACTTCTTCTCTAGGAAGAATAGTAAATCATTCTTCTAAAGATCGTCCTTCAGCGCGCCATTGCAACAGACTGGTCCAGATTCTGGACTTTCAGTGCGGCAACATTGAAGTGATTGACATAAATTCGAATGAACTTTCCTTCCTTCTGCTTGATGTTGATGAGGAAGTCCGAACCTCATCGGGGATGCCAGTTGCTAACAAAATGAGCCACAAACTGATGGCTTATCTGGTCAAAGAAGAAGATCATACCTGACTTCAATGTCGAGTACTAGTTTCTTACTGCTCTCTTCAAGATAGATGAAAAAATTCGATATAAGATGGCGTTTAGTGCACCATGGAGCAACATCATGGTTCGGAAGGTCTTCAGGTGATCGATCGAATTAGAAGTTTCATCCTAACTTTCAAATTGGGAAACCTTGAAGTTCGATAGAATGAGCTCTTACATAATTCAGAAAGAGAAAGGAGGATCGGTGCAGACATCGTCAAGGTGAGCCGGGATGATGTGGCAGAATTTCTTAATCCGTCGGTCCATCTCTTGTAGTTTTTGATTATGAACGTTATTTTGATTATAGATCTTGGAAGGCTTCCGACTGTAGATAAGGAAGGTCTCTTTCGAAGAAGAATCATGATCTGAATAAGGATCCTCTGCTCTTTATTTTTTTTCTAGGGGCGATGAGTATGCTAGCCCAAGTGCACCTCCTTGGGATCAATTTCTGACATTTCGATGGTGGATTTTCTGACGAAACCGCCGTCGAGGGTTGCTACATAGCCTACACGATTTTGGTGAAGTCCTGAATTCGCTGCATCAGTAGGTTAAACTACTCCAGATCTACCATGGTCGTTGGTGGAGGAGGAGGTTGAAGCATCGACGATGGAGCGGGAATGGATGGATCTGACTCAGATCTGACGGTAGAAGTAGTAGATCTCCAGATAGTTACCTTCTTTGGAGGCATTTCTTGGGATTGAGGAAAAGGATGAAGATGAACCTTGAAGAAGAAGATCCATAGGATCGATTGAGCACTCCTTTAAGAATAAGGGTTTACAAATGGATCCTTCTTCTAGTGCCAATCATGTTGGTGTAGAATCTGGTTGATGTCGAATCAAGCTAGAGTTGAGAAATAAGAGGCCTCCATCGGTGATCTGCAAAATAAAATTTCATCTAAAATCGATGGTGGTGGCTCCAACAAGATCCTCCGACGATCAAATCAGCTCTTCTGGCCAACAGAAATGGAGTGCTCAGAAAAAAATTTAATAAAATTTTAGGAAGAAAAAGAAAGCTTAGAGAAAATATATCTGGAGGATCCCTTTTATAGATGGAGCCTATAACAAACTTAAAATTGACAGTCATAACCGTTGGATAGTGGACCGCTTAGGGCCACGTGGAGTTTGTTATGAAGAGTAGTATCCGTTATCGTGACGTGTCAGTTTGTTGGTATTTAATAGTCAAAGTTTGGAAGAAGCAAGAATTGGTTGGTGAAGAGCTTTGACATATATCAATTTCAGAGGAGTTCGGACTCCTCTAAGTTATTTATGAGTGAGTTTATTCATGCCGTGTAGAGAGCTGTAGATTAAAAGAGGTTTGACTAAAAAAAATTACCTAGAGAGAATACGACTAGAGAGGATCATCCAAGAGGAATGCTAGTTAAAATCTGGAAGTAATCCACTGGAGAAATTCGAATGAAGTTTGACTGATGAAGAAGTTCGAAAGAAGTTTGACTGATGGAGAAGTCCGACTAAAGAAGAAGTCTAAAAAGAGTTCGACTGAAGGAGCAGTCCAGAAGGAGTTCGATTGATGGAGAAGTCCGACTGTAAGAGAAGTCTGGAAGGAGTTCGACTGATGGAGAAGTTCGGAAGGAGTCCGACTGATGGAGAAGTCCGACTGAAGAAGAAGTCTTGGAGGAGTTCAACTGAAGGAGAAGTCCGAAAGGAGTTCGACTAATGGAGAAGTCCGACTGCAAGAAAAGTCTGACTGAAAGAGAAGTCTGGAAGGAGTTCAGCTGAAGGAGAAGTCCAGGAGAAATTCGACTAGCAGAGAAGTGGCGATTGAAGCTCTTCTACGATTACAAATTATACTTGGCTGAGCATTAGATCGAACTTCGGTGGAAGCGGAGTTTACCCCCAACAAGAACCAAATATAATTTCTACAAGTATTATTGCAAGAAAGGTCATGTTATTGATAACTATTGGAAGCTTAAAAATAAACAACAAAAGGGTGACAAGAAAGCAGAAAATCAAGAAGTCTGCTAAGATTAGTATTGCAAAAGAAGAGACTGAAGATTATGTTCTATCTATTGATACTGTCAGATTCGAGGATGACTGGATTTTAGATTCTGGTTGTTCTTATCACATGACTCCTAATAGAGAATTCTTTTCTACTTATGAGCCAATTACTACTGGAATTATCCTAATGAAAAATAATACTCCATGCAAGACTACTGGAATTGGCACAGTCCAAATCAAGATGTATGATGGCATTGTGAGAACACTGACAGATGTCAGGTATGCCCCTGATCTAAAGAAAAACCTCATCTCTCTAGATACTCTTAATAGAAAAGGGTATAAACATACAATTGAAGATGGAGTTATGAAAATCAACACTGGAGCTCTTATTCTTATGAAAAGCAGACTATCTGGTGGTCTGTACACCCTGTTAGGCACTACTATTATAGATGCAGTGGCTACTGCATCTACCTCTATGATAGAATCAGATGTAACAAAGCTTTGGCATATGAGATTGGGACACATGAGTGAGAAAGGTTTGACCCTTTTTAGTAGAAGAGGCTTGCTCTATGGATAGAGTATTGGAAAGGTTGAGTTCTGAGAATATTATATCTTTGGCAAACAGAAAAGAATTAGTTTTCAGCTTGCAATACATAGAACCAAGGATACTCTAGATTACATCCACTTAGATATTTGGGATCCATCTCGTGTTCCATCAAAAGGTGGTGCAAGGTACTTTCTAAGTTTTATTGATGACTACTCTCAGAAGATTTGGATGTATTTTCTAAGCACAAAGATAAGGTATTCAAATATTTTAAAAAGTGAAAAATTTTACTTGAAAAATAGACTGGGAAGTAGATCAAAAGGCTGAGGACTGATAATGAACTATAATTTTGTTCGACAGAGTTTGAAGAATTTTGCAGAGATGAAGGCATTGTCAGGCACCATACAATCAGAAAAACTCTATAGCAGAATAAAATTGTAGAGAGAATGAATAGAACTCTATTAGAAAGAGCTCGTTGCATGTTGTCAAATGCAAGTCTAGATAAAGAGTTTTGGATAGAAGCTGTGTCTACAGCTTATCATTTGGTGAACCTATCACCAGCCTTCGCTATTAATTTCAAAACTCTAGAAGAAATGTGGTCAGATAACCCTCCTGATTATTCTAATATGAGAGTTTTTGGTTGCCCTGCTTATGTTTATGTTAATGATAGCAAGTTGGAGCCAAGAGCAAAGAAGTGCATTTTTCTCGGTTACACAAAAGGGGTCAAAGGATACAGGTTTTGGTGCTCAGATCCCAAGTTACCTAAATTTATGATTGAGAGAAATATTATCTTTGATGAGTCTGCACTACTATATCTCGTGAATTCCACAGAATGCAGGTTTTCCAGACACTATAACAGAGCAGGTGGAGTTTGAAACTATACAATCACATCAGAGTTCTTCCTAGCAGTAGCAGCATCAGCTTATTCAGGTGCTTGATTAACAGCAATAAGTAGAGAAAATTCGACAAATTTAATAGTATTCTCTTGCTAGAGATAGACATAGAAGAGAAACTAGACCACCCTTGAGATATGGCTATACAGATATGATTGCTTATGCATTATCTATTGCAGAAGAAACACTTCATGCTAACGAGCCTTTCAAATTTTTAGAAACTATATCTTGTGAGGATTCTGATAAGTGGCTAGTTGCTATGCAAGAAAAGATGGAGTCTCTTCACAGAAATCAAACTTGAGAATTGGTGAAAGCTCCTAAAAAAAAGAAAGTGGTTGGCTACAAATGGATCTTCAAGAAAAGGAAGACTCTCTAAGTGTTAAAAATTCTAGATATAAAGCATGGTTAGTTGCAAAGAGCTATAGTCAAGTTAAAGGTCTTGATTACAATGATGTTTTTTCACCTATTGTTAAACATAGTTTTATTCATATTTTACTAGCATTGGTTGCCTCTCATGACTTGGAGTTAGAGCAGATGGATATTAAAACTGCTTTTCTGCATAGTGATCTTAAAGAACAAATTTATATGCGGCAATCTGAAGGTTTTGAAGCTGAAGGAAAAAAAGACCATGTGTCTGCTTGCTCAAAAAGTTGTTATATGGCTTGAAGCAATCTCCAAGATAATAGTACAAGAGATTTGATACTTTTATGATACAACATGGTTACTTTAGAAGCCGTTACGACAACTATATCTATTTTAAAAAATTGTCTAATGATTCCTTCATTTATCTATTGCTGCATGTTGATGATATGTTGATTGCAGCAAAAGTCAAGGCTGAGATCAATAAGTTAAAAGCACTACTCAATAGTGAATTTGAGATAAAAGATTTGGAAGCAGCAAAAAAATTCTTGGAATGGAGATCCAAAGAAATAGGGCTGCAGGAAAACTTTATTTGACACAAGCAAAGTACATTGAGAAGATACTTCAACATTTTAGTATATTAGATGCAAAGCCAGTTTCTACACCTGTTGCTGCTCACTTCAAACTTTCAGCTTCTTTATCACCACAGTTTTCAAAAGAAGAAAATTTTATGTCACATGTTCCATACTCCAGTGTAGTTGGTAGCTTAATATATACTATGATATGCACTAGGCTAGATATTTCACATGCAGTCAATATAGTGAGCAGATACATGGTAAATCCTGGTAAAGCTCATTGACAGGTTGTGAAGTTGATTTTGAGGTACCTAAGAGATACAACTGATATTTGTTTAGAGTTTGGCAAGAACAGTGATATTTTGACTGGGTTTGTTGATTCAGATTTTGCTGGAGATCTAGACAAAAGAAGATCTCTTACTGGTTACCTCTTTTCTATTAGAAATTATGTTGTTAGTTGAAAACCTACTTTACAATCCACAGTTGCACTTTCTATCATAAAAGTAGAGTATATGGCAGCTACAAAGACAGTAAAAAAAGCTATTTGGATGAGAGGTCTATTGAGTGAGCTCAGTTTAGATATTCGTGTCATTATTATTTACTGTGACAGTCTTAGTGCTATACATGTGACTAAAGATCAGATGTATTATGAAAGAACAAAGTACATTGATGTTAAGTATCATTTTATCAGAGGTGTAATTGCTAAAGACAATATTATTGTGAAAAAGATTGGTATCTCAGATAATCCAGCTGGCATGATGATGAAGCCTCTTTCAGTTGCTAAGTACAAGTATTACTTGGACTTAGTTGATATTTACAGCACTTGAAGATACCCTTCGGGATAATTTGGTGGAAATAAGTATTTTTTTAAAAAAAATCTTGTATTCACGAGCATTACTTTGAGGAGAGTATTTGTGTTGCCCAAGTCAAAAGGTGGAGATTTATTAGGATTTGACCCGATCAACCACGTACACTCCCAACTGGCATTTTTTTTTTTTTTTTAAATAGAGTCCATTTAGGATTCTTTGGCTGCCTCTTCCCCCTATTTGTCAATCCTAAAAGGACTCCTTTATTTTTTGGGATTTGCCACACACAACAAATGGGGCCTTTATTTTTGGGGATTTGCCACTCACAGCAAAGGGGATTTCCTAGTTTTAGCAGAGGTTTTGGGTGCCAACAGGCTCTTGAGCCATGCGAGGTTTTTTTCTTTTTTTTCTCTCTTTTTTTCTACAAAAAATAAAATTTTGGAGAGAAATTTATTTGGGTGTGTGGGGTTTTGGGATTTTTTGAGTGTTTTTTCTTTATTGTACTCTTAATTCTCATATAGTGAATTTGCTCATCTCTATCTATGGATGTAGCAGATTTTTTTATTTTATCTCTGAACCATGTAAATCATGCTGTACTTTCTGTTCTTATTCTTCTTGATTATCTTTGTTCATCGTAATATCGATATTTTGTTACTATTAAACCTAATACGAATATTATAAATAATTATAATTTTGAAAAGAGGAATTTGAAAATGAAGTGCAATCTTTGTCGAGTGCTTTTTTTTTTATTTTCTTATATATAATTGTACTCAAACGTTGTACTCAAACGTTGAGTTAAAACCTTATAATTAAAATTTAATAAATAAAAAATCTATTTTTTATATATTGCGCTTCATTATATATAGCATTGCATAATTGCTTTGATTGTTCCTTACTTATCCCTGTAATACTTAATGTTAAGGTGGTCTTCGAAGCGTTGCCCTTCAATCTTAGTCTTGGTAGATGGCTTCGTTGGGATTGTTGAGAGCTCAATCTTTTTTTTAAAATTTTTTTTTTATTATTCTGATTGATTTTTGCAATGATTTTTCTTCGTTTCTTCCTCGGAAGTCCCAGTGGCCGTTGAATAATATGTCTAAGTTTTCTGCATGGGTGTTTATATATAATATTTTAAATAATATAAATATTATATCAAACAATTTAAAATCAGATGCAAAATGTGTCCAGTGATTTAGTCATTTTTTTTTAAAAAAAAAAAAGGGTTCAAATCCCCGAGGGATTTAATTTGATGGCGTTCTATTCAGATATTTTGCAGCTAAGTTGAAGGAGCACAAGATCGATCGATGTGCACCAGAATGCGCGCACGTGCCTGCATCCGACTCCGGGCAGCATGCAAGAAGATGAAGAAAAGGTCCTGAGTGGGAACCCTGAGGAACCGCTGAATATGGAGTGCTGCTTGAGCTGATGGAGGAGATGGACGTCGGGAAGAGTTTGAGCGGATTCAGTGTTCCGATGTTGGAGCGTGCGAAGGGGCCATTAGGGAAGGCACCGGCAGATGTCAATCCGAGCGTGGAGAACATTCACTCCGTTGAGGTATTAGGGTCAGGTTCTCGTACGTGTTCCAGCGATAGATAACTAATTAGGATGCTGACGGAGTCCTTTGGCAAGGAGCCCAGGCGCATCATGAATGCGGCGAGCGAATGTGTTGCCGTCGCCCGTGGTTGTGCTCTTCAACGTGCGAGATTTCCAGGTAGTACTTTGCCGTGCACGTGATGTACCATACGGTCTGTACGGCTGCATAAAGCCGCACGCAGCTGTAACTGCTGCATTCCTTGCGGTGGTTTACCGTTGTAACTGCTGGGTTGCGGTTATACCTGACAATTCTTAAGTTGGATGGCTACGTCTCTTGAAAATGCAAATAATTTATTATGTAGTTTTCTTGAAACATTTACAATCTCAAATTCATAAGTCTGCCGGATCTATCATACTTGTCGAGCTATGATTTTTGAAAGTCCAATTGCTTTGTCCTGGAAGCGCAGATTGAGACACAGAATGGGGCAACAGAAAATCTGAAGGGTTCGATCGTATTTCGCAAAGGAAAAGCAATTTTGCTTTACCATATTAATATAAATAAAAAATTTATTTATCACCATAGGTTCTAACTTATTTAAAAAATTAATGTAAAAAAAAATATATTATTTTAAATAATATTTTTTAAAGAATAAAATATTATTTATAATAGCATTTATTGACCAACCAACCATTCTACGTGGTTAGGTGAGCATTCAAAAATAAAGTAAAACATTATTTTGAATGATATTTTTAAAAATACCATTAGAAATGGTATTTTTAGAAATATTATTTATAATTTTTTTTTTTTTTTAATGGAAAGGAGGGAGGTAGTTTTTGTTTTTTTTTCCTCTCTGGCTCGGCGGTGCAGGATGAGGGTGGAGGGTAGTTTTTTTTTTTGGCTAACGCACGGGAGGGATGGGCGCGGGGCGGATAGTTTTTTTTCTCATAGCGCGTGTGAGTGTGGGTGTGGGTGCGTGGAGGTAGTGGGGGTGGGAGCAGGAAGATATTTTTTTTAAAAAAAATATTTTAAAATAATAAATAAAATAATATAATAAAATAAAATATTTATAAATATTTAATTATATTTTAAAATAATAATAAAATATTATTTTAATAATAATAATAATAATATATTTTTATTAAAATATTATTTTTAAAAAAATAATTTTAAAAAATATATAGGTGGACGTAGAGGAGCAGTGGTCGGACGGAGGAGCCATGGGTGATGCCGGATAGGGGGTGTAGATGTTCGGCACAAATCCATGAAAGAAGAAAAATAAAAATTATTTTATTATTTTTAAAAATTATTTTTTTAAAAAATATTTTATTATTTTTAAAAATTATTTTTTTAAAAAAATATTTTATTATTATTTTAAAAATATATTTTTTCTTTTTTTTCTTCCGCGGCTTTGTACCGAACATCCAGACCTTTCCCCCTCCCTCACCGACACCACCCACGGCCCCTCCACGAGGCCACCGCTCCTCAATACCCATCCATATATTTTTTAATTTTTTTAAAAAAATATTTTATCATTATTTTAAAAACATAATTAATTTTTTTAAAATATTTTTAAAAATAATTTAAAATAATAATAAAAAAAATAATTTATCATTATTTTTTAAAATAATGATAAATATGATAATTTTTTAAAATATTTTTTTTTAAAATAATTTTTAAAATATTCTATAATTTTTATTGTTATAATGATCAACTATATTAATTCTTCGTCTTTATCCTAGCTTTTCATCTCGATACATGGGTATGTTGATTACCTTATAGGATCGATACTTTCATGACAGTATATGCAAATGGAATAATCGTATTCACTCATTTAATCAGGTTCTATAGCTTGTATGATGTCCATAAGAAATGAGTGGCTTAGAATTATACCAGCATTATATTGAAACGAAAAGAAAAGATATGACATATGATCTGGCTATCCGCTAGATTTGGCTATCCATTATATTGCCACTAGGTCTGGCCATCTAGAAATCATTTTGTTTTTATTAGCAGACAATGATACTTTGCCAAGGTAGTCTAAATTCATCATTTATATTTGCCTCATTCTAGATATTACACTTTTTGATCTTTTTTCAAAAAAATATGACTTTCATTTGTAAAGTGGAATAAAGTTGAGAAAATCTCACCTTTTGCATGTTTATCTGCATATGTCTTTCTAGTGAATATTCTTCACATCGCTTCTTAACAGTAGTTAGAATGTGGCATTTGTGTCAATACTTTCAAGTTAGTCTTCTACATAATCTACTTCTAGGAGCCAATGAATTTAGTGGCCATTTTCAACCTGTCAGTTGTCAAATGGACTTGAAGATCTTGCCGATGCTTATATTTTGGTGCACTTTCATAGGTTTTAGTAGGTTGTATATGACGTATAAAAATTTAATATTCATTTCTTGTTGTTACGCTATCGGTGACAAAGAAAAAAAAATTATTTTTTTTTGGATGTCTGAAATATGAGTTTGTGGATATGCCATATCAAAATCATCTTACCATAGAGCGATTTATAGAAATGCCCTATCATAAAATGACTTATAGAAATATCTTATGGTAGGATGACTTACTGACCTAGCATCCCCACGCATTTAAGCAGTATATTTTAAGCTAAGTCAGCACATAAAGTCATCTTTTCAAAGAATAACTTTAACTTGAGCAGTACTTTAATGAATACTTTGAAAAAAATATTATTTTTATTGGAGATAAATCCTGCTCCCGTTGAAGTTCAGTCTGATGCTTAGCCCAATGCAACTGATAATCACGGAAGAACTTCAGCGACCAAACCTTAGTCGAACTCCTTCAGCCTACCGAACTCTCCAGCAGTCGAGCCTCAGTCAAACCCCTTCAGCCGGCCAAACTTCTCAGCAGCCGAGCCCCAGTCGAACTTCCCCAACAACCAAATTTTTGCCAAACTGTCCAGGAGTCGGACTCCTCCCAAACTTCTCCTTCGATCGAACTTCTACGGGAGCCAAACTTTCTCCGGATCCCTCCTTCTGTCCGACTTCTACGGCAGCCGAACTTCCTCCGGATTCCTCCTTCAGTCGGGCTTCTATAGAAGCCGAACTTCCTCCAGATCCCTCCTTCAGTCGGACACCTATGGGAGCCAAACTCCTTCCGGACTCCTTCAGCTAGCATTCCTCCCAGATGATCCTCTCTAGCCGTATTTCCTTTGGGAGTCCGAACTCCTCCAGAATGGATATACGTCAAAGCTCTTCACCCCTTCATGCGGCCTCGAGCGATTCAGTATCGGATGGCTGCGGCCGTCACTATCAGTCCGCTGTAGGCGACAGCGACCTGCTACCGGATGGTGATAGCTATCACCATCAATCTACTGCAGGCGGCGCCTCCCTCCATGACTGACTCTGCCAGATCTCAAGCGGCTCGCTACCAAGCAACTGCAGCTATCACCATCAATCCGCTACAAGCTCCACCTATAAAAAGAGACCCTTCAGATATGTTTTTTCTAAACTCTCTTCTCCTTCCCAAAACTCTACCGAACTCTTGCCTGAGCACTCCATTTCTATTGGCCAGAAGAGCTAACTTGATCGTTGGAAGGTCCTGCCAAAGCCACCACCACCGACTCCGGATGGAACTTTATTTTGCAAGTCACCGATGGCGACCTCGTCCTCCACTCCAGCTCGTCCCGGTGTCAACCAGATTCTGTACCAATAGAATTGGCGCTAGAGGAAGGGCCTCTGTCTCTGAGGTACCCTTGTTCTTAAAGGAGTGCTCAGTCGACCCTACCGACCTTCTTCTCTAAGGTTCATCTCCATCCTCTTCCTCAATCCCAAGAAATGCCTTAAAAGAAGGCGACTACCCGGAGATCTACCACTTCTGCCATCAGATCTAAGTTAGATCCATCCATTCCTGCTTCATCACCTGCACTTCAACCTCCACCTCCACCGATGGCCATGGTAGATCCGGAGCAGTTTAACCTGCTGATGCAATGGATTCAGAGCCTCATTGAGATGGTGCAGACCATGCGGCAGCCCCCGACGGTGACTCCACCAGAAAACCCACCATCAGGATGTCGAGAACCGATCCTAAAGAAGAACACTTGGACTAGCATACCCGTTGCCCCTGGAAAGAGAAAATAGAGAGCAGAGGATTCATGTTTGGATCATGATTCTCCTCTGGAGGAGATCCTTCCCATCTGTAGTCGAAAGCCATCCAAGATCTGCGACCGAGACGACGTCTTCGATTACAAACTACGAAAGATGGATCGATGGATTGAAAAATTTTGTCATGTCACCTCGGCTCGCTGTGACGACGTCTGCACCGATCCCTCTTTCTCTCTCCGAATTATGCAAGAGCTCATTCCACCGAACTTCAAGCTCCCTCAATTTAAAAGCTATGATGGAACCTCTGATCCAGTTGATCATTTGGAGGCCTTCCGAACTATAATGCTACTTCATGGCGCACCAAACGCCATATTATACCGAGCTTTTCCATCTATCTTAAAGGGAGCAGCAAGAAACTTATACTCGGCGTTGAAGCTAGGTATGATCTTCTCTTTTGATCAGATGAGTCATCAGTTCATGGCTCACTTCGTCAGCAGCCGACGTCCGCATCAAGGTTCGAATTTCTTGATGAATGTCAAGCAGGAGGAGAAAAAATTCATCCGAACTTATATCACCTGATTTAATGCTGCTGTATTGGAGGTCCGGAACCTAAACCAGTTGTTGCAATGGCCGCACTCAAGGGCGGCCTTCAAAAGAATGATTTGCTATTCTTCCTAGAGAAGAAGTATCCCAGAAATTTTGTCGATCTGTTGGCTCGGGCCGAAGAATATGCCTGTATGGAAGAAGCCTTCAAGTTGAAGGATGAAAAAGCCACAGGAGAGCGGCGGACAGATGAGGCTAATAGACCCACCACTGATGGAGGGCCGAGTGAAGTTCCGCCGTGCTCACGAACTCCCTCCGAGCGCAAGCAAGCTCGAACTCCTTCTTGAGCTCGTCATCAAGGAAGCTCCGACAAAAGGGCGCGAAGAAGTCCTCCCTCCGAAAGGTTCCGCAACTACGCCCTCCTTAACGCTCCTAAAACTCAAGTTCTGATGAAAATTAAGAATCAGCTACCAAGATCAGAAGAATTATGATCTCCCTCAAATAAGCACGATCGAAGCAAGTACTACCTCTACCATCGTGACTACGGTCACGATACTAAAGAATGCATTCAGCTCTGAGACGAAATTGAGGAGCTCATCAGGAGAGGCCAGCTGGATCGATTCCTCAAATGCCAGCTTGAAGCAGGAGAAGATCAGCCAAGGGCGCTGCCGTAGTTAGAACAACCAATGACGAAGGAACAACGAGGAATTCATAGTCTACGTCAACAAGAGATAAGATCTTCTTCAACCTTGACTAGAGATAAGATCTCTTCCGAGATTTAGAGTCTATGTCAACTAGAGATAAGATCTCCTTCAACCTCGGCTAGAGATAAGATCTCTTCCGAGCTTCTATGTCAATAGAAAATAAGATCTCCTTCAATCTTGGCTAGAGATAAGATCTTCCTCGAGCTTCAAAGTCTACGTCAACAGGAGATAAAATCTTCTTCAACCTCGGCTAGAGATGAGATCTCTCGAGAGCTTCAGAGTCTACGTCAATAGAAGATAAGATCTTCTTCAACTTCGGCTAGAAATAAGATCTCCTTCAACCTCGACTAGAGATAAGATCTCTCCCGAGCTTCAGAGTCTACGTCAACAAGAGATAAGATCTCTTCCGAGATTCAAAGTCTACGTTAACAGGAGATAAGATCTCCTTCAACCTCGGCTAGAGATAAGATCTCTCCCGAGCTTCTACGTCAACAGAAGATAAGATCTCCTTCAACCTCGGCTAGAGATAAGATCTCTCCCGAGCTTCAAAGTCTACGTCAACAGAAGATAAGATCTCCTTTAACCTCGACTAGAGATAAGATCTCTCCCGAGCTTCAGAGTCTACGTCAATAGGAGATAAGATCTCCTTCAACCTCGGCTAGAGATAAGATCTCTTCCAAGCTTCAAAGTCTACGTCAATAGGAGATAAGATCTCATTCAACCTCGGCTAGAGATAAGATCTCTCCTGAGCTTCTACGTAAACAGGAGATAAGATCTCCTTCAACCTCGACTAGAGATAAGATCTCTTCCGAGCTTCAAAGTCTACGTCAACAGGAGATAAGATCTCCTTTAACCTCGGTGATAAGATCTCTCCCGAGCTTCAAAATCTATGTCAATAGGAGATAAAATCTCCTTCAATCTCGGCTAGAGATAAGATCTCTCTCGAGCTTCTATGTCAACAGAAGATAAGATCTCCTTCAATCTCGGCTGGAGATAGGATCTCCTCCAAGCTTCAATGTCTGTGTCAATAGGAGATAAGATCTCCTTTAACCTCGACTGGAGATGAGATCTCCCCCGAGCCTCAACTTCAACTTCAACCTCGGCTGGAGACAAGATCTCCCCCGAGCCTCGACTTCAACTTCAACCTCTGCTGGAGATAAGATCTTCCCTGAGCTTCAACTTCAATGGATGCAGAGCCCGAAAAAGGACTTCGGCGGTCATCTTTTTGTACTCCCTTTCTTCGAATTTCGAACTCGGGAGTGGGGAGACTATTGTTGGGGATAAACCCCACTTTTATTGAAGTCCAGCCTGATGCTTAGCCCAATGCAATCGATAATCATGGAAAAGCTTCAGCGGCCAAACCTTAATCGAACTCCTTCAGCCGGTCGAACTCCCCAGCGATCGAGCCCCAGTCGAACTCCCCCAACGATTGAATTCTTGCCGAACTCTCAAGAAGCCGGACTTCTCCCAAACTTTTCCTTCAGCTGGGCTTCCTCAGGATCCGGACTTCTCCCAGACTTCTCCTTCGATCGGACTTTCCCAGGATCCGGACTCCTCCCAGACTTCTTCTTCAGCCGAACTTCTATGAAAGCCGAACTCCCTCCAGATCCCTCCTTCTATCGGACTTCTATGGGAGCCGAACTTCCTCCAAATTTCTTCTTCAGTCGGACACCTACGAGAGCAGAACTCTTTCCGAATCCCTTCTTCAGTCGAACGCCTATGGGAGCCGAACTCCTTCCGAGCTCCCTTAGCGGGCGTTTCTCTCGGATGATCCTCTCTAGTCATATTCCCTTTGGAAGTCTGAACTCCTTCAGAATGAATATACGTCAAAGCTCTTCACCCCTCCATGCGGCCCCGAGCGGCTCAGTATCGTACGACTGCGACCGTCACTATCAGTCTGCTACAGGCGACAGCGACCCACTACCGGACGGCGATAGCTATCACCATCAATCTATTGCAGGCGGCACTATAGATGGTACCTCCCTCCGTGACTGACTCCATCAAACTTCGAATGGCCCGCTATCAGACAGCTGCAGCTGTCACCATCAACCCGCTACAAGCTCCGCCTATAAAAAGAGACTCTCCAAATATGTTTTTTTTAAGCTCTCTTCTCCTTTCCAAAACTCTGCCGAACTCTTATCTGAGCACTCCATTTCTATTGGTCGGAAGAGCTGACTTGATCGTCGGAGGATCCTGTCGGAGCCACCACCATCGACTTCGGACGAAATTTTATTTTGCAAGTCACCGACGGCGACCTCGTTTTCCTTCACTCTAGCTCGTTCCAGCATCAATCAGATTCTACACCAATAATTTTTATAATTTTTTTTTAAAATAAGTATTATTTTGAAAAATTTGCTGGCTTTGATATATGTTTGTTCGTAGGTCACGCACAGCTATTGTTGAGGTAAATTATGTGTTTTCTTTTTGCTACATTTTGGTCCACTCCTCCAGCTTCAATTAATGAATAAAGTAAAGTATACGGGCAACAAGGGCTATTAATTTGAATTATATATGTAACATACGTGCTGACAATAAATTTAGAAACCAAAAAATTTTCGGGAGAAGAAAATAAAGAGATAGAAGAATGGAGGAAAAGAAGGGGTACAAGAGAGATTTGAGAAGAGAAAACAAAATCGTGGAATCCATCACCCCAAAAACCATGTTTCTAAATATTTGCATCAACCTACATAAGTATTTAGTTTAAGACAATAGGTAACAATTTGTTTGCATTCTATACTTAGGTAAAGGCTGAGAATATGACTAAAATTCTGAATATCAGAAAAACATGATCACTGGATTATAGATTTGTGACCCAAACACATTAGATTTTGGTCAAGGGACATGAAATCTTAATTACAGATCTCAAACAGACCTTTCCACGAAATTTGAAACCACTGAAATCTGATCTGTCTGAAAAGTTATGTAAAAATCTAATATCTGTTCGAAAAGTCCCGCCTTCCAAAAAATTTGTTTGCTCCAACTGGATATGGCTGATTTTGATTGTTCAATTTTATAGATCGCTAAATCTAAACCATTTTATTAAGATTATTTTTCACAGACACCTTCTAGCTTCCTTTTTTCTTATGAAAATGGACCATAAGTGGAGCGTTACCAATTTAACCAAGAGTACCAAAATCAAATGTATGGTAAAGTGGAAATGAACCTGACCCACAAAATGGGCTGGTCTCTCTCTCTCTCTCTCTCTCTCTCTCTCTCTCTCTCTCTGCCCTCTTCCTTCCTTTTTTTTAAAAAAAAAAATTTTGTTCTTTTTATCGCTCCATTTTGAACCATGGCATCACGGCATGGAACTTCACATTTAATCAGCAACAAATATCTGTAATTTCTATCAAAAATATAAGTTGATAATATTGATAATATGTAGAATCCTTTCATTGCACTGAATGGAATTCAAGAATAAAAAATACATAATTGAAGATTATCTGATGTTTCTAACAAGTTCACTAAGTGCAGAACAATGCCCAAGAAAAGTTTACCTCTCATGCACGTTTTCTTTGAGAAAGCAATTGAGATCAAAGAATCGGGTGTTCCAAACCTCCCATAATGAATGTTCACTTTCCTAAGATAAATTGAGAGATCTCACATGCTAGATTTTTCTTCCATTCCCCCACAACAAGGGTGTGCTCTTTTTAAAACTTAAATGCTACCTTGCCTCATGAATGGCACTTGCTAGGAGTTTTGTAAGTATGGTGAATCCTTGTAGCAGGCATATATAGGAAGATCTAGAGCTTTCTCTGCAATTCTCCCATCCTCGTGAATCCTCGCTATCAAGCTCTCTAGCGAGGGAAAATTGGCCTGTGTATTTGAGCAAATAAAGATGGTGCAAATGAGAAATATTCGAGAAACCATATCTGGATTTTGTAGTGTTTTCCCCTAGTACCTCTGGTCTTATATAGCCCACTATAGCAAGGCGTAGCTCCTCTCCATAAAAGTCCTCATTGAATTCATGAAGCAGCCATGGTTCCTGCAAGCAATGATGCTTGGTGAAAAAATAAACCAACTACAGGGGACTTGTGAGTAAAGTACACTCACTATAGTCTTTTCAGTGTTGTCGAAGTAGGGGTTCCAACCAATACTCATGACCATCTTATAGATACCTAGTGTTGCTAGTGCAGCCCAGCCAAAATATACTCCTGAAGTATGTTCCGAGAGTAAGGCAGAAAAGTTTTCTGCCGGTAAATTAGCTGCAAGAAAGATGAAACATGTTTTCAGTTGTGGCAACAAGTTCTGCATAAGTCAAAATTGAAATCCTTATAAATATTATCAAATAAAGTAGCAAAAATTGATTCACTAAACTCACTGAAAGTATTGATATATGCATGACCAGTATAATACAGGGCAGAAAACAAATTTTAGCATGCACAATTGATATTCCCAGAATATCTGATGCAGCCTTAGCTACATGATAAATAACTGCTGATTGATTTCGATCAGGATCAATCTAAATTTTATGACAGAAATTGGCCCTTTAACTCAGAAAATATCTAAAACAAAGTCAACTTGAAGCTCCAAACCGAAAAAGAGGAGATCTGCATGGTATTACTTGGATCTGATATTCAGATCAACAGAAAGGAGATCCACAGTGGGTATTATTCACATATGACATACAGCAGTAACATGCTGTATTTGTCGCAGCAATGTGTTGTCACAGCAAAAAGAGAGTTGAATAAGGAGAAGATAAAAAAATATGAGACAACAAAAGAAGTAGAATAAGAGAGAAGAATAATAATAAGAGAGGGGAAAAGAAGAGAAGAATAAGAAAATGAATAGGAAAAGTGTGGCAAGAAGAATTTCTCGAGTGCATGCGGATATTTTGGATACAACTCAAGTGCCCAAATGTGATTTAGCAAATTTCTAAAGTGTGGTCAGATGAATTATCACACTAATAACATTGCCAAATTAGAATAAATTATAGAGAGAAAAGCCTAAAGGCTCTCAAGTGATAGCAAGTGACGAAAGTTTATATCACCAGCAATATGTATATATGCACTACAAAACTATTAGAAGAAAGGAGAGAAATAGGAGTAAACAAGAACAGGGTAATTGAATTCCATTCAGAAAAGGAACAAAGGTCTTGAATGTAATTAAAATTTACTACAGTGGATTTGACTGAATTATCATTTCCCTAGGTAATTTGATAAATTATGAGTTAAATACAAGATCCCTCTCAAAAACTGATACTCTTGTTTCTTATTGTGGGATATGTATATCCAAATGAAATAAATAGGATATGCATAATGGCAAACATAATAACTGTTGGAGATAAACTCCGCTCCTACCGAAGTCCAGTTCGATGCTCAGCCTAATGCAACCGGTAGCCACGGAAGAGCTTCAGCGGACGAGTTTTAGCCGAACTCCTTCAGCCTCCCAAACTCCTTCAGTCTGCCTAGTCCCTGCCAAACTCCTTCAGCCAGCCAAACTCCGCAGAACTCCTTCAGCCGGCCTGGTCTTTGCCGAACTTCTTCAACCTGCCGAACTCCTCAGCGGCCGAGCTCCAGTCAGACTCCCACGAGGGCCGAACTCTCTCCGCGCCCCTCCAACCGGATGTCTATGAGAGCCGAATTCCTTCCAAGCTTCTCCTTCGGCCGAACTTCTCCAGGACTTCTCCCTCAGTCGGATTCCTCCAGCGGATTGCTCCCAAATAATCCCACCAGACATATCCCCTTCAGGAGTCCGAACTCCTCTGGAATCGATATATGCCGAAATCCACCAACCAACGCCCGCTTTCTCAAAGCTACGGCCATTAAATCTCGACGAACGATCGCCATCAATCCGCTGCAGACGACAGCGACCCGCTACTGGGCAGCGATAGCTGTCACCATCAATCTGTGGCAGGCGGCGCTACAGACAGTGCCTTTCTCCGTGACTGACCTCGTCAAACCTCGAGCGGCCCACTATCAGGCAGCTGCAGCTGTCATCATTAACCCGCCACAAGCTCCACTTATAAAGAGGGACCCTCCAGATACGCTTACTCTAAGCTTTAAGCTCTCTTCTCCTCCAAACTCTGCCAAACTCATTCCAGAGCACTCCATTTCTGTTGGTCAGAAGAGCTAACTTGACCGTTGGAGGGTCCTGCCTGAGCCACCCCCACCGGCTGCAGACGGAACTTTGTTTTGCAGGTCACCGACGGCGACCTCGTCCTCCTCCACTCCAACTGGATCTGGCGACAACCAGATTCTACTCCAACAGAATTGGCGCTAGAGGGAGGGCTTGAACCTTCAGCTAGAGATAAGATCTCCCCCGATTGCCCGTATCAATCTCGGTCAGAGATAAAATCTCTCCCGAGCGACCGCGACAAGCTCAGCTAGAGATAAGATCTCTTCCGAGTGCCCGAGTCAACTTCGGCTAGAGATCTCCCCCAAGCGCCCGCAACAACCTCGACCGCAGAAGATAAGATCTCCCCCGAGGATCCGGGCCAACCTCGGCTGCAGGAGATAACATCTCCCCCGAGCGCCCGCAACAACCTCGGCCGCAGGAGATAAGATCTCCTCCGAGCGCCCGCATCAACCTCGACTGCAAGAGATAAGATCTCCCCCGAACGCCCGCATCAACCTCGACTGCAAGAGATAAGATCTCCCCCGAGGCAACCTCGACCGCAGGAGATAAGATCTCCCCCAAGGGTCCGGGCCAACCTCGGCTAGAAATAAGATCTCTCCCGAGCAACTGTGTCAACCTCGGCCAGAGATAAGATCTCTTCCGAGCGACCGCGATAACCTCGGCCATAGATAAGATCTCTCCCGAGCAACCACGATAACCTCGACCATAGATAAGATCTCCCCCGAGTCAACCTCGACTGCAAGAGATAGGATCTCCCCCGAGTCAGCCTCAACTGTTGGGGACAATATCGCCTCCGAGGAGCTTAACCTCCGACCTCAATTGCAGGAGACGAGGTCTACTTCAACCTCGACTGGAGATGAGATCTCCTCCGAGCTTCAACTTCAGCATCAACTTTGATCGGAGTTGAGATCTCCCCCGAGCTTCAACTCTAATCGACACGGAGCCCAAAAGAGGACTTCAGCAGTCGCCTTTTCTACACTTCCTTCGAGTTTCAAACTCGAGAGTGGAGGGGGACTATTGTTGGGGATAAATCCCGCTCCTTCCGAAGTCCAGTTCGATACTCAGCCTAATACAACCGGTAGCCATGGAAGAGCTTCAGCGGACGAGTTTTAGCCGAACTCCTTCAGCATGCCTGGTCCCTGCCGAACTCCTTTAGCCGGTCGAACTCCGCAGAACTTCTTCAGCCGGCCTGGTCTTTGTCAAATTTCTTCAGCCTGCCAAACTCCTCAGCGACCGAGCTCCAGTCGGATTCCCACGAGGGCCGAACTCTCTCCGCGCCCCTCCGACCGAATGCCTACGGGAGCCGAACTCCTTCCGAGCTTCCCCTTCGGCCGAACTTCTCCAGGACTTCTCCCTTAGTCAGATTCCTCCAATGGATTACTCTCGGATAATTCCACCAGACGTATCCCCTTCAGGAGTCCGAACTCCTCTGGAATTGATATATGCCGAAGTCCACCAACCAACGCCCACTTTCTCAGAGCTACGGCCATTAAATCTTGACGAACGGTCGCCATCAGTCCGCTGCAGACGACAGCGATCCGCTACTAGGCGACGATGGCTATCACCATCAATCTGTGGCAGACAGCACTGCAGACGACGCCTTCCTCCGTGATTGACCTCGTCAGACCTCGAGCAGCCCGCTATCAGGCAGCTGCAGCTGTCACCATCAACCCGCTACAAGCTCCGCCTATAAAGAGGGATCCTCCAGATACGCTTACTCTAAGCTCTAAGCTCTTTTTTCCTCCTCCAAACTCTGTCGAACTCATTCCAGAGCACTCCATTTCTATTGACCAGAAGAGCTGACTTGACCGTCGGAGGGTCCTACCGGAGCCACTCCTACCGGCTCCAGACGAAACTTTGTTTTGCAGATCACCGACGGCGACCTCGTCCTCCTCCACTCCAACTGGATCCGGCGACAATCAGATTCTGCTCCAACAATAATAAACAAAATATGTGAATTAAACATGCAATACTTCATAAATAATCAAGCTTGTCTGATACATACTTCAAAAAAGATTTAGAGAATTTGACAAATGTGATTAATAGTTTCTTTGAATATCATACATTCATTTTGTCCAATGAAAGGATATTTTATAGATTGATGATGTCAAGATAAAATGGATAGAACTTAGCTTTCTGGTTATGATGATGACTGAGATTAGAAGCCCCAAATTTAATAATATTGTTGGTTGTGAAACTTACTCTTTTCGGTTATGTCAATGATTTGAGTTTTACATGATGCCACGACCAACTTAGCTTAGTTGGTTATGAACTAATGATAATGGTTAGAAGCCCAAAATTTGCCCAATTGTTGATTGTGGAACTTAGGCTTTTTAGTTTATGGAAATGATTTAGACTTTATATGATTCTGAAACCAAATAGATGGAATCCATCCTTTTGGCAATGATAATATGATTTGAACCCCAAATTAATGTGCTGTCACATGCAAGCATAGTGGGATGACCTTGGATTCACATGATAGCATTAACTAAAATGGCATTCTAAGCAACTTACTCGTAAAGTTAAAATATACAAACTAACATCATCCATATAACTAAGCAGACTATGATGGGACAGATGAATTGTGAAACTATGCAGATGAAGCAGACAACCTAGCTGATATCCTAAAAATGATTATCCATATTACAGTATAATTTTGCCGAGCACAAAATATTTACCTGTTAAAATACATAAGACCCAAAGCATCTTTAAGAAATGTAATAATTGACATATGATGTTCTGAACACCATCAGCACTGATGCAGAATGCAACAAGAAAGTTATCAGATAGTGAGTCACCTGTTGGTATTCCGAGTACCTTTGAGCCACGGCCAAATCCTTTGATAACAGGTCCTCCAATATACCATGGTTCAATTGGTAAAGTACCTTCTATCCCTGTCATTTGCTAATGGAAACTTCATTAAAAATGAATGGTAGTTGGAACAATGCTACGAAATACCACGGTTATATACAAGCAGAGAGGTTGAGGAGCATACAATCTTCAAATGGTGGCAAACCCCACTTTTCAGGATGCAGGTCAAGCAGAGAATTGATCACCTCATCAGCTGAAGTAAAAGAAGTAGCTTGTTTTGGTAAAGATGGTACAGCAACCACTTTCATTCCTGCAGCCTTGCTAGCCATGACACCAGGCCTAATACAGGTACCCAAAAAATTGCTTATCAGGACAAAACCCACAAATATTTAGATGCACGGGATTAACAAATTAACAGCTCATAGAAAGAGTGATGTTGGTTACCAAAAGGTTGCCTGTGTTAGTAAAAACATTATCCACTTAAGTGCATTGCTTTTACTACTCATCAAGCTATTTTGTAAGCAAAAACAGAAGGCACATCTAACTGATACATTTTAGCCATGAAGCATCCATGCAATATATGACAATTACAAAAAATCATATCCAAAAATAGGATTTATAAAAACAAAAACAAGAAGGATAATAGAGATTAGCGGAACTTACAATGAATCCTCAACCACGAGACAGTTCAAAGGATCGGCATTCATTCTTCTAGCAGCCTCAAGGAAACTTCCAAGACCCCAAGAAAAATAATTTGGATTTACAAATATTAAGTTTCTGGATTATAACAAACATATCAAATTTAACAGAACAATTTCTGCAGTGCCTCACATTTCAGGAGATGGCTTCCCCATCACCACTTCATCACCACCAACAACTGCAGCAAAGGATTCCTTCCAGCCTATGCACATATAACGAACTGGTAAGCTCAAAGATGGTAAAACCTAACCAGAATGTCCATAGAAAAACAATGAACTGACTTTTCTAAGAAGGATTAATAATTCAATGTTTTCTTAGTTTCTACAAGAAATATACCATGATGATAAGAAATCTTGGCTTCTATGTTTGATTTTGGAGAGTTTGAAGCCAAACCCACTGGCACCCCCTTACTCCTCAGATGTTTAATTAGCCGATTAGCACCTGGAAGAGCTTTAATATTGCACAACCTGCAGTAATCAGATGTGTGTATCTAGTTTACCTCATAGAACATAGAGTAAGAACCTAAAACAAAGGACTGAAACTTATCCTATAACAAGCAATAGATTTTGAATTTAACTGCAATTATATGTTTTGCCTGAATATTGAACGATACAAGGTTAAGAAGCAGGCAGCCTTAATGTACCAAAGAAAAAAAAGAAGCAGGCAACCTTAAATAAGGAGAGATAAATTGCGATATAAGGTTAAGAAGCACGCAGCCTTAATGTACCAAAGAAAAAAAAAAAGAAGCAGGCAACCTTAGATGAGGAGAGATAAATTGCACATCCAATTTTAAGTATCACCTAGGGTTTTCACTTGCAGTATCTGAGTCATCCAATCAAGTAAAGACAATGTAGGCCAAGTTACACATATTGCATGATTTGAACTGTTTGACCAACCGAAATTCATTAAAAAAAAGGTACACAAGCCCATAACAGAAGAATTAATATATTATTTAAGAATTGTTTGATTGAGTTAACCATCCGTTGTTGCATCCATGTATGTTCAGATTAATTAAGTGTTAGAGATAGCACTAGAAGTGTCAGTCCTCATGATCAGGATGCCACAAGATCACCTTAAATAGTTTGATACCAGTACTTGTCCATGTTTATGTCTATTATTTTGTAAATGCAATCTGGTTATAAGATAAAGTACCAATTAAAATGTACTTAAATTGGACTAAAGTTAAAAGACATACCAATAAGGAACAAAAGTCAAAAGGATTTGAAAGTGGATTAAAATGATCTGTCATAAAAATGGCAGATAAGACATTCTCCATGCGAGGAAAGGGACAGAAATTCATCTATTAGAGACAAGAAAAAGATTACTTGAATGGATGTGGCTGAAGGGCTTGAAGAAGCTATGTTTAAAAGCTAGACTAAACACTTTTGGGGGAGAAAGATCCAGTGACCATGCATTTGAAGATAACCGCATCAGTATGTTCATCCATATTCACTTATCAAGATAATAGCCTTTACATTGAAAAAAAACAAAAAAACTTAAACATAAATAATATGTTATCAAAGATTACTGGTCAGAAAACATTGGGGTAAATGTGGACATAAATTCTTCTGGCGTGCATGAGAGTCCATAATCTTCCACAACAACAGTTGCAGCTTCCAGAGGCGTCTTCCCTACTATTTTGTGAACTCCTTTGCTATTCCATTTCTTTCCATATTTGATTAGAAATTCTTTTAATACTTCAGTTACAATGCCATCTGTATGAAATATAAATGTAAGATATAGACTCAAAATTAATAAATAAAAAAGGACAAGAAAAATAAATATTTTGCTTATAGGATAATAGCACTTAAAAAAGCACATGAGATTTATAACACTAGCTCAGAGATAAAATTTGCAAGAAATGATCATGAAGCAGAAAGATTAAGAGGGTCACCTGTATTCAGAAGTGTACCATCCAAATCTACAATGACATGTGAGATCATCCTAGCCACAGGCTTGGACGCAGTCATCTCCCAGCTTAAAAAAACTCTCACGCACGGTAAGTCTCTCTATCAACAACACCCATCTGGACACACAGGATTTATTTAAGATATTGAACCACGACGATTATGAAACTAATATTGATGGTGCATGTTATGAGTAGCTTTAACTCTTGCTGGAAAAGTAAATAAGTAATGCTCAAGAAACCATCTTGAATGCTTTTTATCATAGATTAGATATAGTTTTACCAAAAATATTAACTTATAAATTATAGATTGGACAATTAGTGAAACTAGACAGATATGAAGACAATAGTTGACTTGTTTCATTACTCTTTTCAGTAAGGTCATGGTGACATTGAAAACTGATGGCAAGACAAATATCAGTACTCTTAATTTACCTTAACATAGTGATATCTAAAACCAGAGTTGAGAGCAAGCAGTAGAAAATTACAAGGGTAGTCAAAAATCCTCTGAAGATATTCGTTACATAGGATTTCTTCCAAATTCCTAGCACATGACGGCTGGTGAACTTCTACAATTTTCTGAAGAATATCTAATACGCTATATAAGGGCATAGATAAATTAATTATGGTCTGCGAATATTTAAGCCACTCTCACCAGCCATGGAAGACGATTAATTTAAGGCTTTTGAAGCGAATGTTCGTTTCTGAAATCAATAGAAAAAGAAAAGAAAAATTACAGCATAATCAACGGCTAAAACCAGCAAAAAGAAGGCGTGAAAAACTAAACAATGATAGACGGAATTGGAGCAATACCAACAAAAAAAAAAAAAAAACTCAAATGAGGATCAAATTAAAGAAAGAGTATGAAAGAGGGAACCAGATATAAAAAGATCATCAACGAAACATGCAAGCACAAAAGGCAGCAGTACTCTACCTGTTATAGAATTCCGAATCCGGGTATTTAGAGGAGCTTGTGGGAGATTAGACTTCGTCCGGCAAGCTAGAGAGAGAGGCCTCCCTTTGTTTGGGAGGGGTTAGATAAAAAGACAAGGATGGATGCCAACGCTACGGAGGAGACTAGAAACCAAGCTGAGGCAGAGATGGACACGGCCTCTCTAGTTTTATCCCTCGGCGTTTCGAAACCAATATCAGAACCGTTGAACGGAATAGTCCGCCAATACCAGCTGTCAGATGCTCTATGCCCAGAGAGAGTAGGGATGGCAACGGGTAGGATACCCGCAAAATTTGCCCTACCCGTATCCAAATCCGTTTAAAATCTTGCCATCTGAACCCCAGAACGAAATTAACTAAAAATTTCAAATACATCCCATTTAAAATTGGCATACCGGGTACCCAAGTCCGTCCGATTAACCCTCATTTATATTCATCGAAAAATAAACCCTTTCGATCAAAAATTCTTGAATCCTACAAAATATCATACTTTCAAAACTTCAGGACCAACTCACACGGACACAGCTCGCACAACATCACATATGCATGAGAGCAAAACCCAAGTGGACCTAAGAAACCCCTCCGATCTTCTTTTCCTAGTTTTTCCATCCCCAGGAGCCGGATGGGAGGCTTAGAGCGGCAGCGAATAAGGCATTTCGGACAATGGCTAGGGTTTTATGTTGGTATTTATATATATTCGGGTTGGGGAAGCAGGGGAAATCCTCATCCGAAAATTTATTTTAAATCAAGCTTTCCAAACCTGAAAACTTTTTTTAAATCAAGCTTGATTGGATATAAATTTGATCAAGACCAGCTCAGTTACACCCAGAGCGAGCACCCGCTATTTCTAGCATGCATGGTGATTTTAGTAGTTGCGGTTTATATGCATGAGGAGTTTATTATTTCAAGTCGCAGGAATACAACATATGTTAAAAAGATCAAGACCCAAACTGGTAAGTCAAATTGGTTAATTTTCCAGGTTCGGTTGACATGTGCTGTATAATTGGATTAGGCGGCTTTTTGACGGTTCTTCAATTTTCTACGTGCTAGACTTCCAGCGTGCAACTGGAGGATGATGTTGACAAACAATTCCGATAGTTTCCAGCATTGTGGAGTTGGTCGCTTTTACCGGCGCTTTTATAATGGCATTGTTGGCTTCTTTGAGATTGCCAACGGCATAAAACCAACTGCAAATAGTTGGGGGAAGCTTTGGTCATTTCATTGTCTTGGTTATAATCAGTATTTGATTTTTTTATCCTATAAAAGTTTAAAAAGAAAAAAAGAAGACAAGGCCCCAAAAGAGACCGTAGAAGAATTAGCATTTGCTACACATATAATGCACGTGAAAGAATCATGATGGTTGTAATTTTGTTGGAAAGTAACAAAAAATAGACAAATTTTCCCATGGACTGGAACCTCGATGACATGCACGATAGAAAGAGACTCTTGGAGACCGGCATTCACTCGCATATGGAGCTGAAAACCGGTCAGTTTATCGAGCTTAGCTAAGCCCAGCTCAAAAATATATAAAAAAAAAAATTTTCTATACCATGGGCGCTGCAGCTCTCCATGAACACCACCCACCCACGGTGATTGACCGGGGCCTGAAGTGAAAAAAAAAATATTTTTTTGGATACCACGCTCCGGATCCGTGCGAGAGCCTGCACCTCTTACAACTAGAGCAGAGAACAAAGACAACAAATTTTGCTGGATAGCTTTGTTAACCCGAACCTAATTTGGATTTTATTCAGAATATCATACAAGGATGAAAGCAACAGAATTATATTTAATGAAAAGTCTAGCGATGAGAAGGCACCAATAAAGATGAATTCACTTTGAATCAAAATATCCAAAAGCCTGCATATATGAATTTGCATGTATATTTGATTGTACGAATGCATTGCTTCTATCCTTTTAAATTGAAACTTGTTGACTGAAAGAGAAGGGACTGATCAGATATTTGGAGGCGCTGAAGTAATACGACTTCAAGCTCTCAAAAAGGTTGGAGAGGCCAGTACCAACACACTGTACACCAAAGAAAAGAAGGATGAATTCATGTAGTGATTAAACCAATACAAGGTCATTAATAATGAAAGAAAATACGCTTAGTCATGCATATGGAAAACCAGAATTAGAGAGAAACGTTGTAAGGCAAGTAAACAGGGTACACTGACAATTTGAACTTCCTAACTGCTGGCAGGTGCCTCATAATCTTACATATCATTCTTGAACTGTAAGAGAACAAGGAGACTGTCATGCTGTTGTCATCAACATTCTTCCCCCGTCCCCTAACCCCACCCAAAAGAAGAGAAAAACAAAAGACCACCACCAAACCATGTCCTAAGCTCTCCCAAAGGTTCAAAAATATTTTCTAGCAGAATATCAGATAATTCCATTCCGTATCTTAAAAAAGTTAAAGCATTTGCAAAGACACCTCATAAAAGGTTATTACCTTCCAATCATATTATTTCCTCATATAATTACTAACTTCCACTTATGTTATCATAATACTAAAATCATAAGATGTGTAAGATTACACCAGCAACCAATGGAACGAAGTTTTGGATAAAGACATTTACATAGCAAAAATTCTTTTCCTTTTTTTTTGGATACAGAAAAAAAAAAGAAGGAAAAAACTCCTATATATATATATATATAATCATAAGATGTGTAAGATTACACCTAGCAACCAATGGAACGAAGTTTTGGATAAAGACATTTACATAGCAAAAATTCTTTCTTTTTTTTTTTGGATACAGAAAAAAGGAAAGCAACCAATGGAACAAAGTTTTGGATAAAGACATTTATATAGCAAAAATTCTTTTCCTTTTTTTTTGGATACAGAAAAAAAGAAAAAGAAAAAATCCTATATATATATATATATAATCATAAGATGTGTAAGATTACACTAGCAACCAATGGAACGAAGTTTTGGATAAAGACATTTACATAGCAAAAAAAAAAATTTTTTTTTTTGGATACAGAAACAAAAAAAGAAAAACTCCTATATATATATATATATATATATATATATATATATGGGGGTTTAGATCCGATCAAATCAAAACTAGATAATAAAGGTCCTACATCGATGATCCAAACCTTTGGATGTGATCTACTATCTCAAAATTGCTTGCACACCAAAAATCATATGATTTGAAGACTCCTAACCTATGCATCAAGTAATTAAAAAATATATCTAATTCAATTTTATTTAGGCTATCCAATTTTTGATTACTTGATGCATAGACTAAGGGTCTCTAAATCATATGATTTTTTGTGTGCAAGCAGTTTTAAGATAGTGGATCATATTCAACGGCTTGGATCATTAATGTAGGACCCCTATTATAGAGTTTTGATCTGATCAAATTTGAGTCCAAATCCGACCGACCTAATTCTAACCTGGCTCTACACACGCGGGTGCACGCACGTGCGCAAATGGTAGTCAATGGATGTTAAGAAGCAATCATGTAATAATCTTTCCTGTGAGAAAACATCTCCATATGAGTTCCAGACAGGCAGACTGTAGCAAGGGAACCACAACGCGAGTGAGTCCAAAATGACTAGTTTCAATCTTTTTCTTTCTGTCACATATATAACCTATTCAAAGCAATAAAAACTTTCATTCAACTCATTTTCTTTTTTCTTAGAATCCTTTTTTAGCCCTAACCATTCGGTTATACAGCAACAAAGAACTTCTTTGCTAGCAGAAAAAAGAACGTTAATGCATAATATGGCATTTACTTTTGAGAGAACATAAGATGTGTATTTCATGGTTAATGATATCATATATTCAAGATAATACATTTTACTGTATTCATTATAAAAGGGCTGGTTTTGCATATAATATCATCCAGTTTTATATAAGAGATTTAGCCTCCGCAGATCTTGAACACACTACAAGTGAATACCTTAGCTTCACTAAGTCATCAGTTTATGCGCGGTGCACAGCTCAACTGCACTAGGTTAAAATGGAGCAACTGGCACTCATAATCAGTCAATAGCATCTGATAAGGCAGTACTCTACCATGTGGAAATCTAGCCTGTTCTAATTCCTCATGGTGTAAGGTGTACAGGGTGGTCTGGGTAAATTGGAAAACCTTGCTATTTGAATAAAATGTATGAGATCTGCAGTCTAATTGTAATGTGGACATTCTTCCATGAGATCTGTAGTCTAATTGTAATGTGGACATTCTTCCCTTAGTTCATAGTTGGATGGTCCTCATTGTCAAACACAGTATCTCATTAGTGGTATAAGGATAAATTTTAGCTATATATTGTAAGATTAAGCATATGATCAATAGCCTGCTGCAACTACTCATTGACATCAATACATCCAAGCATGGCAATAATCATTAATAATACTTCAGGAAAGGAGATGCTGATTGGCAGAATATATGCTATGTAACCTGGACATCCCATTTTAAGCTTCCTGGGACTTTTGACACTGCTAGACAACACATGGACACAGCATGACATCGCATGGTTGAATACTTCACTTCAGTGTTTTAAAATGCAGTGCATGAGGCCACATATGCATTATGCAGTCCACACAGATTGCCCACATGCAGTTAGCATGTGTTCATACCACATAGAGACCTAAGAGGCAGTCGACATAGAACCATGCATCTGTGTATGGCTCAATTAGCACTGTGTGATTGCAATATCTAGCCAGCTTAGCATTACGTAGCCAAGTATTTAACCCCCACCACCCCCCTTCTCTTATGTGGGCCTTTGCAGATGAAGCGTGTTGAATGAGGTTTCAATTATGTTACAATAACTACCACCACAAGTATTAAGTACTAAATAATAAGCATCATTTGCTAGTATTTATTGTTACTAATACGATATTCACAATCCAGAAAAATATTACTATCATCATTGTTTTTTTATCGTACTTAGTATATTTTATTTATTTTTATACAGTTAAAAATACTAATTGCATATGTGCCTACATATGCAGCCCGCATACCATACATGTGTTATGCAATCCGTTGACTGCCTGAATGCAGCAGATACTATTTAAAACACTGCTCTACTTCAATGCATTGCTGAGGTCAGCAAAACACTTGGCACTTCTTTGCAGTGTCATGCAGGGGATTTAGTTTTAAGTGCTGGACAATCTGACTGAGTCAGTCAAATTGTTTGGACATTTCAAGCAAAGTGTCCTTCTGCATTTAAAGTTATCACACTTCGAGTGAAATTTCATTATGCTCTAGGTGTAAACATAGCTATCTATATTTTTAAGTTTGTTTTATTTATACATGTACGCGCGCGCGCACATATATATATATGGATAGGGATACATATGTATAATATATATACGCATATGCATATGCACCATGTCACCATGCATAGATTTTTGGAGACCAGCATATCTGACACTTGAGAACACTTGGACACTTCAGCACGCCTGCCAACTGCCATATCTGACACTTAAGAACACTTAGACACTTCAGCGCACCTGCCAAGCATCTAGGTACACTATTGCTAACTAGGGTTTTTTTATATATGATTGGGTAGCAGGTAGTGTATTCTAAATTCTACCATACTGAATGAATAGTGAGTCATGAATGATTGACACCACAAATCTACTTACTCTAAATGCTCCTTAAAAGGGTCGTGGCATGGTCCTGTAACACCTTCCAAGCTTCCTTGATATGTTTCTCTTCTGTTAGTGGTGCCCCCACAGCAAAACGCAATACAAACTTGCCTGATAGAACCTGCTCGAAAAAGCCAAGGTCAAAAACTCAACCGTATACTGAATGCCATAAGAATTTTGCGGGCTACATATCGGATAATATATGCTGAGAATATAAAACAAGCTTCTGTAAAACCTACAGTATGTGATATGAAGATTTTCCCACTTGTGTTGACAGCATCTAGTAAGTTGTAGTTCAGTTTATAACCATTGTCATAATCATCCGATGCAGGGAGCAGACGGAAACAGACAAGCGAAAAGTTTTGAGGGGCCACAACCTGTGGATGTTTATGGACAACATAACATATCCAAGGATGTAACACAGTCATAAGATATACAAATATGTAATCTTTAATTACCTTTTATAAGTTCAATCAAATATGGTGATACCATGTGCAATAGCACTAACTTTGAAACTTCTAATATTACGAGATTCTCTATTTTATACAGATGTACATCTTTATGTGCATTCTTTCCTTCATGTTTTGGGATATGCATTTCTATCACAAAATTATACTATTCCACAACATCCAAACAGATGCACATAATAGTTCACTTATCATGAGTATGCACCTATCAGGAATTATTTTCCAAGTTGTTGAATAAGAACATTGTTCAGACATCAGAGACTGATTCCCACAAGTTTGAAAGAATAGATATAATATAGAATAAGCATATTCATTTAGAAGCCTGAGAAAATATGATAATTTTGCCATCAACAACTTGTATAACATTTAAATTTTGCCATTGTGCATGCATGATATCTAGGTCTATTTGCCATCTAATGTGCCTTGAAAGAGTTCCATGACAGCATTTTAGCTCACCAAATTATAGCCTGACTAGGATTTCACACCAAGTAGAAGCGGGTTGGTTGCAAACTCTGATGAATCATCCCTTGCTCCAAAATTCAACTCCTTACAGATAGGAAAAGGTTTTTTTTGGTTGCATTTATTATTTTTCTTTTAGCTTTCATATACTAATTTTATTTTGTTGGCTTGTCTCCTTTGAGTTGAAGTACATGATATGCATAAGCATGCAAGGATTCTACTTGTCTAGCACAGCACCAAGATCAATGATGGTATTTAAAGCCATGCTGAGTTGTCTGAGCACGATAGCTTGGACTTTGATGCTGTCTTACTGCAACACATAAATCAAATAATAGAAACCAGGATACATTCGTAAAATGTTAAAGCAGAGCACTATTTCACATGCACCATTTAATAAAACACCTTTTTTTTTACCTCAAACCGACAATCAGATTTGATTAGTTGTTCAAATTGTTCAGCCAGCTTTATGTGATTCCTAATGTAGCTTTGTAGGTTCTCCAAACCATATAGCCTCAAAACCATCCACAGCTTTAATGATCTGCAAGAAAGAAGCATATCTGAACTAATAATAAAATAGAATGATTTCCCTTTTAAAACAAAAAAAAGTGGTTCAGTGTCCTGACATTGGTAAGACCGATATTTTCACCATAATTAAGAAATATGAGAAAAAAAGCAAAAGAAACAGCGGAAAAACATGGAACAATAGGCAGAATATATCTGGAATCTGGATAGTTCTTTTATGCTTATATTGTTTTACCAAGTAAATTACACAAAACAGTGAATGCATGCTCTTTTTTAACCGTTGCTGCAGCATGTTTTACATGGTTATGGTACATATGAACCACTAACAGGATCCATGTCAAATCTTAAGGAGGAGCACAATAGTTAGTTCTATGATAAATCTTATTAAAAATAGCTACAAATGAAACAATAATTGACTAGACCCTATAATATGCATGAGACTATATGTATATGCATGGTATCAAGGTTTTACATCCCAGCGGGATAGGGAGTGTCCCGTTCCTATGAGAAAACAGGACCGAGATGGGCTCGGGACTCCAAAACCCATCCAGGGAGAGAAGAAGAAAGAGAAAAGAAGGAAAGGAAGAAAAGATAAAGAAAAGGAAAAAATGAAACGAAAAAAGAAGAAATCTGAGGAAAAAAAAGAAAAGGAAGGGAGAAGAAAAGGAAAGAAAAAAGAAAGGAAAGAGAGAAATGTTGAGGAAACGAAAGAAAAAAAGAAAGAAAAAAAGAAAAAAAAGGAAGAAAGGAAAGAAGAAAGGGAGAAATATGGAGGTTATCCATGAAGATGCATGAACAGAACTATTGTCAGGATGGGACGGGACAGCAAAGCATCACGTTCCATAGAGAAACTGAGACACCTTTGTCTCACGGGATTTAAAATCTTGATGAATGAAGCCAACACTCCACCCAACCCAACCCCTCTTTCAACTCAAGTGGATATTAACAGCCAAATAACTATAAGTGCACCAATTGATCCATAAAGGCAGTAAAGTAGATGATACCATCATACCAGCAAGGTTGATGGTGGAAGTTACAGACCTAGTATGTTTATATACATCATCTGATAATCATAATCATCAACCATTTTTCAACCTATTTGGGGTTGACTTTATGGATCCTCATTCGCCAAGTATTCCTATTTAGGACCACCTCTGATGTTATTCCAAATTTTCTCCACATCCTTCATGGATGAAATATATTGCTAGCTGTTCAAGTATCAAATAGTTTTGATTATACATGGATTGCACAATGATGTTCCCATGTAGCCTAAAGAGCGAGAAGTCATATAATCAAGGTGTTGCATGAACCATTACACTATTTGGCTCCACCATGCTTTCCACCTTTGAGGAGACAGAATTTTCACAAGAAAAGGCAGCCATTACTTGGAGACAACGGTAGGCAAGATGTAATGATGCTTATCAACCATTACATGGCAATACCCTGATAGATCAAAGTTCACCGTGCAAATTCATACAAATTCATACAAATGATAGATCAAAGTCCACCCTTTTAGGTAACTGCAAATTCATACAACTAAAACAACCAAAGTCAAAATGAAGAGCAGATACATCAATACAAGTATGGAAGGTAAGGGGCTAAAAGCTATCCATTTAGCAAGGTTGTAGATTCGACAAGATAGATGGGCAGCAAGGCTGCATGCATAAATACAAGCCAATGATCATGTTAGAAAGAGAGCAATAAATAAAAGAAGAAAAGGAAAAAAGTGGAGAGAAACCAGCTGGTCACATGAGAAAAGACGTCATTGGATGATGCAGGTCATGGAAGAGAATTGCTGCAACAATGGTTATAAGCATTTGCTTAGCTGCTCCAGCATTTTAACATCCACTCAAGAGGAATATCATGTATTTTCATGTTTCATCTACAAAAGTGAAAGTTGTCTATACATTACATCTAAAGAATAGCATTCTAAACAAATCCAATTGATAAGAGACTTAAGCATACTCGATAACAAAAGATTCCATTAAAGATTAACTTTTTATTTCAAAAGACACTGTTCTCAGAAAAATCACTAAGAAAATTGCTGACAAGAATATAACATTTCCTGTGACACGGACTATGCCCTTTTGCATTCATGAAGGATATTACAATGGGATGTTGCACCTGAAACGGCGTCCAAGAGGAATTTGCCAATCTTTGAAATCCACGACAGCATTTTCTTGGGAGGCCTGGTAAGCCCAATAATATTAAGAATCAATAAAAAGGACTTACTAGTAAATTTATTCAATATCTTCAACTACATGAAGTTCAAATTTCTAATGTTAGATAAGTTACAGATGTGTAATGAAGAATTTGTAAGAAGTAACTTGAAACAAGAGTAGATTTTTAGGAAGAATCTATAAAAGATGTCAATTGTTGAGGAATTTAGAAACAATAAACTTTCTGATATGCAGCTTAACTTAACTTCACCTACAATCACATCATGACTGGTAAATATGTAGCCATAAATCATCAAAAGCCAGTACTGATTTTTTTTCTTTAAAGGGGTCAGCACCGATATTCCATTTTGCAGTAAAGGTTTGCTTATGATGGTTAATTCTCGACTCTTAAATCACAACTTTAGTCCAAAATAAAATATAAGGGATCCTATTAAAGATGGAATGCAGAAAATATTATGAGGACATATGAAAATAAGGTAAAGGATGTGTAGAAAAAGAAAAAACGAAGGAAGAAAAGATAAAAAAGGAAGGGGAAAAGATGGAGTAGGACCAAAAGAACATATAACAAATGGGAGCAGAAAAGATGCATAAAATAAGAAGAAAAATCAAGAAAGTTGCAAGGAAAGTAGAAGAAGAAGAAAACGGAAAAGTTAGAGAAAGAAAAGTGAGAAGAAGAGGAACAAGACCAGATGAAGAGGGAAAAAGGAAAGGAAAGAAGAGTACGTAACCAGGGAAAGAAAAGAAATACCACAAGGCATACTTTTTAAGGGCCTTTGGGCTGTCACATGCCTGACAGCAGGTTTCAAAAGGGTTGTCGATCACTAGCTGGCATGGCAGGTGACCAAGATGCACTTGTTATGCTGTGCTGGCACACATGCCACACCCTGTGATGAAATAAAAATAAAAATAAAAAAGGATTCAATATTTTTTTAATTAATCAAAAAAAATTAAAAAACAACTAATATGTCTAGTGCTGACTGATGTTGGGTGCCAGTTCTCACTCAACAGTCATAACTGTGCATCTTATATTATCATCTCATCTGTAAACATCCTGGTTTAATTAAATGATCATTGGTAGTTTTATCCCAACACTGCCAGTGCCACTCTTAAGCCCAAATGTCAAAGGGGAACAGCATTAGGATGACCGCTAGTCATAAAAAGCAAGCCAAATTACAAAACTAATCAAATTAGATACCCCACATAGGAATGCTGGGCAAATGAGGATTCATAAAGCCAACATCAAATAGATGGAAGGTTGACAAGGCCTGGCCTTGGCAATTATGGTTATAGTTAAGACAGTTTTATTTCAATGATTAAAATAATTTTATGAAAAAATGGCATTTACATGATTTTGGATGGCATTTGCCAAAACCGGATAGAAAGCTTCAATTTCAGCCCATCTGGTTTTGTAGTTTAGCTAAACGTGTCAAAACCCAACATTTTGACTTAATCTATTAAAATATTACTTTGGAATACTTTGGTGGTTACATTTGTAGCTAAAATATTTACAAAGCTAATAAAGATAAAAATAGCTATAACATGAAAAAAACATTGTTATAACTTATAAGTACTTGAACATAATAGTCAAATAAACATCAAATTTAGAAACATATTAAAATACTGCTTCAAAAGACAATTTATAAAAGTACTTAACCTATTAAAAAACTACTTTTTAATACTTTGGTGGTGACATTTGTAGCTAAAATATTTACAAACCAATAAACATAAAAATAGCTATAACATGAAAAAAAGACATTGTTGCAAGTACTTGAACACAGTACCAAACAAACATCAAATTTTGAAACCATACATATACATACGCTCGCACTTTTTGAAAATTATCTGTCATTATTGCATTAATAACTCATCCATCTTATCACTCTCACCCCAAAGCAAGTATCTTTATTCTAACAACTTCTAAGATTGTACAAATGTCACTGTCCTCATTCAATAAAGCTAATAACTCTATAGTTATAGACCAACCTTATCTTATGTTGGATTCTCATCCAAAGATTGATATCTCAAACATGGTCAAGCTATGTAATCCAACCATAGTATTTAGTCTACAGCAGGGTAGTGGTGGATGGAGTTGGATGCTACACAACATTTACTTGTTTTCTACCAATTATTTCTTCTTAATAGTCTTGTTAATTAGCAAAACCTTACGGAACTAGAAAGTAGGTTGACCAAGCAATAAAGAAATTTACTTCAAATAAGCTTCTACAAGATCTCAAATTAGTGGTTCATTCCCATGCCACAAGTATATAGTTTATATTAATGCTGGTCATTGTCACAAGTTTAGGGTGTTCTGAGACCGTAGCTGTAACAATCGGGACCTCATCCAAAAAGCCTAGCTGAAAGATATTATTTGGATTTCTTGGCCCCGTATAAGTACCCAAGATGTTTCCGAAAAATAAGCAATGTGGGACTAAATACACCCACATAGGTCCTCACATATTCCTCCCATGCCAGCCTTAGCATCCTCGTTAGGCTAAGAATCCCAAATCTAGGTTCCTTGGTCCTATATAAGTATCCCAAATCTTTCCAATGAATAACAAAAGTGGGACTAAATACATGCCCACATGAGTCCTCCCAATAACTAGCCAAACAATGTTGGGCACAAAATCCTTTATCTACTTAAACCTTTATCATTGTCCATCCAATGAACATTAATGCAAACTATGATCTGGAGGATCACCAAACCTTTTATGGACCAATTTGGTCACTTTGGGTAGGCTTGAATAAGATTTGGGTGTAAGACCTACCCCATACATGACTCAATCATGAATCAGAACTTGGAAAAACATAACTTCTAATCTATGACAAATTTGGTGATATGACAAAAGGTGAAGTTGACGTAGCAGTCAATATCCAACTTCTTTGAACGTAGAAATATTTATAATATTTTCTATCTTTAAAAAACTGAAGCCCTAGGAGAAGATCAAACAAATATTTTGAAAGGGCAAGAAACATCACTAGTATACGTAAAGGCCCTATACCATAATTTTGTACACATTGATTAGAAAAAAATTAAAAAAAGGTTGTACTTACTTCGCACCTAATTTTACCTTGCTTTCCACCTGATTCCTATCTTAATATGAAGAGGAATTCAACCTGAATTTTGGAACTCAAACCTTACTAGCATCAATAGAGCATCTATGTACTTTTATTCATCTTTATTGGAAGTACAGGGAATGGAACATGACTTTCAAAAATTCTTTATATTCTTTATTATTTTTTGAGAGATTCGAGTTCAATGGATTGAAGGAATTGCTTCATTCTCTCTCCATTTGGATCAAGTTGGCATCAGCTTTGCTTCTCTCATTAGTGGGGCCCTAGTTTATGATCGAGACACAAGAACACTATAAGCAAATGGAACAAAATCTTTCGAAGCTTCAAATACATTAAAGGACAAAAGCGAGGATGACTTCCATCTTAGCAGATGATCATGTGAAAGGGCACCTCACTCAACGGGAGAAGAAGATTGCATAACTCATGAAGCCACATTCGGCTCCAACACCTAGTACTCTTGTTGCGAAGCCATCTCAAATTATAGTAATAATGATCCATATCCAATAAAGAAGAGGGTCAAAATGTAGGTACTCAAAATGCAAATAGGGAAGAAAAGTTTCCCAATCTTCAATTTTAATTTAGCAAGAGCTAAGTCCCCAAACAAGAGGAGCCTTGATTCATGAGGATCATTAGAGCTATTATGGACTAATTTGACCACTTCAGGTAAGTCTAAATAAGGCATGAGAGCAAGATCCACCATACTCAGGACTCATTTGCGAACCAAAATTTTGAAAAGTCATAACTTCTAATTTTTAAAAAAATTAGTGATGTGGTGGCAAAAGCAAAGTTGATGTAGAAGTCGGCCTCTAGATTTTGTCCAAATTTAGAAATTGTTATAATACTCTTTATTTTGAACAAATTCAGCCCCACTAGGAGACAAATTTGACATAGATCCTGAAAACGGCAGACCTCACTAGTATAAATAAAGGCCTTGCACCACAATTTTATACAAGTTGACTAAAAGAAAGTAAAAATGGTTTTACCCTGCTTTCCACCTAATTCCTCTTTTAATTAGAAGAGAAATTAAAGCCAAATTTTGGGATCCAAACCTCATTAGTATAAATAGAGTATCTATGTAATAGTTTTGTTCACTTAAAAAGAAACTAAAAGGCTTAAAATCCTACTTTCAAAAATCTTTTTATATTCTCCACTTGTTTTCTGAGAGATTCTAGCTAAGCAGGTTGAACTAGATTGTTTATTCTTCCTTATTGAAATATCAAATTTTTGGTATACCGGATGTTCCCAACTTAGCCATTGAAGGAACTTTTCTGCCGAGCATGTTAGATGCAAATCAAAAATCTGCAGTGCAAGCGATCCAATGCAACATGCACGTGCATGAGATCGAATCTCATACCACCAGGAACAATCATAATTTTAAGATCTAAAAAATAAAGCAATTACTAAAGAATGAAGAATCTTTTTTCACCTTAGCGCAAGTAGTTATTTACCGCGATTCGATGATCGTGGTATTTCTTGAGGTTCCTCGCAAAGCCGCACATGCGTCTACCTCTACAGGTATCCACTCAGGATTGATCTAGGACGCTCCTCTTGATTTTGATCCTTCTTCTCTAAGATGGATCTACATGCGCTTGATCAGCCTTGATCAACTCTTAATCGGTGTAATCTCGATCAGCCTTCTCTTTCTTGGCATAGATCTGGATCGCCCAACTCCTTGGGCACATGGAGATGGAGGATGATGCCCAACTCCTTGGGCATGTGGAACCACGAGAGACGCCTAACAGCTTTGGGCATGATGGAGGAAAAGAGGGAGTGAGAGAGAAGGGAGGGTTGGCGTGAGGAGAGGGGAGATGGCGCAAGATCTATTTTTAGCATAAAGCATATCCGAAAATCTGACTTTTGATGGATTTAAATAGATCTAAGAGAAGTCCTAGGGCTTTAAGGCATTGACTAGGCAACTCCTTAAAGCAGAACTCTCTTCCTTGTATCTGGCGCCTCCTCTCTCCTTTGTTTTTCACATAAAAGAAAGATGAGGTGTGCACCCCTTATCTTACGCGAAGAAACCCTAGGGGCACCAAGAGCTTGCTCCCAAGTTTATCTAAATAGGGCGTGCGCCCCCTGGATCTTATCCAAAGGAGGCGTGCGCCCCTCTCTCCAGATTCCACGCCAAAACCAAGATACGGGGGCATGGTCCCTCTCTCTCCTCTCCTGTTCCACACACATTCAGATGGGGCGCCAACTATTTGGCGCCCCTCCTCAAGTTGGCACCCCTCAAAACTTCACCCTAAAAATCAGTTGGCGCCCCTCCTCAAAACTCCACCCTAAAAATCAGATGGATAGGCCCAACTTTTGGTTCTCATCCTTATCTAGATAGCATGCAATTGACTTGGTTAGATCCCTATCTAAAAGGAAGCCCAAGTCCAAGAGGATTTGGTTTTAACCATGTGCTCGCATGGTATTCCTAAACCCCATAGGATTTCTCTAAATCCTAATCCAATTGGGACTTCACAATTCCAATTGCACAATCCTTGACCAATTCGCTTTTGTGTGTGACTCCATAGGTTTAATTCTGTCTGGTAGTAAGATATATTGTAATCTTCATCAATAATATCATCGAAACTCCTTTCAATGGATTGGAACACTTCCAATTCAGCCAATTGAGAATTATTGATCATCTAGATAATTCTCATTGATCTTACAATCTACTAATGACACCTAGCAGTATGCAAGATTTTCAATCTCGTGGGATGGAACTATCCCGATTTTTTCATAGAACACCGCCATCCCGTCCCGTCCCAACACTTAGGACAGAGAATGTCCCAAGACGTCTTGATTAGGATGCTGGGATGTTAGCGAGACAGTTCTGTCCTAACACAAGGGATAGTATCCCATCCCAGTGTCCCACTGGGATCTGAATCCCTGGCAATATATAGTGGCAACCCAGCAAAACTAAATAATCAAACCTCTAGGTGTAGTTACCGTATGATTTGGTCCTTCTATCATGAGTTTTGACAGGATGAAGATCATGGATAACTCGTCAAACCTCATCGCTTGTCATATATAATATTCAATTGACTCGAGTTCATATGTGAAACCTTATGGAAACTACTTTCCATCATAGGACTACTTATAGGCCATGAATTTATGAATTCAGTCTCATGAATAACATAGAACTACTCCTTATCTATCAAGATCGATAGATCTCATCTAGGTGCACATCCTACTCCTATAATGAATCTACTGTAGCCAACATGCACAGCAAGATTCCGAATGGCTAGGTAACTAAGCGATTGTGCAGTCAAACTACAGCAACCCCATTATGAATAGTCGAGACACCGCAGGTCTAAAGACTACTCACACCACTACAGCATCGAGTATGTCACTGATGAGTGGATAGATATTCATGTGACTATCCATGTTGGTCACACTCAGTACCATTATTCTCAAACAATCACCTGCACTCTCGCTCCAGTGTCCCCACACTATAGACTCAAGACTCATCTATCCAAAAAAAAATGATCCGTGCACCAATTTTATCGGATCAATCACCATCCTTGTGATGATCCATCGATCGAGAGCATTTAGAAATTCATCACCAATGATACATACCTCAAATTCTCAACTCTTGAGAATGTATCATCATCTTGTTAATTCCTTGGACGATTCATGGGCACATGACATAACATGAATGAAAAATTAATCTAATTTTATTCATTTGAATAATTTAATTATAAAATTATGTCGCTAGAAAGATTATGTGTCAACCAACTTGGCTTCTAGGGTATACATCTAACGGCCATATCTTAAAAATGGTTGCCAACTTCTTGAGTTATTGAGCATGTAAGCAAATCATTTTAGTGTCAAAAGAATATCATTGCCATTTAAGGCTTAAGCCACTATTTTCCAACCAAAGAATTTTTCATCTCTTCCATTGCATGATAATTGCATCAAATCATGCTTAATTTATGGCAGATATTCATAAAATCCTAGGTCATGTTAGCATACTACAACCGAAAAAGTCAAAACTCAAAAGCATTAATATAATATTAAATTGATGGAGATTGTCCTTGTGAACAACTCCTTCAAGAATCAGATAATAAGCATTCTCAGGAAAAGCTTTTTCCTTATAATTTACTCCCAAGACAAAAGCTTCATGAAGGGTCAATAGTATATTGATATATTCAATAACACTCATATGTTTACAACCAGGCTGTTCGTAACTGTTAACACATGCATATATATATCATTTTGCATTATCATAGGATAGCAATATGTAAGTAAAAACCAGGGAAACAATTCTAACAACCATGCAAATATATCCACAATCTCATTTAAATTTATTAATCACATAATATGCATGTTTCTGCATTAAGCAAGTACAAATGACTAAAGATTACATAACCTTGTTTTTCAGAAACTCAGGATTAGTCGATAGTGATTGAACCAATGGTTGTCTGTCCTGTCAGCAAAGGAAATTTATTTCAAAGTTACTAACCATCTCACTTGCATCATTAGGAAAATGATGAGCATATAACATATTACATGACTAATACATTGTGATTGTACCCAATTGAAAAGCATTAGCATTATGAGTTACAAGAATTAGCTACATTTCAACAAACTACAGTGCTAGGATTGGACTCAGGCCAACTAAATAAATTAGCATATGTTAGGGTGTAAAATATTTCTAAAAAGTTACTTCATATTTCAGGCAAGTCAATTGTTACTGCACATAACTCAGAATGCAATGGAGCTGACATAAAATCAACTCGTTAATGGTAAAGTTCAACACCAAATAAAGATTAAATTGAACCAAAAATGGTTGGTGAAATGGCTTTAGCAACAGCAATCAGCTTTAACCAACAGAATTTTGAAGATATAAAAAATGAAAGGTAAAAGAAAAATATGGCTACCACTCTTCAGTTATGCCAATCAAGCATGACAGGATCATAAATTATTGAGACCAGCATTTTATACATCTATATGTACTAATTTATGTAGGAATTAACAATCTCTATCTATATTTGATGACTCAACAAAGTAAGAAACTAATGGGTGGTAACATTAAACTTAGTAAAAGATACTCAGTTATTTCAGTTGTTGAAATAAATGCCGTGCATAAAAATGTTGTATAAAAGAAGGAATGACCAAGTGAAACTATACTTATTGGTCTAGAACATACCAAGCAAGAAATGGAAATCACTAAACTAGGCAAATTACACAATAGATCTTTGGACATAGTTGGAAATTCAAGAATATTTTATTAAATTTTCATTTTCATATTTTTTTAATGGATTTTGATGTTCTAAACTTACACCTAATCCTCAATATTCTTTATTGAAGCTTCATAGCATTCAAGTGTTTGGAACTTTGGTATCTTCTTTAGCTGCACAAGCCTCTCCCATGTTCTTATATATGTTTGCTCCTGTATCCTGTTATGCAAAGTTGCATTTTGCAAGCTCAGCACCACAAGTGCTGCCCCTGAGCTCAGATGAAAACAGTGGAGTGTTGATATCAGGTTGACAAGCAGTTCTAAAAAATGTCATACTATGAAATAAATTGATATTTGGCATTAGTGAAGGCTATCTTGTCCCTTATTTTACATGATGATGTGCCAGAATTTAACATGATTGCAATGACAATTGACAAGGGTCAACTTTGTCATCGCCCAAAAGTGGCAAGCTACAACTTGACCATTGTGGTGATCAAATGAGCAAAAGTTGATTAGAATATTGCTTGTAAGAGACATGCCACAATGTAAATCAATTATGGTGAGAAATAAGAGATCCATAGGTTCAAATTCCTCCGGGAAGTAATGAAGCATAATGGAGGCCAGTTGGACAAGTTAGGAGAGAAGACAACCACATCGAATGGAAAAAGGGTATTAAAAGAAGCTAGATAACATAGAGATTGAATTGGCTGGTAGAACACTGCCCACTAATAAGTTCGCTCTTTAATATAACTTGTCCACGAGAAATCAAATATAAGGCTGAAAGTCCAAGGACAATGAAGTAGTCACAAATTTTAACATGTAGGAAAAGGTTAACAATAGAAAGAGTTGGAATAGTAACAAATACAGAAAGAAAAAAGCTTTAAATTTAGAAAGAATATAGGATTCACTAGTAGCTACTAAGTTTTGTATGAGGAGATTTTTAATGTAGCTAGCATTTATATTAATTTTATAATGAAAGAAGACTTGGAGGAAAGAAATAAAAAGCAATTTTTTGGAGGAAAAAAGGGTTAATATAAGTTATTCTAAAAGGAAGAGTAAACGTTACATGTGGGGATGAGTTATATCGCAAGATGAGAGGTCACATGGCAGATCCAAGGACTAAGGTACTGATTCGTACCTTGTATTAGAAGGTGTGATGAAGGAATTTAAGAAATTAAAGCCTAAAATTTTATTTCCTACAAGTTACAACTGAATTGATGGAACAGTAAGGGATGCAAAAAGAAATAAAATACATTAACAAATATAAGTTCAACTTCAAGTGGACAGCTTTGTTCATCAGCATGCCTTTGTATACTTCAAAGCAGAAAAATCAGCTTTTCAAGAACAAATTTCAGTATCACATCAAACTAGAATACCAGCAAACAACAAATCATGAACTAATTTGCTGGTTGGCATGCAGGTCATGGCATCATACATATTTCGCTAGTGTCTTACCAATATGAAGAACCATTACCCTATTGGCTGGATGCCATGTTTGCATAGTTGTACTTGTGTGTGCCAAGCAATAGAACATCACGATGCATCCCATGCCATTACCAAGCCAACAAGCTACTAGCAAACCATACCTCAAACCATCTAAATCACTTCATCCTAGAAGGCCCTAAGTGCTTTACTATACAATTCTACCACCAATTAAACCATTTCTTGTTCCAGTTGTGTATTGACATCTCAATCAAATTTGACTACATTGAACATAAGGTTCATTAAAAAATGTGTAAAGTGATCATATATCAAATAAAACTAATTGTATGGCATACCTTTACCCAGAGCAGTGAACAGTCAAAGTTTGTAAGAAACCATTTATGTGCATTCATGCCAAATGAATCTGCTTCTTCCACACCATCAATATAGTGACGGTACTCTGGACAAATACATGCACTGCCAGCATATGCAGCATCAACATGGAACCACATGCCATAGGCCTACCATAATCACCAAAATAAGAAGATTTATTTAACTGGTAATGCATAGATCTTAAATAATGCTTCTATCATCAAGAGTCAATAAAATACTCAAAGTTTGATCAGGTGTTTTAAGTTGTTAGCAACAGTATGATAAGAGATAAAAGGTGAGTTGTTGGCAACAATATAAAACAGCGTTCGCCAAACCGTCCCGAACTGGATGGTTCCAGCCGTACCAAACCGTACCAATGGGATACCAGTCCGGTTCCGCCATACAAAACAGCACAGCAGCAACCAGCGGCCATCCAAAGAGAATATAGTCCAATTTGCCAACTTCAACCAAAATTATTAGAGAGAGAGAGAGAGAGAGAGGTCGTATTGGAGGGCCTCCGCCCTCAATGCTGGCTCGCCGGCCATCAAAGAGGTCGTAGCGGCGTTGCCATCCATCTGGATGCCTCCAAGGGCCTCCAGTGACCCGATAAGCATCTCCCCCTCTCTCTCCTTCCCTCCCTCTCCCCCCTCTCTCTCTTCCTCTCTTTCTTCTCCCTCTCCCCTTCTCTGCCCGATCAGTTCGGCCCGACACGGACCCATACCGAATTGTACTGCCGGTCAGCCAGCACGGGATCTGGTTCCAGTTCGACGGTCCTTGATATAGAATTAAATATACATGACCTGCTAACTTATGGAATCTAGTTATAAGAACTTCTATTTGATATACCTTGGCATGCTGTAAAAATTATAATGAATCTTATTCCATCTAATATGTCAAAGCATATAAAATATTTCAAGTTTTCCAGCACTCGGTGGAAACTTCAGGATATTAGTATCTCACCCGCCCAAAGCAACATTATCAGACTTATAATAACTTTGGAAGGTAATTGAAAAGAAATTTCTACAAACAAGAAAAGAGAAATCCAAGAAGACTCGGGCTTGATTCATAATTACAAAAAGGGGTTGGTCATAAACTTGAATGGTGCCATGACGTGTGGATGCCACATGTTTGGCAGTTTTGCATGCACTATAATTGCAAACCTTGAGATTCGTGCTAAATCCACTGTTTCAATAGGAAGGTGGCATCATCCTAAAATCACCATCGAATATAAAACTAGTGGAATCTGCTCACCACATTATCAAGCCTAATCTTTGTACAAAACCAGATCACCTCATATCAGGATGTGTCTATCTGTATGAAAGCAATACACAATGATATCCGCTGATATTTATCAATACAAGATGCAAGACAGGTTTACAGTAGAGTTACTGCCCTTCAACCATGCCAAGAGTCTGGAAACATGGCAATCTTTCCATAAATCATATTACCAACATGGGGTGCATGTGTGGCTAAAACCAGTTTGTATTGATGTGTATTATTATGCCATAATGACCTCCTATCATAGCTTATTGCAGCAAATATGCTGTATTATGAACCAACATAGCTTGACTTGTTGTCAAGTCACATGTTCATACAAAACATTTTCTAAAAAGGAACAAGCATACTACATGAAATAATAAAATTTCTCAATTTCTCTAATATTTTGTCAATTAAAATTAAAATAGAACACAAGGTGATAGCAAAACAGTCAATTTCTACGGGAATGCTATAAACATGTGATGGTATTTCTCCCTTTTTTATAAAAGGGCCTTCTCTATTCTCTATAATGGTACCACGCAAGAAGTCATTTAAAAAATTACACATCAATTTCATAAAATTTGCAAGCTACCATCAAATCTAATGCTTGGAAGCAAGATTCACCGTCCCAGTACTAGACTCTGTACTAGTACCATTCTACTATAGCATCAGTATGTGCCTATGTGGTTCAGTTTGATACAGATCAGCATACCGAGTGTCAGGACAATATGACACAGCATATCGGTTCAGCATCGATACGGTATGTACATCCAATACGGTACAATATCAATCGGTACAGTATCATCTGGTACCGAAAACCTTGCTTGAAAGTCAAATTGTGTTTATACTTATCTTATAAAAAATTAATCCAAAGGAATTATTAAACAGAACCACAATTTATATGAGTTTCAGAGTTTGTCATCAATAGATATACAAGAAAACATCACCTCCTTATAGCTGACTTGCATTTTTCTAATATTATGTCATTCCACCAATGTAAGTGAATATCAGCATGGAAAAGAAAAAGATATAGAAGAACTTTTTGTGATCGATATAAACTGTAATTGTAATTAATTTTCTAGGAAAGACCTATTTAAATTAAAATTGGGAAACTTGCATAAGAAAGAGGATGCAACAAGATAACTTGATCGACATGGTGCAGGACACATTCTAACATTCTATATGAAGATTTTGACTTCTCCCAGTTGATTTAAATTTGTATTTACTTGTCTTACCTTGGATAACTTACCTAACGCAGACAAAGGATCCACAGCTGCTGAAGACGTAGTGCCAACCTAAAAACCAAAAGTGAGATTATTGAGATACATAATATGAAAAACTGAAGATCAAATCCTAAACAATCTGCATTTTGCTAAACTTACAATATACAACAGGTTGAGTATATGAAAGTCTAATTTTATCAAATTTCTAAATAATTTAGGTCATGCACCACTCAGATGAAATAAAGTCCCTAGAACATCTTCCATGTACTTTCTTTTATATGAGCTTTTCCCATTACATTCTTATTCAGGAAACAAACAGTATCCTAAGATTTACGTCCAATTTGCATGTGGATGTGTAATGGCAATACTGAGCTCAGACACATTTGCAATGAAAATGGATAATACGCAAATATACAAGTATATATGTATATGTATGTATATATGTTCGTATACAGAAGCAGCTTTAATGTGAGAATAGATATGCCCCGTCGTCAAAACATATGGCAGAATACCCAAATCAGTGGACACTTTCATCCTGATTGCCGTGCCAAAATGCCTAAACATTTTGCAGACTTTTGCTAATGCATCAGGTAATAGCTAAATTATGAACTTTTTTAGTAACAAATGAATGTGCTTCTATTGATGTATGGTGGGGACCATCCAAAGATTCTAAATCCCTTTAATTTTGGCACAAAGATGTTTAAAAATACATAGAACAAGCCATTGGTGCAGATTATTGATTTGGATGTTCTATTATTTATTTTGTCTTCATGTTATTGCCCTATCCCAAAATATACATGCAAAAATGAGATGTGTGAACCTTCCTATCAACTGGGTATATTGCAACCTTACCCCAAATAGTACCATGCCACTAGACCTATAAATGTGGTACAACTTCATGAATAAGCAAAGGGTCCCCAAGACGTGATTTTTTTCTATATAAACATTTTAGGCCTCGTAGATCAGATCCAATCCTTTAAATTTTCATTTCAATCATCGAACGTGGCATTGGATGTTAAGTTTCTCTCTTTTAATCCTGTATGTTAGGCGTTCCTATTTGCACATATGTACATATATATCTGCACATACAGATATGCACATATGCATACATGTATGTATGTTTATATAATATATGCATCTCTAATTCTCTATTATTATATTGCAAACATCAGGGAACATGAGCTTGGTGACAAAGCTGTGAAACTCTTTGTATCTATCAATTCCCATGGCGAGGATGTCATTCTTAAGTGTGGATGCTGGGCTTGGTGTCAATCTTGAACATCATGGGGAGGCCGCAGCAGTCCCAGCCAAAGCAACGACTAATATGGAGGCTAGTCTTGGACTGGTAGCAGGTGATGGCATCCTTGGTGGTGTTGATGAGGATGTGTCTGTAGATCAACTAATTGCCAAATGGTCATGGTCGAAGTGTCACCACACCTTCCATGCTGAGTGTGTCAACACCTAGCTTGATGCCCACTTCACCTGCTCCCTCTATGGCATCTTCATTGAAGACATCCTCCTTGTCCCCAACCCCCCACCTGCCAGAACCTAAACAAACCCCACCCACCACAGCCTCCTTGACCCATTTGTTCAGCATCTCATTTGAAGTGAGTGCACTCACTAAATTCATCGGGAAGCAAAACCATCCACCCAATGATACAGAGGACGAAGGCAAAAATGAATCGCAAACGATGCCGGTATCTAGGATTGATATCTTGATTAAATTTTTTCAGTAATATTCCCCCAAAAATGCATAAATATGTTAAAGTTAGTAATAACAGAGGTAAAAGACATGTCAAGATCAGGTTGTCAGATATTATTAAAGAGGCAAAGTACAAAGCAATATCTACATGAGTGTGCCCATACAGGTTATTGTCCTTCAAGCATCGTTCATACTTTCATTTAGTTCATATTACATAATTCAGAATTGCTATTTTTCCAGTAACTTTTATAAATATAAAAATGCAGATATTTTTATTTTCTCCAGTTTATTTCTAGTTTTCCTGAAATATCCACTTACATTTGGCATGTAAAAAAAAAAGATAATGAAGATAGAATATTGAATGCTTATAAGCAATTCTTAAGAACTTAATGCCAAGCTAATTAGTTCAAGAATTGCCTCCACCAGCTCTCAACCATCTCAAACTTCACAAGACTATTGGTAAGTTAAGACAAGCTTATGACATCAAAGATTTATTTAGTTTACAAAAAATAATTAATCAAATTGGAGTCCTTCAGGTGAAAAACAGAATCAATCTAAGGAAAAGACAAGAAAAATGTACATATGTAAAGAAAAATTAGTATGTCTTTCTTACTGTAGCACAAAGGAAAAATGGTATCAAGCCTGCTGATAAGTCATTAGAGATTGCTTCCAAAACTACTTGAGGAGAAAGAGAATAGTTTGAACTTCTATCAGCCTTCAGCATTCTAAATTTCTCCTGAAAAATCCCTGCAATCTGCCATTACAAAAATTTTAACTTTTAAGATGACCAATGTTGACAATTATGACTGTAACTAAGTAATTAGCTACTAATAACCAGCTATTTGAAATGGCAAGTTTATATACATACCATACATGTGTGCATGTGTCAGTTACAACAAATGCATCTGAAAAATAGTGTTTCTTTGTGCATGAGGTAGAGAACACAACTTTAAAAGAATATGAATGGTTGTACTCAAAAAAATATTTAATATGAATCAGAATTACAAATAAAATACTATATGAGTTTGAGCATAGTGATTTAAGTACAATAAAAATATGAGGAAAAATTTAGTATCTACTTTATATCTTTAGATATTGTGCAATCTAAACCAAGATTAGTAGATAAATTCATTTGATGGAGAAGGACATGAATGCTTTCACTTTTAGATGCAAACATTTGAGGCAGCAGATTATATATCCATGCATGAATGCATAGCACAGACATGTACATAATCATATGCATGCATGCATAAATATAAATGGGCACGAATGTGTGCATGTAGATATGTATCTATATATGTGTATGTATTTACAAGCATAGGCAGGACGCATCTTCTATGTATCAGGTGTTAATGAAGGGAAGATGATAATGCAGAAAATGACAAATGGTCAAGTAATTATAGAAGCACAGACTCAATAAAGGCTTAAGCATACCAATTTGCCAAGATCACTTGAAGCCTAGGCGCAAGACCCAAAGCAAGGCATATTCCCTAGCATAGAAAGGTAATATTACATGCATATGCATTTGCTTATATTATGCATGCATGTACATATGTATGTATGTGTGTGTGTATGTATTATATATCTATATATATTAGGAGGGACTACACTCCTCTCGAGAAGAGGGTGTCTATTCCTCTCATGTCCAAAATCAATAATAGAGCATTTAATTCAAATATCCACATTGTTGATCATGATCTATACCACAAAAAATATCTAAAAACCAAATATCACATATTTTAGTTGTCTCTAAAGTCTAACCTATGCATCATGTGGACACAATCATATGGTTTTTGTCATATTGGTGTGTTAGAAAAACATGATAAAGCACTTAAATTGATAATCGACCTTATTGATCATGATCTACACATGTTAAAACATATGTAGATTAAAAATCAATTGAATATAATGCTTAGATCAAAGCAAAACATGGTCTCAGATCATATTCACTGTTCATTTTTGCACGTACATGATTCATAGGTTAGACACTACCAAACCATGCAAGCATTTCTAGTGGTAGTAGATCATGATCAATGGTGTGGATGTTCAATTTAGATGTCCCATTGTTGAATTTGGAGTTGTGGGGAGTAGATACCCTCTCCTCTTGGTAGGAACAAAGTCCCTCTCTCTCAATATATATAAACGTACATCTATATATGTATATAAACATTTATGTACATATACATGTATATGTGTGTGCATCTGAAGGTTTGAAAACTGACTGTACTGTATGATACTCCCAGTACTAAGGCATGCCAAGGGGGTATCAAAGGTATACCATACCCATGGTATTCCCAAGCTCAGATAAACCATGATTAGATATACAAGGAGATATCACAGTACTTGCCATATCTAGATGTGACCAGTACACCCTCATACCATGGTATTTCAAACCTTGGTACATATACATATATTATATGCATATATACCAAAAAAAAGTAACACAATATGCACAAAAAGTGCATACAACCATACAACCACCTAATAACTTCAACAACACCAATAAATAGGCAAATAGTCGTACATAATAGCACCTAAATAACTTCAGCCGCACCTACTAGACTGCACACATATATCATAGCATGATTACAATACACACACAAACACGAGAACACATTCCCGAGCACATATATCAGAAGCCAGAGATTCAACATTGATGATCAAAGTGAGGTCACTCATATCATGCAGCTAAAGGTCCAAACATCCTCATCCAGGGATTTAAGTACCAATCCCATACTGGCTAGGAGCATACCATATAGTCGAATAAAGCACCAATATGGCATTGACACTTGGTACAACCCCATACCAGTACATGGTGCAGGTGTTGCACCAACTTCAGCATTACACCATGTGTCACTATAGGGATGTGCTATATCCAAGGTTTTAAAAACAGATACTGAAGCTGGTACCCTTTTTTAAGGATAGTGTCTCATCTCATACTGAGATGCAGAAAAGTCCAGTTTTCAAAGTAGTTGCTTCTTTCTAATACTATAAGTAAAATATTTGTCTCCTTTGAGCATGACATTTTCCTTACTTCATTGGTTAAAGAAAGGACCTGTGCTCAGATTTGGATCCCATATGCCGCCTCACAGAAAATATATTTATATCCTCACAATAGGTATACATATATTTTTCCACAAAAAGCTATTATATGATTATCTCCTTAATTTAGTATGTGTAATAAATATTTTTGTTCAAGAAATTAGTACATTCATGTCACCCACAAAAGTAATTTTAATGATATACCCTTTTCTTCTGAAATATTATGTATATTTTTTTGACATGAAACTATCTTGACATACAGAAATTAGTAAATAATAACTTAACTACAAATAATTGCTATAGTCACCTTATTTAAAAATTTATCCAAACAAAATAATAATGAAAAACATAAGTTTAATGATCCATCTAAATAGTAAAAAATACATGCATGCATGCATACATACATACATACATACATACATACATACATATATATATATGTACACACACACAGAGGCACTAACCCCCTTTACTCCACTCCTCCAGTGTGCTACCCTACACCCGGTCCATGGACAAGGTCTCCCCAATCCCTCTCCATCTCATGATTTTTTTTAAAATTGAGCCCCATCACAATGCTCCTTGAACCGGTCTCAATATCGACAAATACTGATCTATTTCGACCAAGATACACCATCCATTTTACTAGCCATACTGAGCCTTGTACCACTTGGTACAGGCCTGACCCAGCTACGAAGCCTGGTTTTTGAGATTTTGGTGATTGAGAGGCATCCTGATGCCAAATCCTACCAGAATGGTATGGTACTGATTCTACCATCCTATTTCGGCATTATTCAAAACCTAGACTTTGTCATACCATAACATGCCGGTAAAATACTAATACAGTGCCAGTTATCCAGATCTAAACCTTGTGCACATCTAATAAGTAAATGTCCTCTTTTTCTTCTTATTTTCATTTCTATTTTCACTTCGTAGATACAAGTAAGAAATAACCCCATATTTGAGTTTGATAAAATTACTCAAAAATTCAAACTCCTCAAGAATTGATGAAAGTACTCCTCAAGAATAAAGTTATTTCTTAACTCTAAAGCAAATTCCAAGTTATTGGCATCAAATCAAAATTTTACCTTTAAATGCTGAGGTATTTCTCAAATCCTAAGATCTTAGAGATTATATTACGTCCAAACAAAGCCAACCAGCAAAAGGAGTATCATAGATTAGTCAGCAAGGCATGCCACCGAAAATGATAGAAACAATACTTGGCACTTCAATAGGCCAATTAATTTTCAAACTTTGCACACGTGCATATCTACATATATATCAGTGCACAAGGTGGGTTATTGCAGTGACATAAATACACAAACAACATGCATGCTCACAAAAGCGCACATTTGTCACACCTTAAAACCTTAGTGAGGCATGCATAAGGTGCACCTTTTGAGCTTCTTCAAGGTTGCCTCGCCTTGAGGTAGGCAAGGCATTGAGGTTGCAATTTGTGCCTCAGGCATGCCTTAGACACAACTTTAACAACATTGTGAAGCAAAGGAAGCATAAACAAAAAAAAAAATCATTAGGTGTGTTTTGGCAACAGGAAATTAAAGAGAAACTAAACACTTTGTTATGAACTTACGATGGATATAAGAATAGACAGCACATAACAATTTAGCCACATGCATGTTCCCAGAAGAAATATAGGGCAATTAATTTATCAAAGTAATCTTAAGGTTCCCCTTTGTGCTTTGAATTCATTTTGTGAAAAAAGGAAAAGGTTTAGTTTAATTTTTGTTACCAGAACATTTATGGTAGACTTCCAAGATATACTGTCACATCATATTTACATACCTGGCATGCCTTTTGCAGAGCAGAGTGTGTTTGATCAGAAGCATAAACTACCAATTTTTCAAGAGACTTTTTCCCAACCTTCCTCAAAATTTTATCACGGGCAGCCAACAAGACAACAAGTACTGCTTCACTAGCTGTGCCCTGTATTACTCCCCCACCCTGCCCTGCAAAATGCTCCTCATGGATCAATACCGCATGCCACAGATTATTGAAAATGAGCAGAAGATATTTAACTAAAGACATAATCAAGTAAACATAATCAGCATGCAATTGCTATGCCCTATGTGAATATTTTTGGTATAAAAGCTAACCCTGTATAGGACGTCTTAAACATAGTTTTATAGCCTTGAAGGAGCTCAATATGCCGGGTTTCTCATGTTCCTGAAGATGCAATTCTCAACTCTATACTGGATGCTGATTTTATTGCACTCGACAAAGTTAAATGGACAACAACAATAGTGCAACTTAATCACATGCAATGATACCATGTCCTATAATATCGCTCTAAAAATTTAAAACATGTGCTGTTGGAACTCTGAGCCATTATTAAATCATTCAATGATTAATATCCTCATTTTCATTGATATAAGATGTGGCCTGGTTGGGATGATGAAAAGGTCAATAAAAATTTTCAGAATAAGGTGTTCTATTTACAACATTATGTTGTCATGGCTGTTATTCTATTCACACAATAAATGGGAAATATTGTCATTACTATGAAAAGTGTATATACATGTTTTTATTTGATCACAGACCAAGTGTATGAACATGTCGACTATTTGGTCAATACTAGACATTATGTGTTCTTTCATGATTATGTTATCAAGAGTTGAACTACATTAACTATTTATAATGTACATCAGTTTTAGAACAAACGTATTTTTGCAGTAGTTCACATTAAGCATTCGAGGTTTGAGTCACTGAGACTTGTAAACCCTTGATACTTTGCATTGAGATTTCCCTCTCTGAAGGCATTCTCTTTTAGATGTAAAACAGTGCAATCAAGCATAGAAATACAAACAGGTTAAGCCAACTCAAGATGAAGTATCCTTCGAATTGGGTAGTCCTAGGGTTAAGGCAGTTGGAATCACCCATAAAACTTCAGCTTATAACTCAACCCATTTATGATCCCTAACTTTAGATTGTAGGTGTCTGGATAAATCCATGACCACTTTTGCATGTTCCTTACACAAAACCCTTCCACACTGACAACATCCCATTTCTCCTCATGCATTTGGATTTATAACATAAAGTATATTCTCAGAATAGAGACCAGATACAGATGGTAAGGGAAAAAAAAGCAGCAAGGTCATGGAGAAGGAATAATTTTTGCTTTTATAATCCTGTTATCAAACACGGAGTCTCACACTCGATTCTCATATGTTTGGAAGAGCTTAATCTTCTTCAACCTCTACGTCAATGGATGTGAGCTAGCTGACAGTTTTGATAGAGAAATAACCAAGCCCTTATATTGACCCCAAAGGGAAGAGAATAAACACTTCAGAGAAAGTTTGTTTGTGAGTAATCTGGTCAAATGTGATATTTCAAGCTTCAAGCATGCCAGCATGCACACGCATGTGAGCACAGAAGAGAGGACAAAATGAAGCACACTTACCACATTTGGGTTTGGATTTTACAGATCCTCATCACTCATCAGTGTCAGTTTCTTGGATAGTCCATGTAATACATTATATACAACTCCTGATTTTTGTCTGTCAGACATCAATCAATTTGATTTCTTGTTGTAATTAGAAGTGTCTTCACTGTCCAACAGATCCAGTTGAGAAGATTGACTAATCCAGGATTTGTTTTCGCATTCAACAGCCCATGTGGTAAAAAAACTTGTATTTTTGACAGCATAAAAAAGATAAATATTGAAACCTAGAAGTGGGACAACAAGCAGGAGATATAACTATCTAAAGCTAGAAATAGGATGCTAGGAGCATGGTGGAGAGATAAGGGGCAAAAGCAAGGCTCTTTCACATGCAGCATAACCAAGGCAGCCAATGGAGCAAAGAAGAGTGTATTGTAGCCATCCACATCTATGGTAAAAGTCAGTTAAAAATAGCTGTACTAACAAATACCATCAATGACAAAAGAAAATTAAAAAACTGAATAGTCCCATCACTTGATTTTACTTGACCTAGAACATGTAACTCACAGAGGATTCAGTACAGCTGAAAATTAGTCAAAACCCATAGTTTTTCATTTTCTCATCCTAAATTTTAATTACATTACATCATACAGTTACTTTTGCTAAGAAAATATTGATTTCATTGCAATATTGTTAACATGGCAAATGGGTACAATAGAAGCTTCCAAAATCTAATTGAGGTATCATAATTCATAACATAGAATCAGGCATATGTACCACAATTTTAAAATTTATTTCACCCATGTTCCCAAGAATTTCAATCAACATACAAAGCTTCACATTGACAGACTCTCACCATCTACTTTGCAAACTTATTCATTTCATTGTACAGAGTTCTTCTAGCCCTCACCTCATCGACAAACACTAATCATCTATGAAGCATACATCACAATAAGATCAACGTTAATGGCATTGTGACTAGTAGAAAGAGATAGGAGCTTAATGGTGATCCTTGATAAGGGTCCATGGTGACTGGATATCAATTTGTTTATCTAGAACCAATGCTGAAACTTAATAAAAAAACTATATGCTTTCTCCAATTCCAGAAAGTTATCTTAAAGTTTATGCACATATAATGATTTATGAATGTACCAGAAACTGAATTAACTGCAAAAGTCTACCCAAACATTATTTTAAATCATGATTTGTTAACCTTAACTAAATAAAAAAGCATTTGTTAACTTTATTGTATGCTTTCTCCAATTCCACAAAGCTCATAAGCGGGGTTTTTTATCATCTATATCTTTTTTTAGTAATTTTATAAGAAAACTATCAAACCAACATCCATGTCATCCAATATTAACCTTCGTAAAGTAAAGGTCTTGAAAATCATTTGCCCTTTCCTGATCTATGTTCCATCATCTTTTGATCTTTTCCATATCTCACTTGTATGGCTCATTGCTATGATACCACTGTCTTCAGCGAAATTTTGAAAATCACCTCTGTTTTGTGTATGTAGGTACATAAATCTAAAACAAGAAATTGTCCGTGCAACATATCAAGATGAAAATGGTGCCACCTCCAGCACCTTAGGTGGGAGGGTTCAATCCCAGGCATCACCCCACACTTTCGGCCCCTTGTTTCAAGGGATTTCTATGCGAGGTTCGACCAAAAAAAGAAAGAAAGAAAGAAAATTAAAACAAGTCAATAAATGCTAACAATGAATCACTACTCTTGCATGTGTTAGCTCAATAAACAACATCCATTAGATTGTATCTAAAATTTATTTATGATTGAAGAGTAAGCTCAACGTTGCTTTAGTCTAGAATGAGAGTGCCATTAAATGACACTGATTTCAATAAAATCCAACTAATTCCTTCAAGAATGTTTTCTACCTTTAACCAGAGAGAACATATGGAAACCATTCAGGTGACGCAAAGTCATATGCACAACTTACCAAACAGAAGGTGGATAAATGTCAGGGCATACCAATAAATATATAACTGCAATCAAATATATTGGAATTGACATGACATATGCTTGAAAATTTTCCAACTGATTAATCTACAGTTATCTCAACTCTTACCTGATGAAAGAAACTGGTCGGGTAGCTTCAGCATTTTAGCGAGCCAATCTAAAACAATCACTTCAAGTTCTGTTGCAGCTGGAGAAGTGACCCAACTGAAACCCACAATATTAAAACCAGCACTGAGCATCTCTCCTAAGAATCCTGCAGTGCTGCTATTAGAAGGATAGTAGGCAAAATAATCAGGGCTCTGCCAATGGGTTATGCCTGGTATTATCTTCTGATGGATATCTGCATATAAATTTATTTGCAAAGTAGTGCTGAAGGACTTGCATAAACAACTTATAACAGCACAGTAAAGAAAAGCATTATTTCATAAAAACAGTCTCTAGTAAAGTTTTAGATTTCTCAATATAATCAAAATGAGCAACATAAGTCCAGATAAGAATTTTCACCATCAAAGACATCTTGCAAACTTTCAGGATGATTAGGAGCTGCATCTGGCAGAAGCTCCTTAAGATACCCAGGCTGCAGAAAAGATCAGAATCAGATGCCATGCTGCATATAATGATTTATGGATAAACAATAATTTAAAAAAAAAAAAAGTTAAGCAAGTCGGTTGCATATCATAAGATATTCGAACAACTGCTTCAAATATAGTATCAGGAAGCACGGCTTGTGGAACTTCAATATCCATGGGCTTATTAGCTAAATGGCAATTGGCACATACAATTCATCCAGTTGCTGCTCGTGGGTTTTCATAACCCCGCTGTGCAAAATGGGATATGCATTTGAAATAAATGCCCAAGTTATTACATACATCATGATCAATACAGAAATCGATTGAGTCATCTGTTCCTTTACCCAAGAAAAAGTATTTATATTTTGCATGTCCAATCATTGATCCCGGAATTTCTACAATAAATTAGATAGGTAGCTAGCATAGTTCCCTATATACGAGCCGGTCAATGTACTAAGATAATTGTACTGGAATATAGGACAAATGTCTCAAACTAAGACATCATTAAAGTTAACAAATCATGATTTAAAATAATGTTTGGGCAGACTTTTGCAGCTAATTCAGTTTGAAGCCTCAGCTCTTCTAACTAAAGCTGCATTCCATATGTTTGTTTTAGCTTGACTAATCATTTGTTAGTTGCTTCATTTTACTAATTGTTAGACTCTGGTCGTACAAGAAGAAATATCATGTGAGAGAATGAGGAGGTCCAAAAAGAGAGAGAAGATGAAAATATGCAAAGATCGTGCTACACGCAGGATCAACAGAACAAGGCAAATGCAACATTCATTGTTTGAAACCTCTTCTGCCTCTACTTGATCCTAACTAAAGTTAGACACCAGAAGAATCCAGAATTCGTTAAAAACATGCTCTCCCTAGTCAATAAAACAAATCATGGCTCATTATGCTCGTCACAATGGCTCTAGCTTCTGAACCATATAGTTATATACTGACTAAATTCCAATTCAAAGTTGCTTGATAAACCATGCATATCAAAACAGGTAAGTTAGCAAATGATAACAAAGTCAAATAAACATGTAAAGGTTACGTGAGGAGCATTGGAGGTTTAGACTTTTGTGGTACTTTTACATCATAGAATCAGCATTTACATTTTATCAGATTGAAAGATTTCACTCGGTGATCAGTTTTATTCCAAGCAGTTTCATCAAGGTGATCCTTCTCATAGTGTAATGCATCTTCATAGATCATTCTTTCTCTCCTGTTGTAAATTCTTAAAATGAATCTAACTACATTTCAGTAAGTCACAGAATGCCAGATAAAATCAGCAGCATTCATTGCAGAAATCAAGATCTGTTTCAAACTAGGCAGACCATTATCAGGCAAGAAAATAAAGTAGTAACCTCCGATCCATTTCACAGAAAAATTAAAGAAAAAGGGATTAAAAAATAAAAAAGCCCATAATTCTTTCCCCTTACACTCAGTTTTCTGAAACATCAAGAATTCTATTTCATCAACAATTGCAGAGTGCAAATTCACATAGCAAATATAAGAAACGAAAATGCACCACCAAGTATACGTTTCTTGAATATCAAAGTCCAACACGAAAAAAAGAAAATTTGCTAAAAAGATACAATCCTGACGGCCTTTTGGTGATTATAAACCTAAAGATTTGACAAATAGCCGTGCACATCAAGAATTAGCAAAACCCTTCATCGAACAAAATCAAAAACGTAGAAATGCTTAAAAAAATAAAAAAGAAAAACTTAAAAAACAACAAAAATGGATAATTCTTTCTACTTACTCTCATTTTCCCGAAACATCAAGAATTCTATTTCATCGGCAAAGGCAGAGTGCAAATTCACATAGCAAAGAAAAGAAACGAAAATTCATAAGCATACGTTTCTTGAATATCAAGGACCGATATGAAAAACAGAAAAAAATTGCTAAAAAGATACAATCTTGACAGCCTTTTGAGGATTACAAACCTAAAGATTTAACAACTAGCCGCGCACATCAAGAGTTAGCAAAACCCTTCACCGAACAAAATCAAGAACGTAGTAATGGTTTAATAAAAAAAGGAAAGAAACGTTGAATACCGAGACTTGGCTGAGAACCGGAAAGGACTCGATGCTTTTGTAGTAATCGGCGATGAAATCAACCATCTTATGGCCGTACTCCCTCAGCTGCTCCGCGTCCATTGGCTTCAAAGTGTTCTCCCTTCAAGTAGAACAAGAAGAAGTCCAGAATAACGTCAGAAGGAGAATCGAGTCGAAGAAAGATTCAGCGAATTAAATAATTGATCTTTACATCGGAAAAACTACGGCAATGGATTCGGCCAAGAACGAAGGGAGCAGAGAAGTAGAGTGGAAGGGCGTGGAGCGGAAGAGCCGAGGAAGCGCTTATATTGGATTGGAGGGAGGGACAGCTCGAAGTTCCAAATTGGACCCTTCATTTTATCCGCGGAAATGCTGAGGCCCGTGACTCGTGCGACCGCCGGCGGCTCAGGAGATGGGGTGTTCCTTGGGGGTGAAATAATGATTAACCTTCTTTCGCGACGTCAACCGTTGGATGGATCTCATAACGTCTATAGAGCGATCCAACGGTTGACCTCCCGAAAGAAGGTGAAATCACTCTTTGGCGCGGAATATGCACCCTAACCCGAACACGGATGGTTGTGATCTTATCATCCGCTAGAGATATATATCCGATGTTAATACGGCCCCATTCTCGGTTCATTGCAATAGAGAATTTTGACACCATTTTACAAAGTAAATGCCACTTGAATTTAACAAGAGCATGTATATTGATCATTTAGCTTCTTCTTTTTTTTCTTTTTTTTTTTTAATTTTTATTTCATATATTATTATTTAATATATATATATAATAAAAAATTAAAATAAAATTTCTTAGCATTTAAAATTATCCACGTAATTCTCATCTATAAATTTCATTAAAATATAAATTAATATTTTCTATGTCATATGCCTAGACTTTCCTATCTAGCAATTTTTAAAACATTAAAATCAAATCCTAAATTATTAAAAAGTTATATTAAATTTTATTTATATGAATTAAATTATGTTATTAAAGTATGGTATCATTTGTTCCTTGCAATTAAAGTTTATTTATATATGTAGTTAAAAATATAAATTAATCTAAAATTTTTTTATAATTTTTTTTATTTATAAATAATTTTTAAAAAATAATTAATCCGCTCAAAACTAGTTACTTGCTAAGCCAGGTCGCATGTTTTAGGAGATAGACAAGTAACAACCCATGGAATTGGCGGCGATCCAACTTCGCAACTCACGGGAAAATCATCCGTCCATAGAATTCAAGACAAATTAAACCCTAATGACCGAGTTTGTGTTGCATACAAACTTGGGTGTCCTTAGGCCTGGAGCTGTTACTACCAAGGGGTCCAAAAAAAAAAAAAATTTCTCCTGTGTATCACACTGACTTATCCAGCTCATCGGTTGGCTTCTACATGGCAACTGCCCTGAAAGTAAAGACACAGCTTACTTGTAGCTGTAGCCTTACAGATTGGCCTCCGTTTTTTTGCAATTTCGGAAGGTAACGGAAGAGCTTATGTTTTCCCATGGAGTCAGGAATAAAGTTTCTGGACGATGTTTTGCCGCGGGTTGATTGCACTGGTTACCAGAAAATATAGGCTGCCAACAAGAAGAACCTCCTTTATAGTTGAGCAAATTTATATGAAAAATATCTCTATTTCTATTCTTTCGCCCTGGATCGTTGCTGGTTATCTGTTAAACAAGACAAATTTAGTCATGTAACGGCATATTGTTCCGAGCATCCAGGACCTAAACAACTCCTATTCCGCAAGAATGCATCCCAGATGGATGGAACATTGTTAATCTAGAGCTCCCAATTCCAAGTCCACAAAGAACCTCCGAAACATGGCAACAACTCGTGGGCTTTTATAAACCATTGAAGGCAAGAAAAATTATTGATCAGAACCATCCTATTTTTGGAAAAAGATTCACTGTTATCTAAACTTGATTTAAAATTTTGAATGGAAAATGACTCACTTTAACCACTGGCTGATAATTTTTGCTGATTTGAATGAAAAGAAGTTTACTTTTTTTGGATGATATAGCAACCTTTATTAGATGATCGAAAGTACCCATGATAGAACAGTTTTAAGGCAAAGTCATCTGGAACTACTCTTATAATCAATGGATGCCCCACATTAATCTGTCCGGCTAAGATGCAACCCTAGAGCTTCTAAGATAACCAGACAGCCTTGCCGTCCACAACATCAAGTAGAGACATTCAAGCCAAGAAAGCTTTAAACTGGTAAAACCATTGGAAAAAGACAGGATTTGAAATGAATGAAATTAGCCAAATACTATAGAAATATAAATCCAAGAGAAGAATGCACCCCCATATATTCCCAAAGATTACAAAAGCTTATACCACCCTACTTAAGGGAAAGCCTTCCCTTATATACAACACCAAAGATAAAAAGGAAAATTAAAAAATTTCAGAAAAAAAGAAAAAAAGGTCTAGCTAATACCTACACCCTTTTCCCCCTTGAAAACATTATACCTCCGTTCACCCCAATCCTCCCCTCTATCCACCTTTCCAGATTTTATTCATTTACAACCTAGGAGCAATATCCCCATCTTGTATGTCCCCAAGCCCATTTACCTTGACCTTCTCCTGTATAACCCCACTACCACTCCCACCCCCACCTCAGAATAAGAGGAAAAAAGATACTAGACAAAAACATTAATACAATGCTTAATCTTGTTCTTCTTCTAAGAAATGGTGAACTTAACTACCTCGGGTGCAGTTGCGCTGACAAGGACCTCACCGGACCGAGTGGTGGTGGGTTGAGAAACCGTGGAGATGGACTCAACGTCTGTGATCGCTCGAGCATGTCTACCATCGATGGTGTCTGATAGGAATGAATCAGGCTGGTACCGTCCGTTGAGTCCCCACGGACTGTTGCCCTTTGCCATGAATGTGAGCTGAGCCCCGATAGCACGTATGCCCGCCCGGAAGCCTCATACCTCTGTCGGCTAGCCATCCTGTCCTGCATCTCCTTCAGCTCTGCATCCAAAGCCAAGCACAACCGGTCACTAGATCTTCCTGCCAAGGATTCAGACAATTTCCTCCTGCACTCCTCAAGTATGGACACTGCCTCAGATAGTGCACCCCTCTCAGCTGCTGCCCTTGCTGTTGCCATGGCTTCTGCGGCCTGAACACGATTCCTCTCACGATCAACCTCAATTGACATCATCTGGCCCTCAACGACTTCTGGCCTCTGAATCCTCAGCTCGTTGCCCTCCAAGTTGATAGTCTCATTCGGTACTGGGTCTCTATAGGAGCAACCCACCGTCAACAGCACAAACTCATCATGGGCTGGTGGAATTTTTACAGATACCAGGAAATCTCTTTCTTCATCAGCATACAAGTCACCCACATCGATTGATCCACTCCGTCCATCAGCTGCCACATTACTTGTATAGCTGCCTGACTTTATAGGAGCAAGTCGCACGCCTGGGTGCACACACTCCAAATCCACCCACATCTCTTGAACAACCACACTCAGGAGGCCGCCAATGCACTGAGCAAATGCATCTTGAATCACACCCTCAGCCTCGATAAAAGAAAAAGTCCCACCAGAGGTTTCTGAGATTGAATGCATGGAAGCAGAGTCATGATCTGCACCAAAACCAAAGGCATGAACAGGTGTTTGATGACTGGTTGCACCACGAATAGAGGACGGAACTAGTGACTCGTAGACTGACTGTGTACGCTGAATTCCAGAAACACTGGAGGCTAGAGTATATGTGTCCTGCCCATCAGAGAGAAGAATGATGCTGCAGACCGGGTTCTTCTCTCTGCGCTCCTCGATCACCTTGGCCCCCTTCCTGAGGCCCTCAGCAATGTTAGTGCCACCACCAGCCACCAGAGAATTGACAGCTTGCAGGGCCTGCTGCCTACCAGAGTCAGACATCCGACGGAGGTGGAAGAGTCGGCGTGCGGTCGAAGAGAAGGCAATGACAGAAAGCCTATCAGAGGGTCCAAGATTTTGGATAACAAACCCCATGGCACGCTTAAGAAGCGCTAGCTTCGTGCCAGCCATGCTGCCACTGACATCAAGCACGGTGACAAGGTCTACAGGAGCACGAGATGTTTGGGAAGCTGTTGAGCTTGTATTGATGTTTCGGCCAGAAAGCTGGTTTGTGCTAGCATGAGGGGCCTTCAGATGGATCAGGACAGTGAAGTTCTCTGGGGAGGCTGACTGAGGAATGGCTGAGAATTCTGGGTACATCTTGATCTCTACTGTTTTACTACCACCATGTTGAGGATCTTTAGGCGTATCAGGCTGCAAGTCAAGAGGCTCGTCATCATTGAAATAGATTGGCTCTGAAGTATGGAAGAGAGGAGTGAGGTGCTGCTGTCGGTTTGCAGAATCTGCACGAGAAAGCCGACGCACAACAGTCATGTAGCCTTCTTCTTGAGGCCAGTTAACTGGGTTTACTCGGGCTCTTCCATGAGGATGCTCAGAGGATGCAGGGCCCTGGAAGGGTATCTCCTTCCACTTGGCTCTGCATACTGGGCACACACGGTTGCCATGCTTCACATTTGAGGCTATGCAATGAAAGTGAAATGTATGGGAGCACTCTGCAGTGAAGAGGGCATGGCCATGGCCCGTTTTCATGGCGCCAAGACATATAGAACATGTTCTCTGAAAGTGAAAAATTACAAAGAGCAAAGTCAGGATATTTCCAAGGCACAAATACTAGCAGATTACATCATGCAAGTGGCAACAATCTAGAGCTAGTCAGCGCAGCTGATTTACTAAAGACAGTATCTGAACTAAAGTAGGGAAAGATCAAGGAGAAAAAAAATAAATTGGAGACAGAACTGCATCGTCCATGCACTTTCTTTTTAATGCTATGACACAATCATTTGCAACGGGGCTCAACAAAAAATGCTAATGTTATTAAATCATGCTTGACCTAAAAGCAGCAATGTAAAAATCACAAACAACATGATAATCAACCATGAGACAGTAAAAAACCACCTAAAGTCAACCCTTTTTTGTTAAATATGATCCTAAAGCAGCAATTTCACTTCCTAGGTAAATAAGCTTCCATGGTACATAATACATGGGTTTTAAATCAATATCTGCTGATGGAATAGTGTAAAGTCTAACTGAGTCCATTTTACACGAATGAACTAACTGAACTGGTAGCAAACTCAGGCAGAGTAATCCACCAACAGTTTAGAGTTTAAACATGATGAAGAAAAGCTCCCAGACCAACCACTGTAGTAGAATCGTTAACAAAAGTTAATTAAATAAGCCGATGAAGATACCATGTTAACAACCACAAACAGACAATGATAGTGTATTCAAATTTTAGCAATTGAATGCAGGGAAATTAAAAACATATGGGGTCACAACCCTTATCCATACTAATATGTTTACATAAATGGGTTCCTTTTTTTGATAGGCATAAATGGGTGCTTTCAGTGCATTTAACCTAGTTATTACCAGTCAACTTATCAGCCCCAAAGTACAACATGTGAAGGACAGCCATTAGACATATGAAACTCTCCATTTCCCTACTGTAGATGGCCTAACCAACCATTGACAAGGTTACCCATTAACCAATTAAAACAGCATCCAGGTTCAAGTTGTTCATTAGAATAGCAAAGTCTGGGAAGGATGTTAAAACTTTCTTCTTCTTCTTCTTCTTCTTCTTCTTGTAAATAAAACTTTTTTAATTTCTCAAAGCTTCAATAAAAATACAAAATAGCCATCACAATTTTTCTGCACCCACTTCCCAGTTCCCGAGACACAAATTGGGTAAGTGTTACCGGACCATGAGCTAATGCAGGAAATATTTGACCAATCCACCCACCAAAATGATGGCGAAATCATCATTAGCCATTAAGTTTCCTCCAAATTTACCCTTGTGGAATGTTTGCCAAGAATAGTCAACAGGCTCACGGTTCAAAAAGAAAAAGAAAACAACAAACGCTTGGCAAGCAACAGTAACGTTGCTGACCAAGGATGTGGCTTTCCCTTTCAAGGGGGTGGGGGGATTCAAAAAAGAAAGACTGTCTGAGTTTTTCCCGTTTTCTAATGAACAAGAATAGCTCTGGTCCTCAAAGGAACTGCTGCATGTTATCCTCCACAAAAATACAGGGATAAAATCATAAAAAAATAAAACAAAAGGAAAAAGAAAACAAAAACGCCACCATCCAAGTCCATGATTTGAAAGAACGACTGCAAAAGATGTGGAAAAGAAGAGAAAACCAACGCGAAGTTCGGTGAAAAGATGGAAAAAAAACCAACATTTAAGCACGTTTCTACATCAAAATCCAAAAAGGCCTAATTTTTCTAGGAAGAAAAAACAGGTTTTCATCCTTCAAATCAACAAAGAAACAAGCATCTTAATTGCAAGAGATTTGTAAACAAATAGCATAAAAGGCTAACCTTTGACGATCTGCTGCTGGATCTAGGAAGCCGGAGGCCGGAGGAGGTCGGGGTGGGCGTGGTCGGCATGAGTGCTCGGTAATCCGACGCTCCGCCAGACGACGTCGGAGAAGACGCTGCCGCAGCATTCGACGGCCTTTCGGCGGTGTGCACGCCGGTCGGCGAACCACCGTCATCGTCCAGATTGCGCGGAATATAGACGCAGAGATTCGCCGCCAGCGCCCTCTTTGCCCGCCTCCACGCGGTCCCCATTCCTCACTCCCACACCAACAAACCCTTCTTATCCAGAAACTACGATATGTTTGCTCGGAAACCTCGGATCAAACCAGCTCAAATCTGGACGAATCTCCTTGGGAAGGGATATTGGAGGAAGGGGTGCCAAGATTGGAATTTTATGCGGTTTTTTTGTGGGAATGGGGAGGTTATAGGGTCGGAAGGAGGATAGAAATGGGATAGAGGGGGCAGAGGGGAGAGGCCGGGTCAGAATGACGGGGTTGCCAAAGAGAACTAGTACTCCTCTACTTTAACAAGCCTAGCCGCCATTAAAGAGAGAGAAGGTGAGGGGTTTGGGTTTTGACCTTTGGAAGCAGCTTTTGTTGAGAGGGAAGGAGGGGTGGGGGTTGGGTGGGGTGATATATATATTGGAGAATTTATGTTTCTTTGACTTCCTAAAATACCCCTTAGCAAAAACGCGTTTCCTGTTAAAAGAAAAAAATTTTACGGGTGTGGGGATGGTTAATGAGTCATGTTGTTGTGATTACGTAACTTTTGTAATGAGGAAGAAAAAGTCATACATTCAAAATGATGCATGTTTGACTACTATTATTAGCCATAAGTGGAAGGGCAAGCTGCAGCAGTGACCACATATACCCCTCATAAATCGTGGGATTGCTGCAACTTGGTCAATTTAGGAGGATCGGTAATAAACTTTTCATGAAAAATACAATATTTTAGGCGAGAAAATGGGAATATGAAGTACGCGGTCATTCTCTTCCGTTTCCGGTGGCGTTTCCACTTGTGTTTATGGGCATTTATGTAATTATGGGTATAGAAAAAGGGCGGCACACAAGTAGGACATGGTGGGCTCGTCCAAGTACGAGCCGAAAAAAAAAAGTGGAGAGAGAAAAGGGCAAAAAAAATCCAAAGCAGCATTTAAGAGGAAGATTAGCTGTCGAAAGGCGCTGCCTTTAATAATCCTGGGCTATGACTAGTAAGGACAGCCGATGGCAGCTCATAACTTATATCATTGTCTTAATTTTAGAGACATCCATGCCCTTCTCTTTAGACTTTATGACCATCCTGTATATATAAAATTATATTACCACTTGATTTTTCGAAGAAATATATTTAAATATATATAAATATATATATAATTACAAGCATTAACATGGTCTAACATGACGGCTATGATGTTGTATAGTTGCGGCAATAGAATAAAATAGAATACTAAATAATAATATTATATGTTTAAAATACTAGTTTTTGTTTTAATTTTTTTTTTCATGTAAACTAAATGTTTTCTGAATTTTTTAAATATATATTATTAATTTAAAAAATAACATTTTAATTAAATATTATTATTTTATTTTTTAAAAATAATAAATTAAAAAATCATTTGATAAATTCTATCATTAATATCATGATGTTGTGATGTGAGCAGCCCACAGAATCAATACATGAAGAGTCAAGCTTGGGATTGTTGCTATTAGTTAATAATATGAATAATTCTTTGAGACTTAATTTTAGGACAATGTCGTTATCTAAAGGCTTATCCATCTTCTTTATCCATGACGTTATCTTTGATCTTTGACAAAATAACATCATTTCATTTGATATTTGATAAAAATAGTATAATAACAAAAGGGACTGGAATAGTGCAGATTTTTATCATTGTTTTCTTGATAATTTCTAAATAATTTTAATCTCCATTTTGCAATCAAAGAAGGATAGAAATAAAATACTTATTATTTGGTTGTAGAAAACAAATTTGACGCCACGCAAATTCATAATTTAATATTTCAAGTTGGGAGATAAATTCATGGTAAAAAACATCACAAAATATAGATCTATTTACTCCATTCCTCTCCATAATAGTGTCAGAAGAAAGACACAAAAAAAAAGAAAACAATATAATAACATCTCTTAGTTTTTCGTGGTTAAATTCTATATTGACCTTGAAACTTCTTTCAACCAACATGCTTGCATCATTATTTTTTTCCTAAAAAACATGGGGAGGACCATTTTCCATTGGCCCATGGTATTTGATCATTAGGTGCATCATGATTCAAAGGAAGCTATCTCTTTTGCAAGTTTTTGCCCACCAAAGTGCCCACTAATAAAATCAAAAAGAAGCCGGAGGCCGATGAGCTAAAAGCAATCCAGATGTCGTCTTTGAGTGGTGGATTGCATCATGGTCTCTTTCACGGCACCATGAGTAGCCTTCTGACTTTCGTTTTGTTGGTGTAGGCCACGATCATGATGCGGGCTTGAGGAGTGGAGAACTCAGGCCGGCGTCACGTGGATGGCATCCCCTTTAGCTGGTCCAATTGTTGGTTAGACCGGATCCATCAGCTCAACGGTGAACCAGTTGCACCATGAAGTGACGAGCACATCCACAAATAAAGAGAAAGAACATCCGAGGAATAATTGTTAGAACCGTTCTACCATCTCAGTTTTGGATCATTCTGTTGTAAAAAAAAAAAAAAAAAAAAGTCCGAGCAAAAGTTATCGTCGAGATTTGAATGTAAGAAACCTTCACCATTATCCAAACTTGATTGAAGGTTTTGAATAAAAAAAAAAAGAAGAAAAGATTAAAATGATAATCTTTGCCTGGATGATTGGATGGACTTATTATTGAATGGTCCGAGGATGGTAAAACAATTTTAATCAATAATTTGTCCCACGATACGGCAAGGTTTTACGGTTGGACTGGTTTGCTGGTGGACTTGGTCCTACCAATACTTTGTTTTTGAACCATGGTTGGCAATTCCGGGGCCCAAGCCATGTCACACCACAGACCATGGCATTGGAGCTTCCCAACCTATCATGAGAGGGTCGTGAAATTGCTCACCCGGATACAATGTGATCTTTATGCTACAGAATATTGTTTTAGATTTTAACTATGCTTGAAATAGATTATATTAATGATAACTTTGCTATTTCAGCATTATTATCTGTAATGTCCCAATATAACAGCAAATGGTGTCCGTTAAAACGAATTCATGAATCTAGGGGAGGGGACTTGAATTTTATATTGGTTAGGTCCAGTACGAAAGATGGCACAGTTTCGGGCCATGACCATTATAGCGACAACCTAACTTGAGAGCAGAAGTTAAGGCGTGGTAGGTCGAGGTCATTAAATTGGATTGGATTCTAAGATTAATAAGGTAAAGTCATATAAGGTGACGTTATATGATATACCAAAGTTGCAACCACCTTGACCTAAACCAATTGATGATAGGCTTTCCAGTGTGATTCTTAAAATTGTATGCAGCTGAAGTACCTAAACCAAATTCAACGAGAACTAGAAAATGGTGCCCTCTCTCTCTCTAGAAAGGTAGATAGGGTGTTACAGGATTATAGTAGCATTGACGCATCATGATTGGAAGGATAGGTATACTTGGATCGATCTGGACGCATAGAACTTTTCAAGTCCAACAATGGGTCTAGAAAAATTGTACTTCACTCGATTTGGTAACATATAAATAATTTTTTATGAGCTTGATATGATCTGAATCTGGACTTAATAGTTTGTCCAATACATAACGTGTAATTATTTTGTACCATAAACAATTTTCAGGAGTTCCTTTTTAGGACTTCAACTTAACATGTATTAGACCAGAAACTGATTAGTTTCAGGTAGGTTATGGATCATAAGGCACCAGATCCAACATCTTGGAAAGCATTTTTCGCTATTATTAGTGATTATAGCGGTCTATGTTTGTAACTATTTCTTAATAGAGTCGAGAATTAATTATCTTAACCATGTGATAGGTTGAGTTTTCTTGGTAGTGAAAAAAATAGGACAACGGATAGGTTGAGTTTATTGTAGTCAGTTGTTTCTCAGGTTCCCTTGTCGAATATAATGATCGCAGTTTTTGCAGCCAATAATAAGTTAATGGAATGTAAGATTTTTGAACAGGCCATCTTAAATCAATCCCCTGAGATCAACAGAGACTTTTTTATATATATAAAAAAATTAAAAAAAAAAAAAAATCAAGAAGTCTAAGTTATCATATGGCTTGAGGTATTTTAAGTTTTAAGTCTCTAAAAGTTTGATTGGATGAATCATCAACATCATCCCTTGGTTTTGCAAGAATTCAAATTCTAATGATTAAAATCAAGCACAACTCGTCGGATCTTTCAACAAGCAAGACGGTCAAAGTAAACTTTGGAGCAGCATAAAATTTTACCATCACATGGTCAACTCATGACTACATGTATATCTCAACTTATTACCTTCCTTTTTTTTTAATATATATATATATATATAAACCTCGTTGCAGTGTCTTTCCGTTCTAAACCAATGTTTCAATTTGTCGACTTTACCCATGTAAGAAGAATTGAAGTTTTGTAAGACATGCAGAACTCTGGTGTTGCATGCTCCGAAAATGATATCATCACAAATTAAGCAAATAACAAAAGATAAGAACAATGTGATTACGAGCATTAACTAGAAATTTTTCACATCTTTTAAACGGCCTTTAAGATCATAAATCAAGGAAGCACATGAGAAGAGTTTAAGCACCAAGAATCCATAGCAAGTCAAAAGATCCTACGACCCTCGTGAGAGCTGGAGATACTCTCTTCCTCTCTGTCTCACTCCTTTATTGCAATCCCTTGCAGCACCACCTCCTCGTAGAGTATCATGGAACAAGGACATAAAGTCGAATCTTCTTTGTACGTATTCAATTAAACCGTCACCTACGGTCGTGGCGTGCGCCTCCCGAAACCATGCGAAACATCCACCAATGTCTCCGTCGTAACAATTGACTTCGGCAAATCACCCATTTATTCTACCACCCTCCCAAGAATTTAGGGCATGTTAGATTGGGAAAAGCTGGACTTTGAAATGGAAATATTGGGAAAGACCGACTCTTATTTCACCTCTCTCTAAAATTCAGATATCATTCCGATTCTAATCATCGGGGGATTTGACTATTTCCATTTTCATTCCAATTTCAATTGCGAATCAAATGTACCCTTGATCTCTAATCCGGTATATAAATGATAAATAATAATACAAGGCTAATATAGGAGAATATTATGAATTTTCTTGAGAAGTGTCGGATGCAACAAAATCGGGACAAGTTATGAATTAGTGCGAGTCCAAAATTAATCTTCAATCTCCAACTCCCACCCTGCTCGTGACCGACAAAACTTTGATGTGTTCAAGCGCAAGAATTCGTGGTTTTAAGTGCAGCAAATGGTAAATATTGTCCTAGTTTCATCGAGACTTCTTTGAAGGCACGAGTCCTTAGTAGGGCCGCTCTCAAGGAAACCTTCGTCAAAGTGTGGATGCTAGACAAGAAGAAGCTACTAAATGAGAGCCCTCAAGAGTTTCCTTGGTGAAAACTCCCGTCGACTTCAATTAAATTTCTGAAATGGAGAAATCTCCATGGCCATTCCACTCAAGCGAAAGTTAAAATTTAACATCAACCACCAAAACACAATATATTATTATTTTTGATCACCAACATATATGGTTCATAACCTTAAGCCTCTAATGACGCTTCCGTCGCACATCTATTTTGTGAAAATTATTACGTTCGGATGAGCATCAACTTCCGCACATCTCAAGGCTAATCGGATGGTACGTTCGTTCTCGCCGGCCAACAAAGCCAATATGCTTCCACTTCTTCATTGAACGAATCAATTTTCGCAAAGCATGTCCTGAAAACAAATCGAATAACTCGAGTGGTGGGTATCTAATTCTCTGCAACCATGCTCCGTGTACCTCCCGGGGACCATGCACCACACCATGAGATGGTGGGCTTAAGCCTCCGAGAGTAAAGAAATAGGCCCACATGGTTCCAGATTCCCCTCAAGATTTAGATCTCAAGAAAGCAATCCTGGTAATCTTCCGAGTAGAAAATTCGTCCCATGCATGTTCCCCATGAAGAGAACCTTCAGAAATATCTCCCACTCGTGGTTGCCATGCTACCGTAATCTTCTCCCGTGCCAACCTATATATGCTCGAACCACTGAAGGAGGTCCGGTTGACCGATCAGTACCGTTCATCACTCAAAACATATGAAGAAAAATCAAGTGATGGGCATCTTGCAAGGATGCATGTCCAAATCAAAGAAATTTGTAGATGACCAGGATGTATATATAGTCATATATCTACCTAGCGTCCGATAATTTTGCTATATTCGGCCAACCGATCGTTATCAAACACAGCTCATGTCGGTGGTCAGCGCCGTCATTGGACTCGCACTTTCTTAACTGTTGGATGGTGAGATGTGCATGAGCTTGTGGAATTCTCTCATTAACTCAGTCATGCACATGTGCAACAGATGTTTGAATCGACGGCGCACGTGGGAACACGATCGAGGAGGCAGCTCATTACCATCGCTCTCGATGGATGAGCGTGTTCGGCGTCAATGAATCGAGGGACTTGGAATATAAAACATTAAAGTCTAGTCTGAATGTCTGCTTTCTAGAAGGTATGGCTAAGGCTAATTGAATACTTTACGCCACATCCTTAGAAAGGTATAGGATTCGAAACGATGGAGTTGGTTCCTTTGCTTGGTTCAAAAGGTAGAACAAATCCAACTTTAATAAGATACTCCATTACTCCTTAAAAGGCTAGTCCATTTGGTCATGCATTTGAGAGATTCTCGCATATTAAATATCAGCACTTGGAAATGTAGACTGGAACCACAACTTGCACCGCAGCTACATGTCCTATTCTTCCATGCCATAATTTAGTCTGTCCTTGGAAGGCTATATTAATTCACCCAAGATCATGGCATGAAAATTAGGGTCCCTGGCTCCATGGCGTTTGATTTTGATTCCATGATGTCGCAGCTCGATCATGATCATAACGGAGCGAAAAAGATGAAAAGACGATAGAAAAGCTCAGCACCATGCATACAATCATCAGCTCCATTAATTAGCCATGGCCCCATACCCCCATCCATCATTGTGATAGAGGACTCCTTAATTTGTAGAGCTCCCTTTGCAAAGCCTGTGCCGTAACTTTTATGTTGACTTGCACCGTAAAGCCTGGCAGGCTCAGAAAAAGGAGCTTGGACCCCACATCCAAGAGGGTTTCTTGACTTTTAACAAACAGTTCTCTACTTTCAACCAAAAAAGAGAAGAGGATCGCCAAAAACACAAAATGGTTCTCTACCTGAAGTCATGAGAGCTCACTCCCTTCCCTCAGGCAAGTTTTTAAGCATATGTGCTCTCAAAAGGAAGGGTGAAAGGGTACATTGTCCTTGGTTCCTTACCCATGTTCCCTTGTGGAGAGGAGAATAACTTTTTCCACCAAAAAGACATGGCCCTTCCCTTTTAAAAGGAGGTCTTGATGGAGCCTAGCTAATTTTGAGTGCACACTGCAGGAAGCTCCACTCAGTAGTCTGCATACCATGCATCTTGAAGTTGAGCTTGGATGAGCACAAGTAGCTTGGTTGGTCAGAGAGAGAGAGAGAGAGAATATCCAGCAATCTCAACGAAGGGAATGAAAAGAGCACTACTTTTTTTGTTTTAAATTTTCGGAAAGTGTATGGGTGGTCTTGGGTGGATGCCTCAATGCAGGTGCTTTCATGCGCATGTGGAGGACTTTATGCTCCTAAAAGCACTAATTGTTTCCTAATTATGATCGTCTATATTTCCAAGTAGGCAACTTTGTTAGTAAAGTTCAATCATTGACTTGGCACCAACCAGACTGTTTGGAATTTTTTCCTCCTCTTTAGTGGAACAGATCTTTCTTTTTATCAAAAGGAAACTAATGTGGAGTGCTAGCCATTGCGAAATTTATTGTTCATGTGCCGAAATTCCCAAGGTTAGGCAATAGACATGTAGCCACAATATTCTCCAAACTGCCGAAAATTGCCATAAGAGATTCACAATTATTATTATTATTATTTTTTTTTTTTGCTTGCTGATTTTGGAATTAGGGTGTGTTTGGCAGAATTATAATTTTTACGTGATATATTGGGTATTTGGTGGTGAATTTTATTAAAACTTGAATCTATGGAATTTAAAATTTGGACTTTAAATGGAATTCTCTAATTTTTTGCACCTCTGCTTCGAAATCAAACGACTCATAAGCATTTCAACAATCAGAATTCAAAGATATAATATTTATGAAAATGATGAAGTCATAGTTTTGAATCAATAACATTCAAATGCAGCATCCCTGCTCCATTGATAATAGACCTTTCGGCTAAAATCAATGAAATTAAATCTCCATTGCTTTTCTTCTTGTTGTCCTTCTCTAAGGATATAAATTTTATTTTCTTGTTAGATCTGGGCCTAAGATTATTTCTTTCGTCTAAATGCGATTGATGAATGCTTCTTTCGAGGAATGATGATTAAGGACATCATCACCAAGTTCAAACCAAGTAAAAGTGTCGTTAACTAGTTGACATGAGGCTGGTCGGTGTTTCTTATTCATTCCACATCTACTTGTTAATTAGCTACATAGCTTAGATTACATGCTTGAAGGTCCGACTTCCCCTCCATTAATTAGATGCAATCCTCTTCCATCTCATGGGAGACCTTAGCTTTATTCCATTTTGATAAGAGTTGGTGGCAAAATGTTCAAATTTTGATGTAGCCACTATTATCGTGGTGCACCAGCCAAGTCTATATGTTGACCGATTACTTTTCAGACTCAAAACCTCTTAATATATCATAAAATTCTTTTCAAATTTTGAAATTTTCCTCTCGCCAAAATATATAAAAGCACCATCTTTAGCCATGCGACTATTTTGGTGGAGTGGACTTGTCACGTGCACTACGTCGACCATTCCATGATCCATGGGACGCAATTGTTGAATTCTTATTTCGTGGAGTCTGGGGACATCCAAACATACCCAATGGAATGCGGCCCGGTTGGGTGGTGAGACTTCTGATCGTTTCCACGTTCTGGCTCTTTGTCCTTACAAAGGAGAAGATAGCTAGGTTGGTTGGAATTGGCTTCAGTGCAAGAAATTGTCATGATAAATTAGTTTTATAGCTTGAATTAGAAATCTTCCTTCTATTTCTGTCACGGTTGGATTGGTCAGAGGGTTTCCTCATCTTAAATTTGCTAGAGAGGTTGGTGGGCAAAGCCTAAAATTCCAAGCCATCTTCCCTCCACGTTGTGCAACGCCGTGCATGCCTCTCCTGGTTTTAGTTTATTGGATTCCAAATATTGGGCTTGAGACACATGTAGATTAAGAGGGCACGGAGGCTTTTGTCTCATGATTTCTTTATTAAGGATTTTACATGACAAATTAGAATGGTTCTACTTTTCCTGGGTTGCTTTTGAGCTTCAAAACAACAAACACTAGAGTAATAGTTGAAATAATGAAAGCATGGCAAATACTTTTTTCTAAAACTAACAACAAAAAGTAAAAAGATAAAGTTATAATTACCATCGTCTCGTGTCACATACATGAATATTGCGGTTAAAAGTGGGGCAGTTATTTGCCCATTATTTTGTTGAAGTGTTCATACGTGACGAGGATAAAAGTACTTTTGTAATCTTTGTATTGCTGTTATAAGTAAATAAAAATTAGTTGAAAGAGAACGAAGATGATCTACCTCTACCATGCATGAGTTGCACTGGGAATGAATCGAATGATCATTTAAGAATCGCATGGAAGGGGGATGGCTTGAGCGTGGTGTTTATGTGATGCAAGGATATAGACATTAATGGCACCTTTGTATGACTAACATGGTGTTTGCATGAGTACATTTGATGCTCTGATCTTAGCATATAAATGGCATCTATATCTGCACTTCTTTTGCAATTATATGAGGTGGTGTTGCCAAAGCATGCGGTGTGAATCATCATCGAACACGTCAATCGATGTGGCATGATGCATCGAGATTCTCCAAATTCACTTGCATCCTATCCTAATGCACCCGTCATAATTATGAAGACCGATCTCCATTTGATGGGCATTCAATCAAGATGCGTACAAATTACGCCCTTCCTCAAATATATGAATCTGATGAAGGTTTAAAGACCGTAGCGTAACCAATGCCAAATATATACGTATTCTTATTTTGAAATCACTAAAAGATTATCTTGAAGGAAGATGCACATTCTAAAGATACCAACATGCAATATACACTTGAATGCGTGCAAATTTTCTTTAAAATTTATATTGAGATTCAATGCGGCAAACAACAAGGTTCTCAAGTATGTAATTTGAAGAATTTTATTGTGTAAATTCACTTTAAAATTTATATCGAGAATTTTTAAAAGATTACTTTCATTACAAGATGGCATGTGATGATGAAAAAGTGGGAGACATATTTAAAGAAATTCAGACAACCTTCTCGTTACATTTTTGGGCAAGAAGATTCAGATGCTTGTTAACATCAAAAAATGACGGTACAGCAAAGCGGAATGTGATATTTATGAAACACAAAAGAAAAATAACTTTATTTCACCTCCATCTTGTTGTTGAATGAGGGGCAAGAATTTTGTACCATGGGAAGAAGCTAAACCTTATCAAAGGTTACCATGCTCCATGTACCTCATAATTATGATAAAGACAACATGCTTACAAGTATATACCATAACTGGTACACCAGAGGCGTCTCCTTTCCGATCCTCTCGTGCTAGAGAAAGGTCCGACAAAATAAATAATTTTCAAATAGATGCTCTGGGTGACGCTGCATGCTCTTTATCTAGGAGAATAATATTGCACATAAGCTTTCCAAATGGACCCGTTACCAAAATCCAGCCCAGCAGACCAAATCCAACCTGACTTCAGATCAGAACGGTGGGAAGGTTCGGTCTTTATTTTTTTCCAAAAAAAAATAAAATAAAATTTAAAATTTTGTCATGTTAGAGGCTCAACATATCGATAAAGCATGTAGCGTGCTTCTAGCATGATCAAAAACACTTAATGGATATCTCCTATTATTTTAAGGGAAAAGCATTTTAGATTACGAATAATTCTCACAAAACCATCAAGGCCCGAGCATTATTGAACCGTCGAAGGTGTATCAAAACCGATGATTGCCATCCTCGGAGACAAATCTTAATTATTCCATTTTCAGAGATTCCTGCACGCATATCAGAATTGATAGATTAAAGACCTTTTGACAAAACGAGGTTTCAAGGATCATAAACATCTCATCTTTTGGAATTCGGGGTATTCGGAATCATTCAAGAGTCCGGCAAAGGATCACAATTACTTGGAAAACCCTTTGCTTCGGTAACATATCTCTCATCCAGTCCACAAAATTGAGCTTAATTTGGACTGCAACCATTCTATATATTCAAAGCAGAGAACAAAATATATCTTTGCCGAACCGGCTAAAGATGCTGACACTCGGATGATAAGTTAAGAACTTGAAACAAATAATGTACACCAAGCTCGGCATATAATTCTACCGAAGATCAAAGAAAAAAAAATGTATATTTATATACGATGGGAAAAATAATGTTTTCTTTTTCTTTTTCTTTCTTCTTTTTCTTTTCTTTTTTTTTTGAGATAATTCATTGGCTATAATGTTGCCACCATCCATTTACCCTACCGAGACAGGGCCTTCCAGAACCTTGTAGATGCGCACAAAGATGGATGCCCATGTGGCTGGATTTTTAGCACCAGACCATGAGCCACACCTCTCAGCGAACATGCCTGTCTTGCTTCTCTCTTTCGGAAGCAAAAAGCATAAAACACAAAAGCTGGGCGATACAAGCAAATTAGATGCAGATCTCTTTGGTCATAATATTATAGTGTGAAAAAGGCACATGTAAGGCGTCAGGATTATCTTTACATATGGAGCTTCGAGATGGAGGATGAACTCGAACAAAAATCCGCAAGGTCTTCTAGCTCATGGGAATGAGCAATACGAGGGGAAATAAGCACCTGGATTGTTTGTACTTCAGAGAACCTCAAAAATATGCACACCAATAAGCAACCGAAGCCATCCTGCAACAATATATAGGAGGTCAAAGCAAATTGGCATTTCCAACGGCTCCATGAATCTAACACCAAGCAACATGGTGAGTGCACTGTTAAAGCCCTGTGAGAAATCGACCTCTTCTTAAACCATGCATTAACCAAGGCAACATTTGTCAATATTGCTGAAAATGCAACTGTTACGTAGTCAAGCTACGGCGGCTCTCGCAACCAGGGCAATTGTGCAAGCTCTCATGGATATAGATATCGCAGTCAAGGCAGAAGTGTTGATTGCATTTCGGACAGGAAACATGGGGATCGGATTTGCTCCCTGCAAAGAATTTGGTGGTGAACTCATTTAGAAGAATAAAATGTAGACCATTTAGCGATATGAATACATATGTGAAAAGGTATGCGAGCATGCATACCTTGTATCAGAATCACTTTAAAGCAGAAGAAATTTGGAAAGGTTCACTTTGAATGGATAATATTCTGACTCCGAATACGCAGCAGCAAAACAAGTTTACAACAAAATGCTGAGATGAAATTATTCAAAACAGCAGTACAAAAACTTGATCCAAGATAAATCAGTTTTAAGCAGTTTAAGGTTCTAACAAGATGCAGGATCAATCATATGGAAATTATTCTCCAAATAACTTTTGGATAAACACCGGCAGATTTATAATTAGTAAACGGTATTACTCATATTTGATGTTGGATACTCTCTTTGTACTGACAGTGCAGGCTGTCACCAAGGATGACACAACAGAATATGTCATGTCTATATATCACATTCGTGAGTCAAAGTTACACCTCTCAGAAACCCGAGTCATTTATAATTCAATACCACCTCAACAACCGTACGCCCCTGGTTCTTTCTACCATTTTAAAAAGCTCGGTATTTGGAAAAATAATTAGTTGAAGGCAAAACTTGAAATTCTGGAACGCTAATTTCTACTAAAGTTTCAGAAACAATTCATGAAATGGTGAGAAAAATGAAATAAGAACCAGGCTCCCCTTCCCACAGCGCGCCCACACCCCACCCCCCAACAAAAAAAAAAAAGAAGAAGAAGAAGAGAGGAAACATTTGAATGATGAACACAACCGCATACAGACAAAAATGGAAAAATAAACAGGAAAATGCATTGACAAATAACTTAAAAGAGTAACGTGCTTCAGAACGGAGTTGAATAAAACGTAAATGGTGGACCATATCAATCACCAAATCACCAAGGAAATGAAATAATAAAAACCAAGCTTTCTCCATCAATAGGAGGTTGGATGTGGATTAAAATTCTTAAACTAAAATGTGTGCAGCATTGGTATTTAAGAGATTCTATGATCAACTAATAGTCTCCTTATATATATACATAATAATGATACATGCATACTAATTTAAGGCATCACTCGGTACTGGTAGACAGATGCAAACGCCATTGAGTTACCAGCCTAGAAAATTGATAATTGGGGTTGTGGCACAATAGAGTCACAATAAGGAATGGGATACCAAGTTATTTATAGCAAATCCTTTTTCATAACAAACATGTTGTTTCAGTTATTTTACTTTTACAAGGCAGAAGAATGGTGGTTACCGAATATGCTTTTTTTACATGAGAATATAAACAAAACAAAATGGTGGAAAGCATGAAAGCTGGCTATGAAACATGTTAGCTAACTATGTCCTTAACCATTGGCCTGATAACGGTTATTTTAACTTGGTGACTGACAAGAAAAAAAATGGGGGTAGCATTCCTTTATCTCATCTATGCGCTTCTAGTGTCCTGATCATTCTTGGATTAGAAGGCTCAATTAATTCAAATATTGGTAGGCTGTCTGTCAGGTGATTTCCAAACATTTGTTCTTTTTGAGCATTCAAAGAAGTATACTTTTTTCTTCTTATAAGTGGTGGGCCTGAACACCTACTCCATTGCATGTATTTGGTAATAATCTACAAAAGCCCATAGAATTAGACCTATGAGACTTTTGAAGTACTTGGCTGGTCATAGGGCTTTAAGTATGGCCTCTTTTACTGTGATTATTTTCAACTGAAAATAATGTAATAAGAATCATATTTCTTTATTCTTTTCCAGTCTTGATGCCTTGTTTCGATATTCTCAGGCTTGAGGATTCATTTATTCAACCATAGATTCAAATAAATTTACCCCTCTCCATCTTTTATCATCAGATCCGTATCATTTAAAATAAATTAAAATAACAGAGTCCCACCAGTTTTAAGACATTTAAAAGATGAGCCCAAGAACCTATTAAGTCTATGCATGCAGCTGATGATGATCCATATCATATATGAAGGTCAAGAAAACATGAGAAGGCTAAATCAAGGAAAAGGAAAAATAGCAACATACATAAAGTTAGGTTTATCAAGTGCAAAGATGATAGGATTTCAGATATTAAATAAATTAATTGATTCAAACATCAGTAGACCTCAGTTAAGTGATTTTCAATTATTTGTTCTTCTTTAGCATTCAAAAGAAGAACATGTACATACATATGTATATTTTTCCTTCTTTTTATAAGCAGCAGGCCTGAACACCTATTCCATCGAATGTAATTGGAGCTAATCTACAAAAGCTCATAGAATTAAACCTGTCTCAAAAGGGAGCTTTTTGATTTATTTGGCTGGTCATAGGGCTTCACATACAACGTCTTTTTGCTGTGACTAGTTGCCACTGAAAATAATGTAATAAGAATTATATTTCCTTTTTTTCCGGTTTCAATGTGTTGTTTCTATGTTCTCAGGCTCCAGGAATCACTTGTTCAACCATAGATTCACTCAATTTAACTCTTTTTACTTCAAACTATCCAGAATCAGATCCATATCATTGGAGTCCTGTCAGTTTTAAAACATATAATAAAGATGAGATGCAGAAGCAGAAGCTACAAAGGCTATGCATGCAGCCTTTTACAAGTTTGACAATTGTAAATTTTAAAACATATCATTCTCGTTATAAATTTGACGATTGTAAATTTTATCTGTCCCAACATCACATAATACATCTTCACCTAATCAGAGTTTCACAATCTTTTAATACATGACTGTAAGGTTTAAGACAAGAAATTGGAAGTATTTGCTTACCATGGCTCACAAGGCTCTGCTGGCAGCCAAAACAAGTTTGCGGTAACTTCTGCCTCCATTTAGTTGGAATCACGGAAGACACCTCATTGAATGGGGTCACTGGGAAAAGATGATGATAAGACCTTGCTAGATGAGGAGAAGAAACAAGTGTCAATCCACAAATCCGACATTCAATTGGTAGCTCACACACACGTGCCTTGCATCTAGGGCAGGTGTAGCCTCCACCAACCTTTGCTTCTTTGTGACAAGAACAAATAGAAATAACACCTTCTGCTCCTCTCTGAGGGAAACCCATCTTGATCAAATTGGCAGATGCATATTCTGCTATTGCAGGGGGTGGTGGGGCATGCTCCAGTAACAATTCCTTGAAATGAGACTGCCAAAAAAAGCAGGATGACATTTTGTTGGTATACATGATTACCTAGTAAAAGGTAAAAGACAAGGACATTATCCTCACCTCATCCAATGCTACAGTATATGAACCCCCAGTTTCCTCACAAAGATGCTTACATATGTAAATCTCTGCCGACAGGCCAATAACAGAGCACCTTATTTTAGCTTTCTTGCATTTCTGGATTGTCTCCATTATGTCTCCTGGATCACAGGTGTTGAGAGCGGAGTACAAGATTAATACTTCCCGGTGACCATATGATGGGATCTGGCTCAGATATCCATGGACAAGTTCTAGGGCATTCTGCAAGGAAGCATCACCAGAACATTCAAGCTTGCCAAGTAAAGATTTAATCTGCGACTCTGGGCTGCCACCTAATTCAGTTAGGCGCTGAGCAATACCATCTTTTATGGCGACCATACCAATATGACTCAATGGATTCTGATCAAAGAACTCCCTAATGAATGCCTCAACACACTTTGAAGCCACAACCATTCGACTAGGGCGAAAATCTGTCTCTGAAGCTGCCTGCATTACTTGAAATTAGTAATATACCAATATCAAACAGAATGAGTGCTCTTCAATCGTTTGAAGTTAGGGAATGTCAATATGAATGAACATTTTGGGCCGTCAAATTCCTCTGAAAACTTGAGTTAATTCCATGGGGACATTGCTGTCTGAATGCGATGTTATAAGAAAGTCACCTTATAATGTTACTAGAGCTAGAAGGTTTGTTTTCCATTTTCCTTTTTTTTTTTCTTTTGAAATGACATACTATGATAGACCCTTTGTTTTTGAAAAAAAAAAAACAGTAAGTATTCATTAAATATTAAGATAAAACAATATATAATGATATCAAACAGAATGGATGTTCTAGCTTTCTTTAAAATCAGGATGTATCAGTATCAAACTGTGACCATTCTGGTCCATCAAAATTCTCCGAATGTTCAAGTTAATTATATTGGACATCATCTTATGAATGTGATGTCATAAGAAAGTCACATTCTACATTGCTCGTTATAGGGGACTTTTTAAAATTTAAAGGGATGTTTTCACTATCAAAAAACATGCCACGATGTATTTAAAAACTGTGAAGAAACAGCAATAAATTCATGAAAAGTCAAGGTAAAACAGTATATCAAATTGACCACCACATCAAGAGAATAAGAAAATGTGGAATCCAAAGAAAAGAAAGATAAAATAGTGCAAAATAAAAGAAAGCCTCTTTCCCTCTAAACCTCATACAATAAGACACATTCTCACGAGTTACAAGAATACCATCCTTCCTGACCATCAAAAAATATTCAAGGGGGAAACTTTCAAACCCCTCATATTTAACGTTTATTATGAAATCCCACATGTTTTCTTCTCCTGTAGACTAGCTCATTATGACTCATGGGTTTATTTTCTCCCGCCTACTGCCTCCCTTTTGTCACAACTTGAAACTTAATACAAGCCAGCTTCAAATACACTGGAACTGTTTTACCCTTTTTTTCTCCCCTACCTCTCTCTTCTTACTAACCCATACCATTACCAACCAGCTCCCTAGCTGCCACACCTTTTCCTTCCTTATCTCTTGCCCTCCAAACCCTACCTCGAGTAAGCTAAGTCCCCCTCCAAGAGATGGGGGTTACATACAGACATGCATGTGCATGCATGCTCACACATATTGAACATGCCCCGATTTAAAATAATGATCATGCCTCAATTTAACTCAAATTAGGGAGCTTGAAGCTCGAAGCTTTATAAGACAATGCATGAACAGTCTACTTCATCAAGTGTTAGTGTATGTAGAGCCAAATATATCTGGATCATTTTGATGAAGCTCTTGGTTTTGAAACTCTTGACCAAGATTTCTTTATCATTTCATAACAAAGTAACTATTGTCACAAACCATAAAACCAATGAGAAATTCATCAAGCCAAAAATGGCAAACTCTAAGAGTGGCACCTTGACACTTTAATTGGAAAAACTTTAGAACTCTGCTCGATTATTCAAAGAGATTTTATGATAAGTATTAAAGTCTCAAACAGCAACCAAATATAAAGTTCTCCACCTAACAGTAAGCTAGTGGTCATTGAATTCCATTGCTCCACAACTGCCACATGAAGATCAAGGAACAATGTTAATATCATGGATTTGGAAATTTGCAATTCCATTAAATTTCATCAAATACCTTCAGGAATGTAATTTTGACATAAGGTATAGCTATCATATAGTGGTTACCACAAATCTTGGGCAGTGTTAACTTCTTAATATTGTATAGCAATATGGTATAACATCATGTAGAACAGTTGCTTTTAGTGGCCAAAAGAGTGCTTTGAAATCAGTTAACCACCCAGCAAACTAAAAGCTGTTACTGAAAGAGACTCCTAGTATGACATAGAGTGACATAAGGCCAAACTTGTTGCTTGAGGGTTCATTCCAAAAGAAGGCCTATATCACCATGAGACATTCTCCCCAATTCCAATAAGAACTCTCCAAAAGTAATCATGGATACTGTTGGGGATAAACCCCGCTCCTGCCGAAGTCCAGTTCGATGCTCAGCTTAATGCAACTGATAGCCACGGAAGAGCTCTAGCGGTCGGGCCTTAGCCGAACTCCTTCAGCCGGCCGAACTCCTTCAGCCGGCCGAACTCCTCAACGGCCGAGCTCCTTCGAACTCTCAGCGGCCAAGCCTTAGCCGAACCCCTTCAGCCGGCCGAACTCCTCAGCGGCCGAGCTCCTTCCGAACTCCCCAGCGATCGAGCTTTAGCCGCACTCCTCCAGCCTGACGCCCACGAGAGCCGAACTCCCTCCTCCGCACTCCTCCGGCCGAACTCCTTTCGAGCTTCCCCTCGGCCGAACTCCTCTAGGAGCCCGAACTCCTCTGAAATTGATACACACCGAAGTCCACCGATCAATGCCTGCTTTCTCAGAGCCACAGCTATCAAATCTGGACGAACGGTCACCATCAGTCTGCCACAAGCGACGCGATCGGACGACATGGCCACCGCCACTGGCGACATCACTCTCTCCGTAACCAGCCCCATGCGGCCCACGACCCGTCAGTGTGGCTGTCACCATCCGCGACGCCTTCCTCTCCGTACCAAACTCCATGCGGCCCCGACGGCTCGCTACCAGGCGGTATGGCCGTCACCATCAATCAAGCTCCGCCTATAAAAAGGACCCTCCAGATATGCTAACTCTAGGCTCTAAGCTCTCCTCTTCTTCTCTAAACTCTGCTGAACTCATTGCAGAGCACTCCATATCGGTTGGCCAGAGCTGCCTTGATCGTCGGAGGGTCCTGTCAGAGCCACCCCCCACCGGCTCCGAACGGGACTTTGTTTTGCAGGTCCCCGGCGGCGACCTCGTCGGCCTCCACTCCAGCTGATTCCGACGACGACCAGATTCTGCACCAACAGATTTGGCGCTGGAAGGAGGGCCGCCTCTGTTCTTGAGGTGTTCTTAAGGCCCCCTTGTTCTTAAAGGAGTGCTCAGCGATGATCTCTCTCCAGAGATCTCCCTCCTTCCTCTCCAGAGTTCTTTTCCAAGAGAAAATGCCTCCCAGGAGAGCTTCGACTCGGCAATCGGCGGCCTCCGCGCCAGATCCATCTGCTTCTGCTTCAGCCCCGACAGCTCAGGTTCCACCTGTACCCACGGTAAATATGGAGCAGTTCAATCTGCTTGTTCGGCAGGTCCGTGGCCTCATGGAGGCAATGCGGGCCATGCAGCAGCCTCTGGCGACGACTCCACCAGGAAACCCGCCATCCGGATGTCGAAAACCGACCCAAGAAAGAGTACTCGGGCCGGCGTACCCGCCGCCCCTTGGAAAGAAAAACAGAGAGTCGAGGATCCGTGTTCGGATCATGGTTCTCCTTTGGAGAAGATCTTTCCCGTTTGTAGCCGGAAGTCCCCCAAGATCTACAACCAGGACGACGCCCTTGATCGCAGACTGCGGAAGATGGACCGGCGGATTGAAAAGCTCGACCACGTTGCCCCGGCTCATCATGCCGATGTCCGCACCGATCCTCCTTTCTCCCTCCAGATTATGTAAGAGCCCGTTCCTCCGAACTTCAAGCTTCCTCAACTTGAAAGCTACGATGGAACCTCTGATCTGGTTCATCATCTAGAGGCCTTCCGTACCATGATGCTACTCCACGGTGCTTCAGACGCCATACTGTGCCGAGCCTTCCCATCTACCTTAAAGAGAGTAGCTAGAAACTGGTACTCGGCGTTGAAGCCGGATGTGATCTTCTCTTTTAATCAGATGAGCCATCAGTTCGTGGCCCACTTCATCAGCAGCCGACGTCCGTGCCGAAGTTCGGATTCCTTGATGAATGTCAAACAGAAGCAGGGAGAATCCATCCGGGCTTATGTCACCCGGTTTAACGCCGCGGCATTGGAGGTTCGGGACCTAAACCAGTCTGTTGCAATGGCCGCGCCCAAGGGCGGCCTTCAGAAGAATGACTTGCTGTTCTCCCTGGAGAAGAAGTATCCCAGGGACTTCGCCGATCTGTTGGCTCGGGCCGAAGGTTATGCCCGGACTGAAGAGGCCTTCAGAGCCAAGGACGATGAAGGGAAGCCGAGTGAAGCTCGACCGCGTTCTCGGACTCCCCCTCGGGCCCGGAAGCGTGGAAGCCCCGATAAAGGGGCATGAAGTTCTCCCGCCGAAGATTTTATAAGACGTGGAATGAAGTTCGACCGCGCTCACAGCCACCCCAGCATAAGCGAGGCCGAACTCCCCCTCAAGCTCGCCATCAAGGAAGCTCCGACAAAGGGGCATGAAGTTCTTCCATCGAAGATTTCATAAAACGTGGAATGAAGTTCGACGGCGCTTACAGCCACCCCAGCATAAGCGAGGGCGAACTCCCCCTCGAAGCCCGTCAAAAATTTCACAGGAGGTGGAATGAAGTTCGGCCGCGCTCACAACCACCCCAGCGCAAGCGAGGCCGAACTCCCCCTCAAGCTCGCCATCAAGGAATCCCCGACGAAGGGACGTGAAGTTCTCCTGCAGAAGGTTTCACAGGAAGTTCGACCGCGCTCACGACCTTTCAGCTCAAGCAAGACCCGAACTCCTCGAGCTCGCCACCAAGGAAGCCCCGACAGAAGAGCACGAAGAAGTCCTCCCGAAAGGTTCCGCGACTACGCCCCCTCAACGTTCCTCGAACTCAAATGCTCACGGAAGTTAAGAACCGGCTGCCAAGATCAGAAAGACTACGACCTCCCCCAAACAAGCGCGATCGAAGCAAGTACTGCCTCTACCATCGCAACCACAGCCACGACGCTGAGGAATGCATTCAGCTCCGAGACGAAATTTAGGAGCTCATCAGAAAGGGGCGGCTGGGTAAGTTCCTTCAACGCTAGCTTGAAGCAGGAGAAGATCGGCCAAGAATGCTGCCGTAATCAGAAGTGACAAGAAGGTCGACCACCTCACGACGTCATCAACATTACCCGTGGGAGGAGATTGGTACATCGACGACTCGTCATCTCCTAGCGTCAAAGTTAAGAGAAGCATGCTCCAAATTGAGGAGGCCAGCATGAGATAGAGGAGGTCGTTCAGCCCGAAATTTACTGCCCGAGGAAATTTAGAGGAACAACACCCCCACGATCCTGAAACGAGGATGTGCTGCTCGTAACTTTCCTTCAGTAAAATTCTTTCCTTTCAATAATATTGTTTTCGGATGCAAAAACTGTATGATGACAGGGAAGAAGCAGTCAACAATTGCCGTGTTAGGAACAGGAGGAGAACCTCGTCCTAACACGAGCAGGTCAAAGATCTTCAACCTCGGCCAGAGATAAGATCTCTCTCGAGCTTCGAAGAACCTCATCCACAGTCCGTTAGGAACATGAGGAGAACCTTGTCCTAACGCGAGCAAAGTCGAAGGCCTCGTTCGCCTTAGACGAGATGGGGAGAGAGGCACGGACGATGGTCCGCATGTGCCCCCACAATCCGTTAGGAACAGGAGGAGAACCTCGTCCTAACACGAGCAAAGTCGAAGGCCTCGTTCACCTTAGATGAGACGGGGGGAGAGGCACGGACGACGGTCCGCATGTGCCTCCCTCGTCCTAACGCAAGCAAAGTCGAAGGCTTCGTTCACCATAGACGAGATGGAGAGAGAGGCATAGACGATGGTCCGCATGTGCCCCCACAGTCCGTTAGAAACAGGAGGAGAACCTCGTGCTAACGCAAGCAAAGTCGAAGGCCTCGTTCACCTTAGACGAGACGAGGGGAGAGGCACGGACGACGGTCCGCATGTGCCTCCACGGTCCGTTAGGAACAGGAGAAGAACCTCGTCCTAATGCGAGCAAAGTCGAAGGCCTCGTTCACCTTAGACGAGATGGGAGGAGAGGCACGGACAACGATCCGCATGTGCCCCCACAGTCTGTTAGGAACAAGAGGAGAATCTCGTCCTAACGTGAGCAAAGTCCAAGTCCGAGCTCCGAAGTCTACAGGAGAGAGGATCTCCATCAATCTCGGCTAGAGATAAGATCTCTCCCGAGCAACCGTATCAACGTCGGCCAGAGATGAGATCTCTTCCGAGCGATCGAGACAACCTCGACCAGAGATAAGATCGGAGACAACCTCGGTCAGAGATCAGATCTCTCCCGAGCGATCGAGACAACCTCGGCCAGAGATAAAATCGGAGACAACCTCGGCCAGAGATGAGATCTTTTCCGAGCGATCGAGACAACCTCAGCCAGAGATAAGATCTCTCCCGAGCGATCGTTTCAACCTCGGCCAGAAATGAGATCTCTTCCGAGTGACCGAGACAATCTCGATCAGAGATAAGATCGGAGACAACCTCGGCCAGAGATGAGATCTCTCCCGAGCGATCGAGTCAACCTCGGCCAGAGATAAGATCGGAGACAACCTCGCCCGGAGATAAGATCTCCTCCGAGCGACCGCGTAAACCTCAGTTGCAGATCAGATCTCTCCCGAGCGCCCGTATTAACCTCAGCTGTAGGAAATGAGATCTCCCCCTAGTCGACCTCGGCTGCAGGAGAGGAGATCTCCCTCGAGCCAGCCTCGACCGTTGGTGACAATATCGCCCCCGAGGAGCTCAACCTCCGACCTCGACCGCAGGAGGCGAGATCTACTTCAACTTTGATCGGAAATGAGATCTCCCCCGAGCTTCAACCTGAACCAGCACGGAGCCCAGAAGAGGACTTCGGCAATCGCCTTTTCTGCACTCCCTTCCTTCAAGTTTCAAACTCGGAAGTGGGGGGACTATTGTTGGGGATAAATCCCGCTCCTGCCGAAGTTCAGTTCGATGCTCAGCTTAATGCAACTGATAGCCACGGAAGAGCTTCAGCGGTTGGACCTTAGCCGAACTACTTCAGCCGACCGAACTCCTCAGTGGCTGAGCTCCTTCGGACTCTCAGCGGCCGGGCCTTAGCGGAACTCTTTCAGCCGGCCGAACTCCTCAGCGGCCGAGCTCCTTCGGACTCCCAGCGGCCGGGCCTTAGCCGAACTCCTCAGCGGCCGAGCTCCTTCCGAACTCCTCAGCGATCGAGCCTTAGCCGCACTCCTCCAGCCTGACGCCCGCGAGAGCCGAACTCCCTCCGCACTCCTCCGACCGAACTCCTTCCGAGCTTCCCCTCGGTCGAACTCCTTTAGGAGCCCGAACTCCTCTGGAATTGATACACACCGAAGTCCACCGATCAATGCCTGCTTTCTCAGAGCCACGGCTATCAAATCTAAACGAACGATCATCATCAGTCTGCCACAGGCGACGCGATCGAACGACATGGCCACCGCTACTGGGAAGAAGCCTTCAGAGCCAAGGATGATGAAGGAAAGCCGAGTGAAGCTCGGCCGCGTTCTCGGACTCCCCCTCGGGTCCGGGAGCGTGGAAGCCTCGACAAAGGGGCATGAAATTCTCCCGTCGAAGATTTCATAAGACGTGGAATGAAGTTCGGCCGCGCTCACAGCCACCCTAACATAAGCGAGGCCAAACTCCTCCTCAAGCTCGCCATCAAGGAAGCCCCGACAAAGGGGCATGAAGTTCTCCCATCGAAGATTTCATAAGACATGGAATGAAGTTCGGCCGCGCTCACAGCCACCCCAGCATAAACGAGGCCGAACTCCCCCTCGAAGGCCGTCAAAGATTTCACAGGAGGTGGAATGAAGTTCGGCCGCGCTCACAACCACCCCAGTGCAAGCGAGGCCGAACTCCCCCTTGAGCTCGCCATCAAGGAAGCCTCGATGAAGGGGCGTGAAGTTCTCCTACAGAAGATTTCATAGGAAGTTCGACCGCGCTCACGATCTTTCAGCGCAAGCAAGGCCCGAACTCCTCGAGCTCGCCACCAAGGAAGCCCCGACAGAAGGGCGCGAAGAAGTCCTCCCGAAAGGTTCCGCGACTACGCCCCCCTCAACGTTCCTCGAATTCAAATTCTCACGGAAGTTAAGAACCAGCTGCCAAGACCAGAAGGACTTCGATCTCCCCCAAACAAGCACGATCGAAGCAAGTACTGCCTCTACCATCGCAACCACAGCCACGACGCTGAGGAATGCATTCAGCTCCGAGACGAAATTTAGGAGCTCGTCAAAAAGGGGCGGCTGGGTAAATTCCTTCGACGCCAGTCTGAAGCAGGAGAAGATCGGCCAAGGATGCTGCCGTAATCAGAAGCGACAAGAAGGTCGGCCACCTCATGGCGTCATCAACATTATCCCTGGGAGGAGCTTGGTACATCGACGACTCGTCATCTCCTAGCATCAAAGCTAAGAGAAGCATGCTCCAAATTGAGGAGGCCAGCATGAGATAGAGAAAGTCGTTCGGCTCGGGATTTACTGCCCGAGGAAACTCGGAGGAACAACGCCCCCACGATCCTGAAACGGGGATGTGCTGTCCGTAATTTTTCTTTGGTAAAATTCTTTCCTTTCAATAATATTATTTTCGGATGCAAAAACTGTATGATGACAGAAAAGAAGCAGTCAACAGTTGCCTTGTTAGGAATAGGAGAACCTCGTCCTAACACGAGCAGGTCAAAGACCTTTAACCTCGGCCAGAGATAAGATCTCTCCCGAGCTTCGAAGAACCTCGTCCACAAACCGTTAGGAACATGAGGAGAAGCTTGTCCTAACGCGAGAAAAGTCGAAGGCCTCGTTCGCCTTAGACGAGATGGGGAGAGAGGCACGGACGACGGTCCGTATGTACCCCCCACAATCCGTTAGGAACAGAAGGAGAACCTCGTCCTAACGCGTGCAAAGTCGAAAACCTCGTTCACCTTAGACGAGACGAAGGGAGAGGCATAGACGACGGTCCGCATGTACCTCCACAACCCGTTAGGAACAGGAGGAGAACCTCGTCCTAACGCGAGCAAAGTCGAAGACCTCGTTCACCTTAGACGAGATGAGGGGAGAGGCACGGACGACGGTCCGCATGTGCCTCCACAGTCCGTTAGGAATAGGAGGAGAACCTCGTCCTAATGCAAACAAAAGTCGAAAGCCTCGTTCATCTTAGACGAGATGGGGGGAGAGGCACGGACGACGGTCCGCATGTGCCCCCACAGCCCATTAGGAACAGGAGGAGAACCTCGTCCTAATGCAAGAAAAGTCGAAAGCCTCATTCACCTTAGACGAGACGAGGGGAGAGGCACGGACGACGGTCCGCATGTGCCCCCACGGTCCGTTAGGAACAGGAGAAGAACCTCGTCCTAATGCGAGCAAAGTCGAAGGCCTCGTTTACCTTAGACGGGACGGGGGAAGAGGCACGGACGATGATCCGCATGTGCCCCCACAGTCCGTTAGGAATAGGAGGAGAACCTCGTCCTAACGTGAGCAAAGTCCAAGTCCGAGCTCCGAAGTCTACAGGAGACAAGATTTCCATCAACCTCGACTAGAGATAAGATCTCTCCCGAGCGACCGCGTCAACGTCGGTCAGAGATGAGATCTCTCTCGAGCGACCGAGACAACCTCGACTAGAGATAAGATTGGAGACAACCTCGGCCATAGATCAGATCTCTTCCGAGCGATCGAGACAACCTCGATCAGAGATAAGATCGGAGACAACCTCGACCAGAGATGAGATCTCTTCCGAGCGATCGAGACAACCTCGGCCAGAGATAAAATCTCTCTCGAGCGACCGCGTCAACCTCGGCCAGAAATGAGATCTCTTCCGAGTGACCGAGACAACCTCGACCAGAGATAAGATCGGAGACAACCTCGACCAGAGATGAGATCTCTCCCGAGCGACCGAGTCAACCTCGGCCAGAGATAAGATAGAGACAACCTCGGTCGGAGATAGGATCGCCCCCGAGTCAACCTTGGCCAGAGATAAGATCGGAGACCTCGCCCGAAGATAAGATCTCCCCCGAGCGACCGCGTAAACCTCAGCTGCAGATCAGATCTCTCCCGAGCGTCCATATTAACCTCAGCTGCAGGAAATGAGATCTCTCCCTAGTCGACCTCGACTACAGGAGAGGAGATCTCCCCCGAGCCAACCTCGACCGCTGGTGACAATATCGCCCCCAAGGAGCTCAACCTCCGACCTCGACCGCGGGAGGCGAGATCTACTTCAACTTTGGCTGGAAATGAGATCTCCTCCGAGCTTCAACCTGAACCAGCACGGAGCCCAGAAAAGGACTTCGGTAATTGCCTTTTCTGCACTCCCTTCCTTCAAGTTTCGAACTCGGGAGTGGGGGAACTATTGTTGGGGATAAATCCTGCTCCTATCGAAGTTCAGTTCGATGCTCAGCTTAATACAACTGATAGTCACGGAAGAGCTTCAGCGGTCGGGCCTTAGCCGAACTCCTTCAGCCGGCCGAACTCCTCAGTGGCCAAGCTCCTTCGGACTCTCAACGGTCGGGCCTTAGCCGAACCCCTTCAATCGGCCGAACTCTTCAGCGGCCGAGCTCCTTCAGACTCCCAGCAGTCGGACCTTAGCCGAACTCCTCAGCGGCCGAGCTCCTTCCGAACTCCCCAGCGATCGAGCCTTAGCCGCACTCCTCCAGCCTGACGCCCGCGAGAGCCGAACTCCCTCCGCACTCCTCCGACCGAACTCCTTCCGAGTTTTCCCTCGATCGAACTCCTCTAGGAGTCCGAACTCTTCTGAAATTGATACACACCGAAGTCCACCGATCAATGCCTGCTTTCTCAGAGCCATAGCTATCAAATTTGGACAAACGGTCACCATCAGTCTGCCACGGGCGACGCGATCGAACGACATGGCCACCACTACTGACGACATCACTCTCTCCATAACCAGCCCCATGCGGCCTACGATCTGTCAGTGTAGCTGTCACCATCCATCTGACGATGCCTTCCTCTCCGTACCGAACTCCATGCGGTCCCGATAGCTCGCTACCAGGCGGTATGGCCGTCACCATCAATCAAGCTCCGCCTATAAAAAGGACCCTCCAGATACGCTAACTCTAAGCTCTAAGCTCTCCTCTTTTTCTTTAAACTCTGCCGAACTCATTCCAGAGCACTTCATATCTTTTGGCCAGAGCTGTCTTGATCGTCGGAGGATCCTGCCGGAGCCACCCCCCACCAGCTCCGAACGGGACTTTGTTTTGCAGGTCCCCGACGGCGACCTCGTCGGCCTCCACTCCAACTGATTCCGACGACGACCAGATTCTGTACCAACAGATGCAAAGAAAACATCTAGTTTAGACTTATGAGACTAAAGTGGAAGGCCCATGGAGAACAACCGTAACCATTAAATATTACCTAGAGTGAGAGGGTGCAATTTAATTTTCCTAGTGGTTTATACGGATAATATTGTACTTGGTATTTCTGAGTTGGGGCTATCTGAAACAAAACAATTTCTCCCTGATAACTTTGAGATAAGTGACATGTCTAAAGTTTTTTTATGCCATCAACATAAATATTCACAAAGAGATATGCCAAAGGACACTTTGACTGTTGCAAAATTACGTAATCAAGGTGTTGGACAATATGGTACCAAAAATTGTTAATCAACTATTCCTACAACGAAGACTAAAGTTGAGCACATAAAGAATTAATCTCAAGGAGCAAATCAAGTGTTTCCTTATGCACTACAAGATAGGAGTTTAATGTAGTTTAATATATACCTATGTCCACATAAGATATTGTATATACAGTTGGATTTCTAAAGATGACTTAATTATAGTGATGGTTAGATCACTGGAAAGCCACAGAAAAGGGTTTGGACCATTATAGCTTTAAGGAATCATGGGATACATGCTCTTTGATTAAAACAATATGGATATTATAGACAAAGACTTATATATTGTATGAACACTAGATATCATGAAAGTTTGGGTTATACCTTCTTACATGATGGTGGTACAACCTTTCGTTAGAACATAAAGTAAAAGATAGTGGCTGCTTCTCCTGTAGATGGAGAGATGGTGGCATGCTATTACACTATCACCCAGGCTATATGTCTGGGAAACATTATTGCAGCACACTATGTGGCAGTTTTCATCTTGAGGACCCTTAAGATTTTTTGACAATAATTTTATGTAAAGTTTCCAAGGTCAAAAATGGCAAAGTATCTGGTAATGAACATATGAGTTTGAATCTACCTTCCTGTTAAAAAAAGCATGATTAACATCTAGACCTGTTAAACTTTCATAAATCAAAATCCATAAGTGGAGCAACTAAGGCTGAAATCCAAGTATTAAGAGGTTTCACTAGTGACACCTAAAAGATGGCAAAATCTTTTAGAGATGAGCATTACAACTGGACTGCCAACAAAATCTGTTGTTTAAACTCACCAATCAACCTTACTATATATACAAATATCACTGATTGCAAAATTATGTCCTTCCATGCCATGTCAAAGAGGGTCCATGACCCACTTATCCCAGACTTGTCAAAGACTTGTTTAAGAACAGGAAGCATAAACATCTAACCCTTGATCATATCCAACTTACAAGTTCCAGGCACCCATTAGATTTAAGTAGGGCTAGTGTATCACAAGAGTCTCACATGTAAAAAGTTACAACCAGAGGTGCAAGAATTCCATTTGTTGTTATACCTAATAGTTGTACCATATTAAGTGCAAATGCCAGTAAGACGAGCAAAAAAGAAAGTTATACATTAGCTGTATAACTTTTCTTTTATGCGATATTTTGTATTGCAGAAGCATTTCTTATTAGATCTAGCCCCTTCAACAGGACCAACTTGCTATCAAGTGCTGGCAACTTGATACCTTAAAAAACCTTGCCCTTTTCACTATAAACCCGCAACCTCCTATTAATATGTTCACAAACCTGCGATCTCATCAAACCTGATATCTCATCATCTGTTCTAAAAAAAGAACATCATTCAGTGAAATGGATGAGTGCCACGTTCTTTTCAAGTATCCAGCCTGATGCTTTTTGTTTTTTCACCACTAAATCTAAACGGTACTTTCACAGACCTTCTTCCGCAACATCTAAATCACCAACTCGAATTCAAGAGTCTCAGAATAATCGCCAGGCCTTCTCCATTTACTTATCACCTCACTCCACCTCTCATCATTCCTTCCCCCGACCTAGCCCAAACCATCAAATTTCATAAACCAATAATACAACGACAGGTTCGCAAACAAATACACCCAAAGCCTCAGCACCTCGGCAACACCCAGCTGCAAACTTAGAAAAAAACCGGAAAAAAAAAAAAAAAAAAAGTAACTCATTGCAACCAAATTGATCCTACATGGCTCTGTTCACAGCTGAAATATTCTCCTCATCCGGGTATTAACAACCTACACAAATTTTCCTTGACAAACGGTCAAGAAATAATTCACAAAAATCAAATCTTTTCATTTTCTCCATCGATCCAATCCGAAAAAACACAAATTTACACAATATGAAAGCCGTGGAACGAAATCAGATGGAGAGAAGAAGAGAAATCATACCCGGGAGAGGTCGATGACAACGTAGAGGTACCGGATGAGGCCCTTCTGGATCCGGGGGGCGGCGGATGAGGCGGCGGCGGATCGGAGGAGGAGGCGGCGGCGGTACTGGGCGTGGACGAGGGTCTTGGTGTCGATGGGGTGCAGGAGGCCGGACTCGTCTTCCTGGAGCGCCTCCCACGAGCGCTCGTCGGCGTAGGCCCGCTCCCACGCCTCCATCCCCTGGCCACCATTCTCCTCCTCCTCTTCCTCGTCGTCGTCGTCTCTGCCTCTACTTCTCCTTTCCTCTCCCCCTTCCATCGCCGGGAAACCGAGGTTGCCGCGGTGGACTGCGACACTGCCGGTCATGGTGGGTTGCGCTAGTATTTTTTTGATGTCTCTTAACCAGCGGTGGAACCGGACGAATCTTTGGACTGGAACGATGGAAACCGGTTGGCATGCAGGAGCTGTAACCTAGGTTTAGAGGATTTTTTTTTTTTTTTTTTAACAAAAAAAAAGAAAAAAACCGGTCCAATGGAGACAACATAAAATCTCATCTGTAAAACATGATTTGGGTTCAATGTTTTGCATGACAACATCAACCATTGCTTGATGCCTGACACAAATCTCAAAGCATTCTATTTTTTTTTAAAAAAAAAAATTATCTGCACAACTCTTATAGTAGCCGTTGCACGATTCAATGGTCCGTAGAACGAAAGGAATCATTTTTTTTTGTTTTTTTTGATACAAGATGAATCTTAAAGGAAAATATTTAAATCTTCACCTTGTACCAAAGAAAAAAATCTTAGTGATTGTGCAAATGGCGTTATATGCTTTATAACTTGAACTTTGGTACTTATCTTGTACTTGTGCCGTTTGTAGCTACCTGTTTGTCCGATGGCATGATATTTCCCACTTTTCTCCGTTATATCAACTTTATATTTAAAATTATTTTTAAAATATATTATCTCAATTTTCTTTCAATATGAACATCTAGAATCTTTTTTTGTGTGCACGAAATCTACGATTCTCACTAATATTAGAGATGAAGTTGGTGAACAGAGTTATCCATTCGCTATAAAGAAGGTGGAATTAACATCATCGATGTTATTATAGTTTGTGTACAGATTTTTCCATTTTCTTACCTGTCAAAATAAATGTACAAGGGATTCAGAGGTATAAATAACTTTACAGTATCAAAATATATAAGCACCACACATTAAATGATTTAGTGTTTCTAGTATTTCCAATAGATATCGCAATATTTAAGCAGCCTCATAGCTTTTTTTTAATTTTGTTTTAAGAGATAATGCAAATTGAGACTTTCTTTATGAAATATTTAATGCTTCTGAATCATTACATTACAGCTATTGAACTTGATTAACACGGTTTTGCTTATGTGAAATTGAAATAAAAGCCGTTAAATTTGAAATGTAGTTGGGAAGATATACATTTACTGCAGAGAACAGCCCGTGCTGCATGACAGAGGTAATCTTCCCCCCCCCTGCTTTGGTTAATTAACAATTGGAAACTAAAAACTTGGCGAGTCATGAAATGCTATGAATTCACCGATATTGTTTGCAGGGCTTTGTGCAAGGCATGAAGATGTTCGAGAAGTCTTGGGAATTTTGAGGAATGCGTGATCCTTGGTACTGGGATCTATATGCTGTGCTCAGTTTGATAGATTGTTTTCTATCATGATCGTTTTTGTATATCTGTTGGCTTCTTTATTTGCTTATCTTCCAAATTCTTGGCCTGAAGCTGACATGATCGATGCTGTTATCTTGTTTTATATAGTGATTTTATGTGGTCCTGAGAAGCAGTGGTGACTGTTAATGTTAAAAGCGCAGAGCCTATGAGCTAGGCACATACACAGCTTAGACGGGCGTGCTGCCCACACAAGCCAGCTCGTGGGCGTGCTTGCGAGGGGTGTTTCTCAATGATTTCACATGGTCCATGGTGAACTGGAGCCATTTCTCACGTATGTTTCACGTGGTCTATGGAGGTCTGTGAACTGCTTAAGGTTCTTTCACACGGCGCACGTGAGGCTTTTTTTGTGATTGGGTGGCTCAGAGCGAGTGTGGATGCAATCGGGCAGTTGTAAAGCATTTTGAGTTTGGATAGGAGTCAAGAGACCGTTCTTGACATGGCGTCCGAGGTCTTTAAAAGGACTTGTGGGCAGACGATAGTTTATGTGATAGCAGCAGTTGGTAGAGACTTGGCAGAAAGATCAGAGTATTGATCTACAGGCAGCAGCAGATCCTGAAGGACGCCAACAGACAACAGAAGCAAAGGCTTCGGGCAAATTGTCCGCAGCGGACAGCGGTCGCTTTAGGGTGGTCTCTTAGAGAGAACTTTATGAGGAAGTACTTCTTGTTGAGAGAGAGGGATTGATGTATGAGAGTTGAGGCTTTTCTTGTAAAATCACTTTTCTTTCATAGTAAAGCTTTTGTATGCCTTATGGAGATAGATTTTAGTCTAATCCACATATTTAATTATACTTTATTTTTATTTCTTCTTTCTTTCTACCGCAATAAGTGGTACCAAATCCTCAACATGCATCTTTAGTTTTATATTGATCGTAAATTAAGAGGGAGTATGGCTTATATAGATTGAAACATTTTCTCTCATATAAGATTTTTTTTTAAAGCACAAAATCATGAGGCTCCAAATGGCCGGGCCCATTGAGGCCCAAAATGATCCATATAGCTCATGGATTGCAGGATATAGGCCCACTGAAGCCTAAAATAATCAGCTCCAAAGCAAACAATACCTCATGTATGCATGTGCGAAGATATAAGCCAAACATCTACCTCACGTATGCATGTGCGAAGATATAAGCCAAACATCCATGAGAATGCCTCCTATCCATACACTCCCTCTTGACCGGGAGGAAAGCATCTTTAGTCCTACATCGGTTGTGAATCAAGAGAAAGTATGATTTATATGGATTGCAACCTTCTCTTTTATGTGAGACGTCTTTTGAAGGACAAAATCATAAGCCTTCAAATAGCCAAGATCCACTAAGAGCAATCGGAGCTAATCCTTCGGAGACCCTACAAGGCCCAAAACCATGAGGGTCCAAATGGCCAAGGTTCACTAAGTCAACCGGGGCTAACCCTCTGGGAATGACCCAATAAAGTCCGAAATAGATAGAGCCAATAGCAGAGATTTATTTTCTGTATTCATGCAATGCAATATACCATGTTGTGGCCTTATTTTTAAATCAACAACATGGTATTGCATTAGCCAATTTTCACTTTCGGATTCTACGATGGACGGTTCCCAGACTCAAATTGTCATTTTTCCTGCGTTGTTATTCAATGTTGCACCATCTATCACGTATTCACATTCCAAATCCTTGCCGACAAATTGCATTGAAACTTCTTCGTCGATCGATGGACGTTCATGCAAGCGGGGGGGGCATGAAACCTTTGATGGCACGATGCTGAATAAAAACTAGAAAAATCAAGCAATTGCCGAATTTGAAAAAATAGCATTTCCTTCTTATCTACCCTTGGGATTTCAATTCAGGCATATAATACAATTACCAAGAGAATTATAAACCAGAAACCTTCCTTGTTTTCATCAATGAATGTTAAGTATTATATGCTTAATGGGCGCACGCGCATGCAAATAAATAAAAGCATGTTCAACACAAGTAGGTAAATAGAAATCTTGGCCTCCTGAGTTCCAACAGCATCACCTCGTCAAAGGCCTAATGACTCGCTCCTCCCCTCCCCCCACGAAATGCGACGCATGTCACGTCTAAACAAAACCAATGCCAAGTGTTCTTCTAAAAGTGGCACTCGGCCTTCTATATAAGCGATTAACGATCCAATTGGAGCAAGAGAGACGAGCGAGTTTGTGTGCAAGAGAAAGCAAAGGAAACTAACGGTCTTATTTCTGTTGGCAATCTTCCTCTCGAAAAGAAGAAGTAGAAGATGGCTTCCCATCAGATGTTCAAGTCCGGGCAAGCCCGCGGCGAGGGCCAGGTGGGTGCCGCTGTGCCCCGGGGCAGCTTAATTATATGAATGGACCTCTAGTCCGGTGAGATCTGACCGTTGGTGTCGCTTGTTTTTTCGTGCAGGCCAAGGCCGATCAGATGATGGATTCGGCGCGCGGCACTGCGGATGCTGCCAGGGCCAAGGCATCACAAGCCACGCAATCCGCCTCGCAGAGCAAGGAAAATGCCGGGGGAATGCTCCAACAGGTCATTTCCATGCATACCTCCAATATTTTGTTCGATTTGTTTGTTTGCTTATATTCTCGTCGTCGTCGTCGTCTGCATGCTAAAGCTAAGTAAATTGCTTCCACTGCTAACATTTTTTTTTTCTTTTTTTTTTGAGTAGTGCATTTTTTGCATGAATCATCGCTCAAAATAAAATAAAATTAAATCAAATTACTTGTTACCGACAAAAAGCCGATAAAATCGATGAAATATATTATTCCGAGCATGGATTTAAACATGATTCTGGAGATTAAGCAGTGCTCTTCCATGCTACCATAATATCTAATTGGCAAGTGTCTATGATGCTGTTGCTTTTTTAAAAAAAAAAAAAAAAAAAAAAAAATTATCACATGTTAATTTGCTGTGGTAATTTGCGAGTTATAACCATCGCTCCAAAACGAAGAGTCAGGATATTGTAAATTAGGAGCAAATAATTATATCTATATTTCCATCATGATATATACAATTGTGGTGGTCTTGTTTTGTTTACAGACTGGGGAGCACGTGATGAACATGGCGCATAACGCAATGGACACCGTGAAGAACACCCTCGGCATGGGAGACTCCAACAAGAAGTGTTGAGGGAAGCAATGGAAGCGTTTGGGCCCTCTCTTTTCTCCTCCCTCTTTGTTTTTAGGATTTAGAGTGTAGCAATTAGAAGTGACCGTGACTTCACCGGTCACCTCTCTCTACTGCTGGTTTTTTCTTTATTACATGCATTTGTAGGTGGGCTTTTTGTCCATGGGGATTGGAGAGTGGGCTTGGTATTGAGTTTTTCTCATGGTGCATTCTATCGTTCTCGTATGTCTCATTTGTGAGATGGAATAAAGCAACTGCAATATGAGATGCGAAAGTTTTACTGATCAATTTTCTTTTGCGTCTTTTAAGATCTACTTTGTTCTTTCTTTTTTTGCACAAAATAAGATTATAGGATATCTGTGCTTGCAAGAACAAATTATAGCCAGGTTGATGTGTGAAACCATATTTAAGTCCAATTTCCTCCAACAAAAGTGAAAGAATTGAGCTAGAATGATGTAGGAAGGATTAAATACTAAATTATACTAGTGAGTAATCAATGATGGGCCTTAGGAATCACGATCTTTAAAAACAAAGAGAGCAAAATCAATTCTTTTTGGCTTCTTCTCAACGCAAGCCAACATCAAAACATCGTACCGTTTGTCTTTATTTGATTGAATCATCAAATATTTTTGTTTCCCATTTGGTTCGGTGCTCCTTCCGAGTTCATTGGAAGCTTCGCCCAGCTCATATAAATGCAAACTCTTCAAATTTTAAGATGCAGTAAGTCTGCAACATGGCTGACGACAATGATAACTAGAAGAGCATGAATATATAGGAATTGCAAAGAGAAGCAATTTTTTTGGTGCTACGGTAATGGTTGGCTTGAAACCAAGAAACAACCACATAAATGGGTGAAAGAAAGGTGTTCACAAGCGAATTTACAAAACCGTAGGCTCTGTTTTGACAATGCAGATCGTGGTCATAAAAGAGGGCTTCAATGTTTGCAGTTGTGCACGGATGGATCCATGAAGGAAAAGTTTTTATTGGTTCAAGGAACGAGGGTGGACGGCCAAGAATAGTGGAACTAATTAGCATATCATCTCCCCGGGAAATATATGTATTAAAAGAAAAGACGATGGAATAAAAGTAAATAATAAACTTTAGCTGCTGATGGATGGGTACGCAAGCGGCTTTTAAGCCAGCTCGGGGATGAATGGGAGCAAGTCCTAAATTTGCCAGGATCTTAAAGAAATTACTTCTGTTTATTGGCCCATTATTATTATTTTTTTTAAAAAAAAAAATGGAAAAAAGAACATGCAATGCACATCACATTATTTTTATAAAAAATAAAACTTATTAAAATAAATAAATAATAAATGTTAGATGTGAACCTTGGCTTACATCCACCGGCTCGGAAGGCACCGATGGCGTGGGGTTGAAAGATGGAGACGGTCATGCATGGGTACAAACTGGTGTAGAAAGTGTTTCCCTATTTAATTTATTACTGGATCCCAAAAAATAAGGGTGTCAGGCGAGGGGTCGATACATACCGGACCTTAATAGGTGTTACATGGTAGAGTACCAAAGTTGCAAACATCTTTTATTTTGCTACCGTCCACATCATTTCAAAACGTTACATCTGAATGTCATGTATGACATGAATAACATTCTTATGTTTGTGCAATAATAACCTGCCCAACAATTCATGGAAGACGTGATGGACTTCCAGGGGTTACCTTCCCAACTTAGGTATAATTCCTTCCAAGTATTTAAAAAAACATCCTTTTTGAGAAAAGAAAACTTGAAAATAAGTAATGGAACCAACTAGGAGAGAACAAAACCTGCCAATTCTTGCTTGCCGAGCATCGAGTTCATAGACAGCATGGAATGGGATCGAGATTGTTGATTAGTCCATGCATGGCACCTGAACTTGATCTAATACTATTCTGAGGAGCCGGCATACCAGGAAGCTCTTACGCAAAGCCATGCAATACAAATACTCTTACGCACCATCACTTTCAAGAATAGAAAGCTAAGAATGAGAATGTTCATGACTCACCACGTCCAAAGCCCAGGCTTCTTTTTTTTTTTTTTTTTTTTTTTTTTTTTTTTTTAATAAAATATATATATAAATGTCTTATTTGAAAATCCGACAGATGTTACGGGCCTCTTTTACACTGGATTTGCTGACAAAAAACTCGAATTATTTGACAGAGCGGGCAAACAAATGATGTAGAATTATCGATATCTGAATTACTCGTGATTTACACATATTTACAAGAAAGGAAGAGGAAACCTCATCTGAAGATCTTTGTAGGATTTCTATTGGCCACCCATATCCGGACCGTGTCATCATCACTTGCTGATGCCAACATATGAGGTTTGGCCGGGTTCCAGCTGACACAGTTGACGGTCTTGGAATGACCGGACAAGACTTTGATCGGCGTTTCGTGACGTCGCTGCCAAATGTAGATCTGCCAAACAAAAAGGAGTTTAAGGCATAAGCTCCAGTTGCATCCCATGCACTTCTTCTAATTTACGGTGCTAGTGAATGCATTTAAAATCACATTGTACCGTCACATGTTTATGATGGGTCAGATACCGTAAAGCAGGTAAATTTAGGGGAAAGAAACTTCGCATACGCTAAAATCTAGTACCGCATCAACCTCACCCCCTAGAAAACTAAATCACATGCTGCATGTTTGTGTGAATTTGAAGATATGGTACCATGCACGTCGGACAAGTAATTCATGCATGAAAGGCATTCAGAAAATCATTGTCATCAAAGGAAATGATACCTGTGAGTCCTCACTGCCACTGGCAATAAACAGGCAATCTGATCCACCAAAGCAGGATCGGATTACATACTTTCCCTGCTTGTGACCCCTAAATTTATCTGGCACATCGGATGTTCCATCGACTTTCCACAAATGGATCTCCTCACTGTTCAGGTTGACGATCAAGGACCGTCCATCCCTCGAAAGAGAAAGTGATGCAATCGAATGATCCTCGTGTATGAACCATTCTCTTCCCCTTGGGAAGTCACGTATCCATATTTCTCTACTGGAACATACACTGATCAAGCAGCACCCATCCGGGGTCACGGCAAGATCGGAGACCTTTGGCATCCTCCCTCCCTCCCAAACTTCCAGTTCCTTGCCTTCTAGATCACATGTGAAGATGCAGTTATCTGGCTCCGAGCTGCCACACACTATTTTATCCGAGTTTGGGAACCATGCACATGAGCTGATGGTACGATTCACCAGACTGGTAAATGTAAGTTTGCACATGCCAGTTTCGACGTACCATAATTTTAGGGCTTCTTCATTGCCGCATGTGAGCAGCATCGTGTCATCAGGGCTCCATGCTACAAAGGAGATAGGTTTCATGTGGCCCTCTAGAATGTGCTTCAGCGAGACTGTGTCATCATCTTCTACCTGAAATTATTATTTGAAAAATGATAGCAGGAATGGATTTTCAAAGCCAACATGCAACACAGTTAACAAGAAAACAATGCATTGCTTGTTACACACAAAGTGTATTCAATATTGACAAGCTTCAGTAAATTGAGATAGACGTTACCAAATTTATGGTAAATTAATATATATTGGTAAAACAATAGCATAGTTTTTACTTCAAAGATGGCGGATATCAGTACCCAGTTTATTGAAGATTTGACCTTGTTTCAAGTCATCAAGATCATATACATAATTGTTAAATTGCTGTTCTCATAACTTAACCTATGAGACATGTATAATCCGCATGGGGCTGGGAATCTGGATCAAATTACGTAACATCAAGGTTTGAGTACTTTCTGTGACCAGCTCTCACCTGATGTCGAAATATTAGGCAGAAAATAATGTTTAGTGCAGGTCAGTGTATAGAATTTTTGAGACACAATAAAAGCATTGATGGATAATTCCAGATAACGTGCTCCAATAAATAGATAGACCTATTGTGAAAAAAATGCTGGCTGAACCAAAAAAGTGATTGACTGTCTGACAATTAATTAGAAAATTAAAATTGAAGATCAAACAAATTGCTTTGTCGAATATCGACCAAAGCAACTAATAGAGAAGCAAAAACATCTGTATAATTGTTCGGCAAATCACCAAGCAATGAGATAAATTAAAATATAAACTAATAGTCATACTTTATGAAACAAACACTTTGTGCAAATTTGATAATGTAAAGCCTAGATTTTTTGCTTTTAATTTTATATCAGCAAATGCAAGAAATTTCGATAGCACACCAACAATGAAACCTTTCTTTTAGAAAAAGACAATGAATGTAAACATAAGGATACAATAGGGATAGGTTCAGTTACAAATCAGAAAGGGCCCCAAAAGAAATCACAGAGAGAAACAAACTGCATTGTGTGTGTGTGTGTGTGTTTTTTTCCCGCAGAAAAAAACTCCTAACTATCCACCTATTGTTTAACGAGAGAAAATATTGTACCTGAAAAATCATTATTAGCTAGCTAATTTTATGACACACATAGTTTAACACAAAATGGTAATGTTAGGATCCCATCCTCCGTCCGCCCCCCAGGATCTGGCAAGTATTGTATTCTTATTTGCAATAGGAATGTAAGATTTGGATTGAAGATTTAGTGAAATACTAGATTAGAAGATTCAACCATATAAAATAAGAGGTTAATCTTGCTGGTGGACATTCGATGCAGGTGCTCCTTTTGGTTACATTTAGTAGAGCCTCTCAGATTCCTTGGCAAAATAAACTCATCGGATCACTTTCAGAAGCTAGTAAGGGGAAGGTTGCCATATCACATCCTGTTTTATGAAAAAACAACTCATGGAAACTAATGGTACTCAAAAGAGCATTCCAAACTGGTCGACCAGCATAAAGTACAAAATCGAACACCTCAACAAAAAAGGAGCTTTATAAAAATTAAAAAAAAATCACTTACTGGAAAATCTCTGAAACCATAAAACCCAGAAACTTTTATCTCGCTATGCATGGTCTGTGGAAATCAGTCCAGATATATTTGGACTGCAAAATTTGTTGGTGCTCAAACTTATTATCAGATTGCACAGTTGCAAATCATTCAGTGGTTCTATCATGTCGCTCATGTGCTTAAAGAAAGACAATTAGTCATAAGTTGAAAACTAGCTCTGTTGGTGGATTCATAAGCAGTTAATTCTTGTCTTCTTTAAGTAGAACTGAAGGAAACCAATCACTGTGAAGTGTGAAGGCTTTCATAAATAATATGACCATTGTACTAGTAAACATCCTTCAGCATCATTCGGCATATCAGTAAGCCTCCATAAGATCCTTCAGCATCACATAATGTATTTTATTAGATGCAACCTGGTTAGGAACTAATACCAAGCACACACCATCATACCACAGAGAAACAGGGTTCCTTCCATTGGATGATCACGAAGTCAACTACCTAGAGCTCTGATGAGAATTTAACTTTTTCAATTTATTTAGATCTTAACCTTAAATAGTTTGTCTAATCCTTCAAAATTTTGTTAATTAATATTCTTGTTGCATTCTTTTCAAGTACCATCGGTTGATATGAAAAACTGTACATCTTTGTAATAGTGACGTAAATTATCATACCGTCCATATAATGGCTGTGCAATCCCTTGAAGATGTCGCCAGATACTCTCCGTTGTTTGAGAACTGTACAAACCACACTTCATTCTTATGGTCATATAAGGTCTGCACAGATGTAATAGATATATCACACATCTGTTGCATCTATTTATTATGATTATATTACAAATATCAAAAGCAACTACTGCAAACTTTTAATCTTCTGATCACTACTTAATAAAAGAAGAATCATCTCAAGTTTGTAATGTAAAGATTAAAATAACATTTTTGCAGCTCCATCAAACAGAGAATTTCAGTATTTTACCGCATCTATTTTACAAATACTACGTCTACACAGCAATACAAGGCTTAAATACATCCTTCTGTTCTTCATTTGATTAAGGTATATAGCAATTAAAAAATAAGAAAACCTTTCTTCCTCAAGCAATCGCATAAGATATCAACAATGTTATACATCCCTTTAATGAAAAGCACATGGTAAAAGCTGGCGATGTTTAGACACTTTTTAATTAAGATGCATCGCTAGATCTTGTTCTACAACTTTAATGCACAGTGGCATGTTGTTTAATGTAGAACTAGACTTAGCGATGAAAATCAGGTACAGTATTTGCAAGCACATGCCGTCTCCTTTCAGTTTTGGCCACCCAAAGACTTCAAGGAAAAGGCAATAAAACCTGCTTAATCAGCACTCAGGATGCTCCGATTGCTCCACAAATCCTGCTTCATTCGACCTATATTAGCTTATTCCGAAGCTCCATGCTTGAGGACAAATATTCAAGAAATAAGTGCAAGAGCCTTCTTAGAATTCCAAGGTCACAATAGATTTATAAGGTATGCTTCCCAAGCCAATATATGATGATACTAAACTGACTAGACTCATGCAAAAAAACATGGAAGCATGCATGCATGCATATATGCAATCATATGTATGTATAATTGTGCATAATTGTGTCTCTATTATAACAAGGTTTATGATGCCTTTATCTCAACAAGCTTGGTTTATGGTCATTTTAGTTAACAAGACCAAAAACCCAAATCGATCCATTTGGGATAACTGGCACAAGTTGATTAAACAGAATCTTCAAAGTTTCAAATGTATATGCAGGCTGGTATCAAAGAAGCTAAAAAATAATGAAATATGAGACTACAATCAATTGAGAATTTTATCAAACGCAAGTAGACAAACTTAAGTGGCTCCAAACTTACAAACTTGGAAGGAAATATTGGTTATAACAAATTAACAAAATTCTGGTTTAGCAGGACAGAGGAAATGTATAAATTCATGATGTTGCTTATGGAATGAGAATAACAGCAGATAGTAGATACAAAAGTATTGTACATAATAAGGTTGAGGAATGGTAGTTTGAGAGTGGCGAGTTAATTCAAAAGGATCACCTAGATCAGTGTGGTTGATTTGGATCACTTCCGATAGGGCACCAGATTAGGTTTGGGTGCAACTTATAACATAAGGTATGGTTGTGCATCATAATTTTTTGCATTCTATGTAAGGATGTGTTAGTCCCACATCATTTGTACATTGGGAAAGTCTTGGACATCTTAGCAAGGATGGACCCCAATCAATAACCTTCTAGCTAGCCTTTTCAAGTGAGATCCTGGGTCGTCATAAATGGTATGAGAGCCAACTAGACCACAGCTTATATGGACTAAGAAGACATTGTAGCATGGGCCCTTTTGGGTTGATTACGAGTTATTGTAGTGTTTTTTATTGGATTTGGGATTGGACCCTTTCCCTAGCAAGGATGCTAAGGCTTAAATAGAAGGAGTGTGTAATAACCCATGTAGGATGAGTTTAGTACTACATAGGTTGTGCATTAAGGAGGCCTTGAGCATTTAAGTAAGGCCAAGGACCAATTAATAACGTTTCGACTAGCCCTTTTGGGTGAGGTCCTGGATCGTTACACTCTAGGTGTCCAAATGATCTCCAAGAGAAATACAACATGATTAACAATGTGAACTTTGTTGCCCTAAAACAGCCAATAAAGCTAGAATTACCATAATATGGTAAAATTTGACCTATTCATAACCTTTATTCTGTAAGGAGTGTAAGAATGCAATAGAGGGCAAAGTTTATATAGATGTTATTAGGTTGAAAGGCCTATTTTGTTTCAAATTGTATCTTTTAATATATATTTGGAGTGAAGTTCTTGCTGGTTGCATGTGTCATGCTGGGCCAATACTAGCAACTAGCATGGTTCAACATGGCACCTAATAAATCTATTTTTAAACCCTTTTTATTGAAAAAGGTTTTTACAGTATTTTTTTTTATTTTGCTTTGGTACAGATGCCACACAACATGACATGGTAGGGATGACATAGGCACCAGCTTTTAAACCTTCATATATAGTAAATCTAATTTCTTTGACTTGTAAATGAAGTTTTGCGTACAAGAAAAATAAGTTAACTTATTTAATCCTTCTAAAGCTTCTGTGAAACTAAGATGAGGATTATCCCGGCTTTCAATTTTTTTCTCAGAAAATTCTCTTATTCTGTTGTTCTGATTGATTGCTGCATACAGTGAATTGGAGAAAGAAATCCTCCCACCATTAAGATCACAAGTCTGCTCCTATGGTATTTTGTTTCAATTTTTGTCTCTCCACACAGCATGGCATGGTTGGGATGACATGGTAGTGGCTTCTAAAACTTGAAATATAGTAAAACCAATTTCTTTAACTTCTAAATGAAGGTCTACTTACTAGGAAAAGAAATTGACGTATGTAATCCTACTTTAAAGCTTCTACAAAAGTAAGATAAGGATATCCCTGCTTTTAATTTTTTTCTCAGAAAATTCTCTTATTCTATCTTTCTGATTGATTGCTGGATACAAGAGTTCAATGAATTGGAGAAATAAATCCCCTCTCCACTAAGATCATGAGTCTGCTACCGTGGTATTTTGTTTCAATTTGTCTCTTTGGCTTATCTTTTGGGCCTCAAAATATGATGCATTTTTCAATATCAACCCTTACCTTCTTCTCTATTTGCCAGTCTAAGGTATCTTCAAGAGATTGCACCTTGGTCACAAAAATGCAAATGTACATGGAGCACTCAGTAGTTTTAAGTAGGGGGATGATTTCCATCTCACTGTCTTCTCACCTGACTGGTCTTGAAAGTCTTACATCAAACCCCTCTTCTTGCTTATAGTTATCTTAAGAAAATTAAGCACCAATATCACCCTAGACATTAATCCTGTGTTTGGTTGGGGTCATGAGGGGGAGGATGGATGAGGTTGGAAGGATGAATGGCATCCATCCACTATTTGATTCAAAAAGTTACAGAAAGGATGGATGAAAAAGTAGGATTCTCCATCCATCCTAGCCCATCAATTTGCATCCTCCCAATTTGGGAGGATGCAAAGGAGGATGGATGGAGCATTGATGTGTAGATTTTTGCATTGACAAAATTATCCCTTATTAATTTTGTGATAAAACTATAATATTTCTTCACTTTTTCGTTCATATTATTTTTATATATACTATTAATCATATACTATTAAATTTTATTACTAATTATTTTAATTTTAGTACATAATTTTGATAATTATAATTAAATAATTAGAGTTATCTTCAATTCCTCTATTTTTATTTACTATTTTTAATTAATTATTTATAAAATATTAATTAATTATTAAATTAAATTATAAATTAACTAGTTATTTATATAATTAATTGATTAATAATTTAATTATAAAATTATTTATTAAATTAAACTAAGTTTAAATTAAATATTTATATAATTTTTTTATATAATTATAGATTATAATGATTATAAGTTTATATATTATTTATTTATTTAGTATAAATTAGTATTATAACTTGATAATAGTAATATTTTTTTCGAAAGGTAGTTTAGTAAAAATGTTATATAAATATTATTCATACTCCCTTCAATCCATCCTTCATACCAAACAGAGGGTAAGCGGGTAAGCGGAGATGCAAAATGTCGAAGCATCCAAAAGTACTGACAGTTCAAACCACAAAAACCATGACATAGGGACTACTGTATAAGACATGAATGTTGACTAGTTAACAGAATATTTTATTAAATAATGTACGGTCAACATTAAACTTTTAACAAAAAAGAAAATTATATCTACAGTTTTAGAAGTGCTCTATATTGCAGATAAAGATTTGATGCTAAAAATGATTGCTGGCCTTGAAGTCTCTTTTACTTGGGCAGTTCAAAACTTGTGTGAGATGCCAACACATTTTAGATGTAAGCAAGGTTTAAAGTCTTTGTACGCTGCCTGTACTAATCGGGTGCCAATACAATATGGTACCAGTATATATCATATGATACTGACACATGGAATGGTAATGCTAAAAGCACAGCAAAGGTAACACCATCTAACATGTCTCATAAGATGCAGTGTCGAGGGTTGCTGGTGGTACCGGCTCATCATTGATACAATATGGCCAGATCAGATAGTAAGATATGGTACTTAAAAGTCTAGGATCTAAGGATACTTTATTTACTGAAGTATGTCCAAGTGTTTTGTCTAGAAATGTCACATCCAAGTGTCCAAAGGTATCAATACTTCAAAAATTTATTAAAGGAAACTTCTTGGATAACAATGTCAAATTATAAACATTGACTTTTAGAAAATGTCACATGGGAGAAAGTTACAAAAAGCTTTCCAAACTTATTTGAGACAAGGCTGGCTAACCAACTCAGTTTATTTTTCCAAGTATCCATAACTATGGCGATGTAAGAGGAGATGTTTAAGATAAAGCAAATGAATTCTTGCTTGTCTTACGGAACAAAACTGCTCATTGCCTAAGCCGATGATGATCCCAACCTGCTCTCTGACCTCATTAAGGATGACATCTAGAAGAAGGTTTCAAAAACTTGATCAAATACATATCATGGTGGGGCTTGACTTGTCCCACCTGAGACTATCATTACTAATGGTGGGCAATCCCCAGAACAGCATGGACAAATTGAGATAATGGAAAATGAAGATGCCAATTTTGTCATGGTTCTTTAGAATGAATCTGTTAAGTTTTGCATTGATTATAGCTGGTCTCTGCTAGTACGCTGTACACTTATCTGTTTTTTCTGATGGAACTCCTCAGAAATAGGCAGGGGGTGTGTTTGGCTGAAGAGAAGGCAGCATAAGTTTCCCCATAGGCAATGCAGAATGAATGTGGTTGAGTTCACCATTGAGAAAGATAATGTAATTTGTCATTCGAACAAGGTTCTTCCTCGTAAACATTACCAAGCCAACCATAGACCAAATGTCACACTATAATATGGGGATGGGACAGCCAGTCTCTTAACATCCCTAAACATATCTGGTGGTAATTTATCAAATTTTCTAATTTGGGACAAAAAAACAACATTTTTTCAAATTTTTCCAGGAAAATAAAAAAAATTTGCTAACTGGGCTCAGCATGATGTACCCAGAATGAAATCCTTGATATTTTAAATAATTCAGACAGAAATCAACTCGCACCAGAATCTACCCATGTGTTTATGTTGTCATTCAGCAAAAGGACAGGTAGAACCAATTAACCAGATAGCAGCTTGAGGGGAACAAAACTAACCTGGATGCACTTTGAAGGAATTTGCTCTTGGCTGCACTCATGATCCACATACAGAGTAACAGCATCAGGCGAGTTATGGTAAAAACAAGATGCAGTCTGTTTAAGAACTGCCGTCTCCACAAGATGCTCCAACCTTCCGCTCGGCACCCGTACCCATGGTGGAAGCAACTCTACCAAATCCAACAACAATTTAATCCTCCTGCTCACCATGTTCTCCTCTGAGACGATGCCCTCAGATGAAACAAGCGACCGGGCAAGTTTGTGCACCTTCCGCCGATCCATATCCAACGGAGCAATCCTTTTCCAGAGCACATCCTTCGCCGGCAACAACCCGTCACTGGACCCCAAAAGTTCCAAGAATTGCTCCTTCCGGACAAGAAAGCAGGCCGTGGCTCGCACTTCCGCTTCCAAATCATCAATGGAATTAATAGTCGCGACACATTCGTCCCACCGGCCTGCCATGGTATCAAACAACAGGGAGGTGTACTCTGGTGAGTCGAGCTGAACTCCGGACTCCAATTCTAGCACTGCAGCAGCCTTCCGGTAGCCGAGGGAGTAGAGGGCTTGAATAATAATCCTTATGAACTGAGTCCGGTCAATGAGGCCTTCCCGGCCAAGCATTATAGGGACTGGATTGAGTGAATTGGGATGCCGAGGGCTCGATTCTCCCTCCAGCGGGGATCGGGGACTTGAATTCTCATCACCTTCCATTTACTCTGGGAATTCGCCAGCTTTGGGAGGTTTGAAGATCGGAAAAACCCTAAAAAGTTGTCACCTTTTAGAGGTTTCTCGATAGATCAGAGCACGAAGGAGGACAGGGACAGGATCAAAACCAAAGGGAACTGCAAACAATCCAAAAAAACGGTGGATTGGGGGGGAAGAAGAAGAAGATAGAAGGGAGCTCAATGGAGGAGAAAAAAGGCGAAGACTTGGGAGGTTTGGTATCGGAAAAAACCTAAAAAGGCGCCACCTTTTAAGGTTTCTCGATAGATCAGAGCAAGAGGGAGGACAGAGACGATCAAAACTAGAGAGAACTCGAAAGAAGAGAAGAGAGCCCAAACCAAAAAAGCGAACGACTCGGAGAAATTTTGAGAAGGGATTGAGTGAATGGAGATGGATAGGGATGACAGCAGCCGCTAAAAGGGTCGGCGTTGGCTGTTTGATTCCGGACAGCAAATGATTGGATACTGGGTAAATCTGAGCCGTCCGTTTACGTTGGAGGATCTTGTATTGGATGGATGCTTTCAGTTGGAAATTGACACGTACTATGAGAAGGTTGGGGGACGCAGATTTTATTTTTTTGTCTGGGCACACCGTATTAAGTGTGGCGGTTGTAATCCAAAGACCACCAAGGATTCCATGGGACTTGGTCACTGGTTTGTCAAATTAAGTGGCGGTTCTTTTGGCGTTACCCAGATTTTCCTTGTCCTTTTTCTACCAAGTCCAGCTTTTGATTCTTGGCCACTTGCCATCCGTGCCGGTGTAAACAAGAACAGTGACAGGCTTGCAGCAGATATAGGATAAGGTTTTCCAGTTACTAGATTTCTCAGAACTGTAGCGTATCTATATTTCTATTGACATAAAGAAAATATTATATATGTGACAGAATTGCAGTATTGTGATGCTTCTTAAATGAAAGGGATTTCTAATTCAAGCTAAGCTTGGATGCAGATGTTGATTCATTTTCTAATCGAACAAGCTTCAGTCATCCTGTTTTCAAGATATTTTGCTTAATTCCTTCTCCAACACCCTAGTCCTACCAGAATTTATGGATTTTGTTTTTTTTTTTTAAATGAAAGGGGGAGGAAACCACCCACCTAAATTGAGTGACACTAGCAATTTATACCTATTTGCAAACCACTTGATCCAAATTGCATACCAATTTGGGACAATAATTTCTTGCGCACAACAATTTAATCAAAATAAAAGGACCATGCCCTGAAAATCTTATGCAAATTGTTCATATCATTTTGCCTCTGAATAGTCATTTTACAATTTCTCATAACAAAACAACTTGTTCACATCATAACCATGCGATCTTCTAAAGATAATTGAGTTCCAAAATCAACCAGTCACAATGAGTATCGTATGAATAAAAATGATCAAGCCCTGTATAAAACATCAAGTACGTTCAATTCAGACTTGTTATCATTTGGAGTGTCGGAGAGAATGCTCAAGATAAGCAACATTGCGCATTTGTAACCTGCACATTTTTCACAAGGAAAAGAATTCAGGTGACGCAACACACAGGTTTAATAGCATGACCAGGCCAAATACAAACATAGGTTTCTGGTGAGCAAACATTGATATTATATGAGCAAATGTAGAAAAGAATGTCAGAAGTGATGAGCAATCTATACTTCGCACCGTACAATTGTTCCAAGGAAAAGAATTCAGGTGATGCAACTAAAATCAAGGTGATTGCACTTTCTGCTAGCCACCATTTCGGGACCATGTGTTCAGAACTTGCTGATGGCATCATGCAACACTTTGCTAGGTTCCAGGTCACAGAGTTCACAGCCAATCCATGGCCCAATAAGATATCTGGAAGCTTATGCCAGATCCAGATCTTGCCAAAACACAAGGAAAAATCAGATATATATTACAACAATTTATACCTGTAAAAGAACAAGTTCAGGTGCATATGCTCCGAACAAAAAAACATAATAAAAGAGTAGAGAACTGTGCATGCAGAGATAAAAACACAGTAGACTGATCTATTCATCATAATGCCAAACCACAAGATCAGCTATAACATCCAAAGCAAGTGAATATCGAAGTGGATTTTCTAATTTTGAGTCAGATATACTCAAAGGCCAAATTGACCCAAAAATGAATGTTTAAAAGTTCTGGCCTACTGATCAAGTTCAAAAGCTTTTGCAAATACCTATTCCATAATCAATTAATTTATCACCACCTTCAATCAAAACGATATCAAACTCTTTTAATAAAGCTATCCCTACTTTTCATCTCACAGATTTTTGCCTGTTTGTAAATGCCTTTCTCACCTTTTCTTTTATCTAATAAATGTCATACACCATATTACGACTCAAAATCAACATTACATAACACTGCAAGTCTACAAGGACTAAGTTACAAATTCTAAAATATGAAGCATCTTTATGACTCAAAACCTAGATAACAACAGGCCTTTCTCTCCATAAAGATGCTTCATGCGCATATGAATTATGCATGGTGACACATGAATTACATATTAATAGATTGATGCCAAAATCTTTTGTACTCTTGCATCTTTAAACATTTGGATTTTCATGGTAAAAATAGTTTATCAAAGTATTTGGATGCTTACATAAAGTAACTGACACAGATGGAGATGCTTCTTTTTTATTTGATCGAACTTTCTACTTGAACAGAGATTGCCCTGAAGAACAGGAGGAGAAAAAATTTTAAATAGTTTGAAACCAAGTTTCTCCAAGCATTCTTCTAAATTTCAACTTGCACAAAGTCTAAAACAAAACAGAGGAAGAAAAATAGTCTAAAATATAATTTACATCAAATATCTTGCTGTATCATTTCTTAAGTGACACAGAAACATTGTCAGTTCTAAGTTGCAATTAAATAGTATGTTGAGTCGATGCACATGTAAGTCAAAATAATGTAAATTCAGACCAAAACACACGATAAATTCACTAGTCTTACTTACCAAAGTACGAACCATAGAGAGCAGACTAATATCAACCAGGCAAACTGCATCGGGTTGACAAGCATGCAGCAGATTTACTTACCAAACCTCCTGTTGTTGTTCTGTGGCTAGATGCATCAGACAAGCTCTCAGAGTCAATATGATACACCAGGGATGCAATGCTCTGGTAATTTACAGAAGAAAAGCAAATCAGATAAATATAGAATCTAAAAGTTTGTACCCAAAAAAGCTAGTGACAGAGAATGGCACACAAAAATAATCATCCTAAATAATAATATGACAATAAAATTCTTGCTTGTGATCGAATCGAAATCCTAGATTTACATCACTTAATGCAAACCATCTTCAACACATGTCATGGAAATAACAGGCAGATTAAAAAAAGGAGCAAAATGTACGACACAGAGTCAGCTGAGAATCTAGGAGAAATTATACGTCTGTTTGCTCTAAGCTTGATTATCTAATAATTAGTGATGCATAATCTCCTCTTGAATCATCTATTGCATACTTGTTTTCACTCTTCCAAAGTATTTATGATAGTGACCCCCTATCATCCTCAATGAAACAGCACAAACATTGGTGTGTGAAACAAGTTCATGAAGACATTCACCACCTGCATCCTCTTAAATCAAATATTCTCTAGGTCTTGCTCCTGGATGTCTCAGATAATATTCTATGCTCCTCCAAAAGTCAAGATGAGCAAGACTCACGTCTTCCAATGGTACAAAATTTGCAACATAATTGTAACATAGACATTCTGCTTTCCACTCTTGGTTTCATGGACCAGGTTGTTGATCATCAACCAATAAAGATGCATCAAAAGCTCTGGACAAGAAACATTACCCATATAAGCCCTTGAAAATAGCGCATTCATTATAATGTCTCTTATGAATCACAAGGTCGATGGTCCAAATCAGCTTCTAGTAGTTGCTAATTCACCACTTTTCCCTACAGCTGCACATCCCATCCTTGAAATGGTGGTACAAGCGTCCATCTTTCACAAGAATATCTCGCCCATCAATTTTGGAGATGAACTTTATTGATGCATGACAGTCCACGCACATCCGGACATTTTTCAAGACACATATTTGACAGCGAGCATGCAAAGAGATGATTCCCAAACAAACTGCAAGCTTTTCAGTATGGTAACAAGCAAAAGGATCAATTTTGCCATCATCACAGAACATGACATCCTGAGGAACATAACCAGCTTGTCTCATTTTACCAGCAAACTTGTTCCATACATCCAAAATCTTATCAATTTCTGGATGTGAACAATCTCCAGCTTTAAATGAGTGAACTCTCCTACCTATACGTATCCAGCTGCATGCATGAACCATCTTTAGACCACATTCCTTCATGGAATTCCTTATATCCATAGCAGAATCCCACATGCCAGCCATGGCAAAGATATTGGAGAGTACAATGTAGTTTGAAGCATTGGTAGGCTCTAACTCAAATAGAGCACTTGCAGCTCTCTGTCCTATCTCAAAATTTGAATGCAGCCTACAGGCTTTGAGAAGGGTAGACCACACACAAGCATCAGGTTCAAAGGGCATTCTTCTAATAAGGTCCACTGACTTTTCTAGTAAACCAGCGGTGCCCATAATATCAACCATACAGGTGAAATGCTCCAAGGTAGGAGCAACACCATAGACATCCTCCATTATTCTGAAATATTTCCAACCTTCATCCTGAAAACCTTCTTGATTGCAGGCTGAAAGGACTGCAGTGAAGGTAACATGGTCTGGCTTGATACCAGATTGTTCCATCTCATTAAACAAAGCAACAGTATCTCTGGCCATCCTGTGAAGTGAATAACCAGCCATCATTGCATTCCATACTGCTAAATCCTTTTGACTTGTACAATCAAATATTATTCTGGCATCTGCAATACTACCACATTTTGCATACATATCTATCAATACGCTGGCAAGAATAACCGGGTACCCATCAGGTCTGTTTTTCTCAATGAAGCCATGTAATTCTCTCCCCAACCTTAGAGCTGCTGTGTTGCCGCAAGCCAGCAGAAGGATCATGAGAGTAATTGAACTAGGAAGAAAGTTTTGCTCAAGCATTTCTGGAAATAGTTTCAGAGCAGCTTCTGGCTCACCATTGTGGTTGTGACCTGCCATCAGAATGTTCCAAGACACCGTATTTTTATCTCTGATTTCATGAAATACTGTGATTGCAGAAGTCATGTCCTCACACTTAGCATACATGTCAACCAATGCACTAGAAACAAAAATGTTAGATTCAAAACAATTTCTCAGTACATAGCCATGGATTTCCTTTCCTAAATTATGTAGTTCGAGGCCAGCGCACACCGAGAGGACAGAAGTTATGGTGACAGAATTTGGTTGAATTGATAACTGCAGCATATTAATTGGATGCTCATAATTGTTCATGTTAGGCATTGCTGGCAGCTGCATAACTCGAAAAAGTTCCAGAGCCTCGCCAGTAAGCCCAGAATGATGGAAGCCGGATACAAGTGTGTTCATCGAGATGACATTAGGCTTCTGACCCATGTCGTTCATCTCGGAAAACATCCTAAAGACTTCATCCTTTTGCCCCTTTCTTGCATAAGCAGCAAGAACAGTGTTGTAGGTGATTACATCAGGCCTCAGACCATCTTCCTGCATTGACCGAAACAGATCAAGTGCCTCACACATTCTGTCCTCGTTGGCATATGCTGCAATCATTTCGTTCCACACTGTCGCATTCTTGTTCTCAAGCTCCAAAAATAACCTCTCTGCATACTCAAATTTTCCACACTTCCGATACATATCAATCAGTGAACCACCCACAAAAACATTCATTTGAATCCCCTTCTTGATGACATATGAATGCATCTCCTTGCCAAGATTCAGCGCCTGCAAACCAGAGCAGGCAGGGAGAATACTTGCTACAGTTACAGCATTGGGATTCTCATGTAACCACATTCCACGGAAAACCTCCAAAGCATCCTCAAATCTCCCGTTTTGAACACTTCCTGAGATCACTCCGTTCCAAGAATTGGCACCAGGCTTGGGCCCATTCGCTGTCATCTCCTCCAAAAGATGAAGGGCCACATCAATCTCCCCATTCCGAGCAAACCCAGAAATCAAAGCATTCCACGAGATCAAATCCGGGGCAATCCCATTCCCCCGCATTGATTCGAACACCTGGGACGCCTCATCCAGAAGCCCAGCATCAGCATAGGCATTCACGAGGGCAGTCCACGAGACAACATCCTTCTCAGGCATCCGATCAAAGACGGCTCGCGATGAGGCAAGATCGCCGCTTTTTGCGTACATATCAATGAAGGAATTGCCAATGAAAACGTCGAGCTCCAGACGAGTTCTCACCACGTACCCATGAACCGCGGCGCCCATCCTTAGGTTCCTGAGCTCAGAACAGGCCTTGAGGATCTTCGGGAGGAGGAACTTATCAGGCACGGCGCCATCACTTAGCATTTGAACGAACACCAAAAGCACGTCTTCCCACCTCCGCGACCGGCCATGGGAGCCAATCATCGATGCGTAAAGCGGGGCCTTTCGGTGCGGCATTCCGTCGAACCGGAGAGCGGTGGACGCAAAAGAGGCGGCGCCGCCGCACTCTTGGCGGCGAAAGGAGAGGCCGGAATTGGTGGCTCCGGCATGGAGCTGCGCGCGGGCGGCATCAAAGGGGGTAGGAGGGGGGAGGAGGAGGGGATCGATGGGCGTCGCTTTCCTTCGCGTCTCGTGATTGCCGTTGCCCGTGGAGCGAGTATTGGAGCTTCTTATTGGGCTGAGGTTAAGAGGGAGGAGGGCTTTGGAACGGCTGGGAGCGGGAGAGATGGAGAAAGAAGAGTGGTTGGAAGGGGATGGAAATGGAATGGCGCAAGGAGACATTTTTATCGATAGATAGACTAATGGCAGCAGGTACCATCCATGGTTGGAGGTCTGCAAGATAAACCGTGTTTGATGGCGGCGTCGGGCTACCTTGCCGGCCTAGGAGTGCTCGGGTTTCAGTCTCCTTGTATCGTAAGGATACAAGAAATTTATTATCACGCCCGTCACAAGATCGCGGAAACCTTGATCCGTTGCATTTTCAAAAATATTTTATTTGCCGAAACAAATAGAAATCTATTTTTAATCATTCTCTGTTCCTGTTATCTGGTGCAGAATTTGCTGAACTCATAATAAGAGAGCTGAAATTTAAAATCTGGAACATATACTTACTACGCTGGAATTCACTGCAAAATTTTTGCTCAGTGCTGATTTGAATTTTATATGAGATTGTGGTCGCATGGACTCTCTTCTATTGTCCTTTATCCTGCTCATAGAAAACCAGACTTGAAACTGAACCCATTCGGTCGCATGTATAATAATTTCATACAAGTGACATCTCGTAAAAGATTCATATTGTTTTATGATACCCATAGTTATCTTGTTCTATAACATATTAGTCCTTTCTAAAACTATTATTTTATATTTGTTCAGGCAGATTTAACGTTATGGTCTCTTATTAACAACACTTAAACAGTGTCAAACTCAAAATTTGAAGGGTGGATGCGGCATAACCAGGCGGAATACTTGCTCACCACCCTAGGCTTCGTCTTAGCCATCTTGACCCAACACCTACTAGTCCGTCTGATAGAAGCCATTACCTTCCACCACCAACCTCGTAACCTCTTCCAGGCGTCCTCAATCTATAGCAAGGACCTTCGATACAGTCTTAATTAGATGAAGTATTTCCTTATCCAATAGCTATATAATAATACATGGTAGACACATTAGCGAACACATCAACAAGTATGAATAACTCCTAAGGAGCTGCAATTCATGGACTAATATACATTAACAAGTAAGAATTCCTTTAGGGAGCTGCAACTAGGGTTGGAAATAGACTCAAACTGGACCAACTTTCGGTCAGGCAGCTATAAACTAGGCCCAATATATAGTCCATCCTTTTTAGGCAAGATCCAAGTACACCATCCAATCCTAAATTCAGACCCAAGCTCGAGCCCAAAATCAAGCCCAGGCACTTAGGCTCGATCAAATTTAGCACTTAAGCAACTAGGCTCAATCAAATTTAGTTCAATTAAGCTAGACAAAAATTGCTAGAAACGGCTAAAAAGGGGACTCTTCTCTTGAAGAGTCCTGATAAACTCTCAATCAAAGGAGGCTTGGGCCTAAGGTTCTTGGTTCTCCACTTTTTAATTTCTTCTCTTCATCTCCACCGCTGGTCAAGTACTCCAAAGTCTAATTCGACAGTCTCTCATCACTATTCACCGATCATCAGTCATCACTATTCCTTGAAGCTCGTCGGTCATCAATCATATATCAACTTCCATTAAGAATTTGAAGTATCATGATGTCTCTCCGGTTTATCTACTCTTTCACCTCCTCACTTTCTAATCTGCCAATTGCCAGCCGCCATTAACCAATTGCCAATCTCCAACTGCCATTTGTCATCTACCATTTGCCATCGTTCTGCCTTTATCCTAGGGCTCCTTGAGTACTTCGGCTAGAACCGAGACAGCCAGCTCTCGAAGATGGGGTTAGCGGTAGCGATAGCAGATGTTGAAGGTTAATTAGGACAAAAGAGGTCACCCTCGCTTGAAAAGGCCTCAATTTATTTTAAACAGCCATGGCACCCTTTCTCTCGAGTTGGCCTAATTAGATTTGGACTAAGCTCCGATTTTTTCAAAAATTTTCAAGCCAAATCTAGCCTAAAGCTCAAAAAAAATTTGAATGATACTCGAATAAGGGTGTGGCCTGATCCTAGCTCGACCCATTTCCAACCTTTGCTGCAACTTGTGGATTAGTATTTGATGAGTAATATAAGGTGTCACTCAAGCCTTATTGATAGACTCCCATCTTTATGGTTCGATGATGCCAGTGACCTTAGGCATAGATAAGGGTCCAAATTAAAACAACGAATTGAAGGCTGAGGTTAACTTGGTAGAGAACCAAAAAATACCAAAAGATCTCAATGGTCCAGAGCCCAAAACCATTTTGAGCCGGAAGCAAAGAACCTGATTGTTTTGATAGGTTGAGTTCATCGTTTTTGAGAAAAGAAGAGATGAGATGGCACTCATGAAAAAAGGCACTCATGAAAAACGGTAGGTATTATTATTATTATTATTATTATTGCTACTGCTACTCATCATACAATTCTATGCATCCACAAAAAATCAAAAAATATAATCTTTCAAAAAAGCTAAGGAATATCTACCATATCAATCCAGTCTTCCTAGTGTTCTCCGTCGACACTATTACCAAGAAGGAGGAGGAGGAGGAGGAGGATGGTAGCATCTCCCGTGGCTGTTGAGGTTGGCCCTAAACAGTTCATTAAGGTCGTCTAATTTAAACATGGAGTCTAAGAGAAATTCAGAATTTGGAGACGCTTTGCAAATATGGACTGATCACCCATTCTCATTTTCTTAACATCTCAATATTACCTGCGTAAGAACAGGTTGACAACATCCAGCGCTCCATGCCTCCAGTCCATCAACAAAATAAGCTTTGCAGATACTGTTAGTTTGGTATTCTTGGTCTCCAACTAAATTACTTTGGTGCATATTTTATTATACATCCATTTTTCCAGATTTTTAGAGTGTTGGATATGTGATATTCATGAACTCCTGCTCTACCTTTTTCACTGCAATGAAGTTAACGAACTGCAGACATGGACGTGGATGGATACAGGAAAACATGACCATGCGCATGCAACCATAACTTTATTTTGCGTAGAAAACATAACTTAAAAAATTGAGTTGACTCAAAACTTGGCAAAACCAACTTGACTCAGCAATGTTTTGAGCCGACTTGACATAAGTCTCAACTTACGTAAAACTCAGATTCCGGATTAGTCTCGACTCAGTCAAACTCCATCTAAATCTGGTTCAAGTCACCCGACCTGACCGAGTTTTATGATGACTTGGTACTTCATTCAAAAAAAAAAAAAAAACCAGCGGAATGTGTTGCTAGAATACCTTGCCCCATATAAATACCCAAACTCTTTCTAGCACAATCAACGTAGAACTAAAAAATGCCAACAAAAATCCTCACACCCTCTCATTTAAGCTCTAGTATTCTCGTCAAGCTAAAGATTCATATCCATTCAAATCTAGTGATCAATACCAGAACTTAGAAAAGGAAGAGAGGGGAAGAGGCTGAGGTTTGTATTCACAAATTGATCCACCACTGTGTATCCCCAGATCTCTGTGAACTAAAAAACATGGATGTTTTCTGATCTATCACGGTTGCCTCAAGAACAAAGGACCATCCACGATTGCCTTGCCTATTGAAATAGCTGTTTTCTGATTCTGATTGTAGGTAATCCTCATCTCATGATTCATCACCGCCTGTTCATACATTGCCATACCCACAAAGGAAAAAGATAATGAACGAAAATAAAAGAAAGAAGCACCACCATAACCAACACCAAACTAGAAGACCAAGGATAAGAAAGAAAAGAAGCGCCATCTACTGAAAAAGACAGAATCACGGGCTTGGGAGGGTTGACCTCCCTTTAAAACAACCAGCTCTCCCAAAAGCCTCATTGTACGAATCTGAAAGAAAACAATGTCAGAGGCTCAGAGGAATCCTTTAATCAACTGGACAAAAAGAATTCCCCTCCCCTCCCATGCCGCTCTCTCTCCCGTCCAATGTTGGCTGTGGATCAATCTTGCCAAATAATAGACCAGCCATCGACGCTAAACTAACTAGCAACCCTTGCAACAGCCCTTGGTACTCATCCATCAGTGACTTATCATATACATATCAAAAAGAAAAACAAAACAAAATCTAAACAGTGATATCTATCCTTTCCAAAGCTCCATATAAATCTTAGTACTTTTCTAGCACAGCATGATATCTGGTCGAAAGGGTACGGTCAAGGCATACCAAGACGGCCAACAACAACAAGAAAAAGTAAATAAAAAAAAAAAAAAAAAGTCTCCAGCTCTCTGCCCTAACCATCCAAGTTAATCTGTCCCAATGGTACAGATTGCACCCAGCGTCCAAGATGCAACCAGGATAGCCGAAATAGATCGGGATGATCAGGACAACCCAATTCAAGAGATTCAGTATCCCGTATGTGACCCATGTCTTGGTTTCCTATTGGAACAGTACTGATGGTACCATTGTGTTTCAACAGGACCTGAATTCTGGGTGCAATTGTGTCACCAAAGCATTATTAACCTCAAGGAGTGACTAAGAAATGGGGAGGCCAAATGCTCAAGCTTTCCTACTGACGTCCATGAACCTTGGTTTACTGAAAAGAAGATTACCCTCTGTTTAAGATTTATGTTATTGTGCCCTAGCCCAAACTCTTAATATTATTGCTCCAAATTCTTAAGGCTGTCCGCTGTCGTAAAGACACAGGTATATCTTAGAAATTTTAATATGGGTACCCTTCGACAGGTCCCCTTTGCTGTTATTGGACAACTTCATGCTCAAAACTTGCTCTTTTTCATCACTTTTTCTGCTCAAATTACTTTTGAGAGTGCAACAAACGGACTGCACCAGCAATTCTCTACAAGAGAAAAACAAAAGCTGAAGTGAGAGAAAACTTTATGATCCTATGTTATTCTACCCAAGCCCAAAGTCTTTGAAGCTCCAAGCAGGCAACCAATTGAGCAAGTAGGACGAGTGATCAAGCAAGCAATGTGAAACACCGGAGCTTTGAAGCTCCAAGCAATGGCAGATTTTTTTTTTTTTTGGTACGGGGGAGGGGAGGTGGGGATCGAGGGGCTTAAAAGGGCCAAATCAACCTGTATGGTTCCGATTCTTGACCATTTCATTTCGGTATGGCCCGAGCCACCTGGTTCAATTTGATATGGCCTGAATCGTCCAGTTCAATTTGGTACAACCTGAACTGCCTGGTTTGGATCTATTCAGCCTTCCTTGCTTAAAGATGTCCTAAAGATACCAGCATATCCCAAAAAAATTGAGTATGCATCTTAGATAGATCCCCTTGTTGTTGTTGGACAACTTCAAGCTTGAATCCCGCTCTTTTTCAATACCTTTTTTTTGGCTCAAATTGCCATTGAGAGTGCAACAAATGGAGTGTACCAGCAATGCTCTCCAACAGGAAAACAAAAAGGGAAGTGAAAGAAAAAGGAAGAACAAAACTAGTATAAATTAAAAAGGGGGTGATTTAATGATGATGATGATTTTCTAGGGGAAAGGAGGAGGATCAGACAATGTATATTCAAAGCCCTATGTGCAGAGTAAACACCACTAGCAAAAGAGCTGAGAAATTGCATCAAGAAATTTATAAACTTTTGCCAAATAAGACAGATGCGCATTTACACTCCCATAACCAGCTACATTTAAGGGGGGAAAAAAAAAGGTTTGCTGACTGGATTTAATCCCTGTTCTCTAACAGACTCCATCACCTTGCAACTTCCCTTACAATGGCAGCAAATGGTGGTCTGGAAGATCACATACCAAACAAATTGCCCCACCATTATTAGAGAGGACATTAAGAGGAAAGGAAAAGTTAAAGTGGTAATGGACTGAAAGTCGATGCTTTGCAAAGATACTAACTGAAATCTCATTGTGAGGGGTTACCATCATCCTATATTCACATATATATATATATATATGAATACACAGGAAAAAGGAGGGGAGCAACAAAAGGATAACAGAATGTAAGCAGTGACAGGATATAGATGGAGGCTGCGGCTCAGGCTTGCCTATTTCCAGATGTCATGTTGTAAGGAGGAGGTACAATCCTTCATTAGTCACTCTATAATAGATACTCTCTTCTGTAAGTAAATGTACCCCTCCACAGTCACTCTTCATTAGAGAGAGAGAAAGAAACAACATATAGACTTGCCAAACAATTTTGATTGAATGTACGTATATATGCATTACATGCAACTTTCCCTCATTTTGTGTATGGTGCATGTATATACGTACATGGATACTAAAACAATGATTTTCAGATTAAAAGTCCAAATCTTTAAAACATATGAAAAGAAACAGCAAATAGTATAGCATGAATTGAAGAACATGAATTATTTTGCTTATGTTTTGTTTCAGTAACGACTATTACATGCAAACAAAGCACCAATGGGCAAATGGCTCTCAAAATATCTCAATATTACCCCAGCAACCAGAGAGAGAATGATAATGAGCATCAGAAAACATCATGAAAGCACCTAGCCTCATCATTTTTTAGCAAATAATAGCTGTTCTATGATTAGAAAAAAGAAAATAAAAGAAAGAAAAATACATACCACTGGCCTCAAAGAAAAAACCCATCTACTCTTCTATCCACACTATATATAATAAGAAAGCCCCAGAGTCCAGCATGCATGTTCAAATCCGGTGCCTCCCAGGTCCAACCACAATCACAAGTCAGAAATCAGGAACAATTTGGCTTGAGGCAAAAATTCCGAAGCCTGGAAAAAAAAATTGAAAAACCCACCAAAATTTGAGAAAAAACCTAACACAAGGAATTAATAAAAAATACATAAAATTATCAATACATGCATATATCTGTCCGTACAAAGATAACCATTAAAGAGGCAAACATCCATGCTCTTACAGGGCCTCAGGTAGTATGGACACCAACCAGACTTGTAAGGCACCTTAGTTTTTGTAGATAATAACAGTATTGGACATTTGTAATGCACAAGAAAACAGCTATGAAATAGGGATTGAGGTCCAGATTAATCCCTAAAGCAGACACATCACATTCCAACATTCCCATCTATCAATGGTAGCAAGTGGTGGTCCGTAGAATGGTACACCAAAACAAGTTGCAAGGCAACTATTAGATGAGACAAGAAGAGGAGAAGAGATGCAGTTAAGTAATGGTCTGAGATACCATGCCATGCAATGATACTATGGAAATTTCACTCTGGTGGCTTGCCAACATAACCTCTCCAATATATACACGTTCAAGAAAAAATAAAAAGGGAAAAAGACAAGGAAAAGATCATGAGCATTGACAGGAGAGAGATGGAGGGAGTATCTCAGAGATGCAGATTTGTCAGATCCTATGGTGTAAGAATGAGGATATACTTCTACATAGCATGACTGAACAAATGGCAAAAGCTGCTCAACTTCAGATCTTTTCCCAAGCTTTATATCACTATTTTGAACCAGAATTAAAAAATGACACAATTTTGGCAGATACAGACAACATAGATAATCATTTGCTATATAGCAGATTAAGTTCATATATAATTGAAAATAGAAAGCAGATCAGAAAAATAAATTCAATTAAAAATGAGAACATTTAAAATTGGAAAGAAGATGATTCAGATGTTACTTGATTTTCAATTAAAAACATCAGTTCAAACAACTTGACATATACATCTACTTGCATGGATATGTATTAAAAAAACTGCACATACTTGTGCATTTCCTATATAAGTGATCACCCAAAGTATATAATTGAAATTAGAGAATAAATTGGAAAAATAAATACAATCGTAAAAGATGAGAACATCAAAAATTTGAAAGAAGATGACTCAAATGTAATTTGATTTTAACTTTTTTCTTTAAAATCAGTATAAACAACTTGGTATACGCATCTGTTTGCATGCATTTATGCTAGAACTTGTGCAAGACCGTACAACTCACTTCCCTATGTTAATTATACTCTTCTAGCGAATGCATACCTCCTTAGTCACTCCTATAATAAATGATTAAGAAAGAATGCAGAAACAAAAGTACATGAACTAGGACAGAGAACATCTACAAAATTTGTGCCAAGCAATTGCAATTAATGGGATTACAGCAATACATCAAATGTTCCTTCTTCTTGAATAAACCATACAAATCATGCAACCCAGCAATAGTGCATGTTTGCATATATTTATGTCTGCATGCATGCATGCATGTCTATAGCATACATGAACACATGTTAAAGGAAAGCTTTTCAGATTGAAAAACCCAATATTTAAAGCAATTCCGAGAAACAACAAGCTGAATGTTATTGCTTAAGTTGGCTTATAGTGTCACACTTTTGGATTTTTTGTTGTAAGAAAGAGGAAATCTTTCTATGCAGCATAACTGAACAAATGGCAGAAGCTGCTCAACCACAGACAGCAGACTTTCCAAGCTTTCTCTCACTATTTTGAACCAGAATTAAAAAACAAAAAAAACAAAAAAAAACAGCAAGCAACTTGGCAGATCCAGACAACATAGATAATCATTTGATGTATAGCAAATTAAATTTATATATAAATGAAATTATAGAATAAACTGGAAAAATAAATAAAATCATAAAAAATGAGAACATTAACAATTTGAATGAAGATGATTCAGATGTAATGTGATTTTGAATTTTCAAAAAAAATAGTATAAACAACTTGGCACGTGTCTAATTGTATGCTTATATGTTGGGTATATATTAAAAAAAACTGCATGTACTTTTTAGGGAATCTCTTATATGTATGATCACCCCTCCATGGTCAACTCTATAATAAATGATTAAGAAAAAGAAAGAAACAAAAATACATGAACTGAAACAAAAGTACATATATAAAATTTATGCCAAACAATTGTAATTGATGGGATCACACCATACATCAAATGTTCCTTCTTTAAAAAACCACATGAATCATTCAACTCCTGCACTAGTAATGTATACATTTATTTACATATGTATGCATGCAAGTAGATTCATTGTTTGTTCATGTATGTCTACAGCATATATGAGCACATGTTAAATTAAAGATTCTCAGATTGAAAATCCTAAAATTTAAAGCATCTTCAGAGAAATAGCAAACTGAATGTTATTGCTTAAGTTTTGGTTTTTGCACTACATGAAAACTGTGCATCTATAGGCCCTCACAAAAATCTCATTATGACCTCAAAAAACTGAAGGACAGAATGATACATGTACCAACTTCTGCCTCCACTGACAAAAAGAAGTCATATGTTAATATAATCAAATCATAGTTTGGGAGGCAGGGCAGACTTCCACATGACTAACATCGTGAGTCCTGACCATCACAGAATATGCTAATGAAAGTTTCTGGAGGAAATGACCTTGCATGACCAAAACCCTAGTTGGCCCTTAGGAAATTGAGGTTGTCACCAACCCTAGTCAGCCCCTAAGCAAGCCAACTTGTCTTTTGTCATACTATCGCTGAAAGCAAGAAGGAAAAGACTAGAGAATAATGAAGGAAAAAAGGAACTCATGCAAGACCAAAACCCTTGTTACCTAGGCAAAAGATAAGTGAAGTAAAAAAGATGAATCAAAAAAAAGTGAGAACATGTGGTTGGAAGGGGACCAAATTCAAAACCAGCATCGGCAGAATCATCCCGAACTGCCTGGTTCTAGGCATACCATGTCAAATGGGTAGTGGACGGATGATTCTGGCTTTCAAATCGAGGAACCAGTGGAGGGGTTGAGGGAGAAGGAAGAGAGAAAAAGAGAGAGAGGGGATGGGAGGAAGAGGAAGGAAAATAAAGGAGGGTGGTGGGCTGCCGGCGGAGGGCCATGGAGGGCATGGAGGGGCTCTTTTTAGTTTGAAAAAATTGTCTGAAGTCGGCAAGGTGGTCACCGACCTCATTTAAATTCTTCAAAATAAAAAAGGAGCCCCCACCTCTAAGAGCTTTGTTTTGAATGAAACAAGGGAATTGAAGGATGGAGCCCCCTCCGCACCCCTCCTCCTAGCTCTCCACTGGCAGTCCACCACCCTCCTCTCTCCCTCCCTTCCTCCGCCTCTACCTCTCCAACCCCTCCCCCCTCTCCTATTCTCCCTCTACCCTCTCTACATGTCGGTATGGGCCCAGCATGGAACGGCACGAAAGCATAACGAAAACTAGTATGGAGCCCGATACCAACACAACAATCCTTGTTCAAAACCTCTAAAAATGTTATAAACCCTAACATCAAACAATCAATCCCCGATCTTTGATAACCAAAATAAAAAGGTTGAGAATCTGCGTTCTCAAAATCAAAATATAGTTGCTGGTGATATAATCCCTAACCCCAATCTTTCATTAGCCTCCAAATCCTAATACCCTATGAATTCTTCAGAAACCACAAAAAGAACCCACTAGAAGAAACTTAATTGTAGTTAAGAAATTTTGTAAAAAAAAACTTAAAAAACAAATATTCAAAAGCCAGATATTAGAAAATCAATGAGGTGGAGGAAGAGAAGGCTCAGATTCACCAATTCATCCAGCATTTCATGGTTTGAAAATTTCTGCAACTAAATCAAAATGACTGCAAATCGGTTGCCTGTCAAAAAGTAGGAGACCATCCAAGATTGCCTTGCCATGGGAAGTAACTATTTTCCATATAACAATATAGCAAAACTTTGTTCCAGGAATCATCACAGCCTCTTCATGTGGACCTAAAAGCAATGCCACTTTCCTAATTTGGGGAAAAAAGATTGGGAAAATCCCATAATCTGAGAACTCTAAGAACAGCACACCACTCATATCATCTGTTTCCATGATAAAAATGTAAGAATAATAGGAGGAAAAGTCCTAATCCTTGGGCAGCATTCAAAGAACACGAAAACATGAGTATCTTCTGTTCAGGTACGGAGAGCACGATCCTTTTCTCTTGAGTAGTAACCATCCTAAAACTTTACTACGTTAAAAGGTGTAGTACAATACAGTTTATACCCACATGATGCCCATACATAAGAAAACCTATTTTAGATACTCTTAGACCACCATAATCATAACCAAAAAGCCTTCTACTCAAATACTTTAGGCCAGCTTCACAAATCCTTCATCAGCAATTTATACCACTTATGGGTTAGTGGCCTAGTGGGTTACACTTATTATCAATACCATCTATATGATCTCCTTCAACCACAATTCTTTTCCCATGTTGATCCTCTCTAAAGTAACCTTACAATACACAACCAAATGAACATCACAAAGAACAGAACAAATACTTGTGTAATAATATGCACATTCTTAGCATTTTATAGCACTCAAAAAAATGACAAGGAAACATGCTAGACAGAATGGTCCTTGTTTTTGCACATACAGAACGAAAGGAGCCACTACCTTCAAATTAGCAATAAATAGTACAAAGTCTTTCCTCTTGTGTAGTAATCAGCAACAATATCATGTCAACTTAGCATAGTACAATGTAGTTTACACATGCAGCAATACATACATCGAAAGTAATCATGGATTATATCATTTAATTTAGCCATACCAACACGCTTTAATCTGGACCAGGCTTCATTAAAATCATTTGGCATTTTGTTTTATCAAGAAGAACATTTCTTGTCATAGTATCTTTACGATTAATTCTGATCAGTGATCACAAACCTTTTCTTTTCATGGTTAATCAGTCACAAGCAATTTAAGTTCATACATAATCAAACACAAAGAAGATATGCATGAATTCACATGCATATGCATGTATATGTTGTTTACTACATTATATCAATCCAATTATAGCCGGACAAGATCCCATGGGCTTTCAGTAACAAGCGTAGGAACCAAACATAGTAACTTGAGTAAAGATCTAAATGTAAGTTATTATTTTATCATACTTCAGTATTGTGTGAAAGCCCATATATGTTAAAAAGTAATAAAGTGCAGAAAGAAGACAGAAGAGCACAGAGAACAATGGTAAATAGAAGAAAGAAATTAGCAAGGAACTCACCTCCATAGTCATTTTTCATTGCAAAAGATTGCAAAACTATTATATTCAGAACCAAACACAGTCTTTTGAAAAGAATAATAGGGCATGTTTTACATGAAAAAAATAACAAAATAAAATATTAAGATGTATTGAGTATAAAATTTCCTCAACTTAGCATGCAAAAGTCCACTTTTTGAATGAGAACTTGAGAATTAAAAAAAAAAAAAAAAAAAATGTCAGACGATTCATGGGAAACAGGTAAACTTACCAGCACTAGAGAAATTCCAGTTGGTAAAGCAGCTTGGTATGGCAACAAAGAATTTTCCTTCAAGGTCTAGAAGATAGCATTAGAGAGTTTCCAAGTACCAATTTGCCAAAAGTTTAAAGAAAAGAAAAAAAGGAATCATGAGGGAGAGAGGGATGCAGCAAAGAAGACCAGAACGCCTGTTATCAGTGAATAAAGTAAATGAAGTAGTTCCCCTGAACGTTATAAAAACCCTAATGAGAGCATATGATTCCCTAGCATTCATCAGTCAAAATAGGAAATTTGAAACCTTAGTTTGCCATGAATTTTCCAACAGCAGCACCGCCGATCGTAGCAAAGAAATTAAAGAAACCTTAAAAATACAAAATCTTGAAAAGAAAACCCAGAAATTACAAAATCAGAGAAGAGGAAGGGGAAAAGAAGGCTCAGATTCACCATTCTCCCAGCAACTAATCCATCAAAACGGCTGCAAACGGTTGCCTGCAGAAGAAGAGCAGCAGACCATCCAAGGTTGCCCTGCCGTTAAGAAAAATAACCATTTTACGCTCAATAATGTAGCGAAATCCTCGTCCAGGAATCATCACAGCCTCCTCATTTAGAACCCAGAAGCAATACAAAGAAGAAGAACGAGAAGCAAGAAAGAAGATATATACAACATCGCAGGAAGCACAACATCACCTCCATTACCCACCTGGAAGACCAAGGACAAGAAGAACAAGAAAGAGAAACCCAGCCAACCTTGAGAAAGAAATTTAGAAGCCAAGCTGGGGAAAGATCCCTCCCGTATTGTCTTCTTCTCCTTTCCATCCAACGACGGCTGCATGCCGGTTGTCTGTGAAACAACAGACCTTCCAAAAGCTGCCTCGCCTTATCGATAGAGAAGGAGGAGGAGGAGAAGGAGAAGAAGAAAAACCCTTTTGCGACCCATCATTATCGCCTCAAGAAGAGGAGGAGGAGAAGGGGAAACATTGCTCGCCTCCGCGCTCAATCACTGCGGCTCGTTCCCGATCGGTGCTCTACGCCAATCCCGTTTCGACACGTCGTGCCCTAATGTGGACGAGAAATTATTGCATGCACCAGGTCCAACTGAACCAGGGCAAATCTCGGAGCATGCGCAGGATGGATCGCGCGCAATCGAGAATTGGTGAAATACAAAGGGTAACGTGGCGTGTTATCCACCGTGGGATTTAGTGCGGTCGAATCGCACCTGGTACATGCGGCCGCATAGACCAGGTCCAAGTGGCCGGGGCAGCTCTCGGTGCATTGGGGAATACAAGCGGTAATGTGGCGTGTTATGATTTGGCGTGGTCCATCGGACCCGGTGCAAGTAATGGCGGTACGTCTGAATTTTTATACCACAGGCGGTATGGAAAGAATTAGCCTAGGGCAAAAGGGTGGAACCGTGGAAGCGAGCGCTCGGCTCCCTCAACCGAGCGAACGGAACCCTAGCTGCCCTCTCTCCGGAGCGAACGGTCCTCGAGGACGTAGAGAGCCCCTGGCTCCAGAGGGATCGACGGGCCACGTCCGCCACCACCAGCACTGCCTGCCGCATCGCCTCCGTCCGCGCCAGCACGAACTTCCCTGCAGACGCCATGTCCAAGAAGTACCTCACCTCCCACGCCGGAGGTCTCCCACCTCGTCTCGCAGATCCTGGCATATCTCCACCCGCCGAAATGCCGATCCGTTCTTCCTCACCCAGGCGAAAGCCTCCGCCGCCGCAAGAACATCGGAAACCAGCCGAGCCCGGAACGGGTCCGGTCCCTCTCCACCGGCGAGTCGAGCAAATCCCGTGCAGTCGACCGCAGCGCTCTCGAGGAGGAAGGCATGGACGAAGCCGGAGTGGGAGAGGGTGGCCTCGTCCTCGCTGCCGCTGCTGCTACCAGCGTAGCCGGTCATCCAGCGAGCGGCGTCTCCTAAATAGAAAACCAGAGTTGCTGTGAGCTCCCTTATCTATATTAAATTGCGTTTGGTGCGTTAGCAGGATAATCTAGATTATCTAAATTATAAATAAACTATTAATAATATTGATTACTATATTTAATATATACATAATATTATAATAAAATTATTAAATTAATTATTATATTAAATATATACATATATAATGTTATAATAAAATTATTAAAAATTTTGATTGGTATGACAATCTGGTACATTAAAATTTTAAAATATTTTTAAATTAAATATATTAAAAATTTATATAAAATATAAATATATATTATAATATTAATATATATATATATTTTATATATAATAATATATATATTATATTATATATTATATATTATAATAAATATATATTTATATATTATATATTATTATATATATTATTATAATATTATTATTATTATATATATTATAATGTTATGTTATATCATATAAATATGATAACATAATATTATTATAATAATAATATTATATCATATTATATTATATTTATGATATAAATATTATATATATATATAATATATTATTATAATATAATATTAATATTTACATTATTATAATATATTATAATATTATCATATATTATTATATTATTATATTATAAAAATATTATATAATATAATGCTATGTTATAATATTATTATCATATAATAAAATATTATATTATATAATAATATATATATATTATATTTATAATATAGATTATTAAATATTTAATAATTTTAATAGTCATTTTTTTCTTTGGTAATTCAGAATATTTCATGAGATATCTAGCAATCTGATTTACTAAATTTGATAATTTAATAAAAAAAAATTTAAATTATGAATAGGTTATCGACCGTCAGATGCAACCATTTGTGGAGTCGTCCTACGACCCATCGAGCTAACATGGGACTGACGCTGACCAATTTAATATGGAAACATTGGACCAAATCACCTCAGCCAAAAATACTGAGGTCCGTTTGGTTGGGCGTGTTAATTTGATAATTCCTATTTTGTGTGTGAGATCCGCGGCTTCCAGAGGGTCACAACCTGCCATGGAAGCTGAAGCAGAGGAGCAGCAGGGAGGTGAACCGGAAGAAGGTGTACATCTGCCCGGAGGTCGCGCGTGCACCATGATCCCCTCCAGGGCTCTCGGGGATCTCACCGGGGTCAAGAAGCGCTTCTGCAGGAAGCACGGGGAGAAGAAGCTGAAATGTGACAAGTGCTCCAAGAAATACGCTGTTCAGCCCGACTGCAAAGCCCACGCCAAGATCTGCGGCACAAGGGAGTATAGGTGCGACCGTGGAACACCCTTCTCAAGGTAGCACCAACCACCACCCTAAAGCTCCATATATTAAATTGAGAAGCTAAAACATACATATTCATGAGGTTACAAGTAGCTAGCAGGTCGGTTTCTCTTGAATTAATAATTTTGTATCATCATGACCATCAAGCATTCGAATTTAATAGACTTCTGTTTTTTTTTTTTTTTTTTTTTTTTTTTTGATGGAATTGGGAGGGGAACACCCCTTCTACCTGTTGGGTTATGGTGATGGAGGTACGGCAAAAGGGAAGATGGAATAAGGGGTGACAAGGGAACAAAGTTGGAGAAGGCCCAAGTATCATACTTGTGGACATGGAAAGAATCGTGAGACTGCAGTCTACTTTCACTTCCGGTCTCTTTTTTAATTTTTTCGTTACTTCTTTTTGGACATAAAAGAGTTGGTCTTCTAAACTGACCTACTCTCTAGTGCCTCCCTTGTTCCATTACCTTCTTGTGCTCCTTCCATAGTGACAAGATGCTCGCCGATTGGCAAGCAGGCAACCGCACCTCAATAGCCTCGATGGCACCGTGGAATGGTTCAACAACTTCCACCAGAAGAGCCATTCATTCTGAATGATTCTGCAAACGAATGTACCTCTTCCACAATCCAATCAATGATAACCAAAAATGCTCCTCAAGTGATGAAATACAAAAGAAGAAAAATAAACTATAAAAAAGAAAAAGAAAGAAAGATTGCGGAGCATTTGTTCATCAGAGTTGCTATGTTAATAATCATTATTACAGTTCTTAGTCACCTACACTGTTTGTTCTTCAGCTCCACTTACCCCACTAAGAATTATTTTCTGCAGTCTGTTTGATTGGTTGAACCAGAATGCAGATATATCACCAGCAACCATATTGGCTGGTTGTTTATGATCACAAGAGAAAAACTGCAAATGTGATAGCCAGATATTACCAGGATGAAATACCATTGTGTGTTTGTGCCAGATCGGGTATGCTGCATAAGAACGTTAGGACACTATGACAGGACAACTGCAAAATGATGCTTTCAGACAATAACCAATTAAATATGTGGCATTCTAATTATGCTTGTGGACCTCTTCTGACTAGATCAGGTACCATTTAGCTGATAAATAGCAGACCTAGCTGTTGGAAGTAACCGAAGCTCATCCGCTTCACAGATTCGAAGCTGCAGCTTACCAAGGTTAAGGCAACAGGCAATGGAAAAACCCCAGCCTCTTGTTTTCAGGGGACCATAATGCAAAGGTCATCCTGTAGAAATATGATAGCAGATGCATTAAGAAAATATAATCCATAAAGATACTGCATGTTTGTACAATATAAAAATTGAAAAAGACATTAAAACGTAGCGACGGTTCCACATTCATACAGGCCTTTGGTTGTATAATGAAAATAGGCGTGTATTTCGTATGAATCTTCTATTCATTTCCCTCCTCAATAAGACCATCTTGATTTAAAGATGCTGAGGTCCATGACTTTATATCAGATTATGGAAATCAGCATATGGCTTACATGCTAGCTGTTTAGTCTGTATAATGAAACCTAGTGACAGTTCCGCATTCATTCAGGCCTTTGGCCGTACAATGAAAATAGGCTGGCATAGCATCTGTTATGCGTGTATTTCGTATGAATCTTCCCACTCATCCCCCCCCCTCCTCAATAAGACCATCTTCATTTAAAGATGCTGAGGTCCGTGACTTTATATCAGATTATGAAAATCAGCATATGGCTACATGCTAGCTGTTTAGTCTGCATGTATGGATGCCATCAGGATTCTATAACTTCATAGCAGGTAAAACTAAAAATGAAGAGATCGTCGTAAATGAATCTCTGAAGAGCATATACTTACATTCTATTTTGCTAAAGCTGTAAGCAGGTGGTGCTCTTTAACGGTCATTCGAACAGCCACATGTGCATGCAGGGATTTTGATGTTTGCAGCAATGATAGGTTAGCTCACACGGTGGATGGGCAACCTTCCTCACTTGAACTGTCAGTCCTCCCGTAATTTGATCTTACACTCTGCACAATGACGATTATTTTTAAGTCAAAGTAACTAGAATTTGGAGTCCAAAAGACCGTCAACCACATGCACACATGAAATTATCCACCGACAACTATATATTTTAGTCTACATTTTATCACTAAACTTTTTATCTTGAACTGGGCATAGGCTCCCAAACTTAAACTTGCATTTAGGCTACAATGGGCTATCCCAGGCTTTGGCCTAAACTTGGCTTATATAACTGGTCCCCAGTCTGTGAGAGCAGTGAAAAGCATTAAGAATAGTTGTGGCAAAATAAAAACATTTCCAATCCCAGCCAGCTTGTACCAAGGATTCACACGAACTCATCCATTTTATGCTAATTATGGATGGATTTTCTTCTAGAAGATGTAGGTTATTTGCCGATGATGAAGTGTTAATCGACAACAAAAGTTTAGGAGTTAGGAATAAATGCTGAGAAAGAAACGTTTAAAGGATAAAGGCATCAAAGCCAATGGAACGATTATCTTGAATGCAATTTTAGCTTTTTTTTTAAAAAAAAGGCAAAGAAGATGAGGCCCAATCAAAATTGGTGAACACAAGATACAGCAAGTAAATTATTTCACTATTTGAGATCTACTGGACAAAATAATGAAGAGATAGATAAAATATAAAATAGAATTCGATTTGGTTGGATGAAATGGATGAGTGCTTTTGGGGAATCATGTGCTTGATGCACCTTGATGGCCTAAAGGAAAATATAATACAATGACAATGAGGCTTCCAATGTTGCATGTCTCAAAGTGTTTGCCACAAAGAAGGTCTAACAAAACAAACAGGATTCAACAAAAATGTGAATGGCAAACCTACAAGCATACTAGAGGAGATGAGGAGTTGTAGCAGTTGCACAACTTAAGGACAAAGTGATGGAGAATTGATTGAGATAGCATAGGCATATAAAGAAAAGAACTGTAGGGGACCAATATGGAGGGCTTCTACAATATTTTTTGAAGGATGTAGGAAAACAAGGGGAAGACATAAGGAAACATGGAAGCAAGATATGACCGGTGGCATAAGTTCTAGAAGAGAAATTGTAAGAGCCAAAGGCATAAGTTCTAGTAAAGAAATCATAACCGGAAGGAAGTAATAAAACTAAGAAAAGAACTCACCAAAATATAGCATATGAAGCAAAGTAAGTCACAGGGTTTGTGATAAAAATAATGTAAATAAGATCCAAAACAAGACAGAGTGGACTTAGATAGTTAGATGTAAGACTGCTTCTAAATTTCGGAGCTCTAATACAGAAATTCAAAGATTAGAATCAAGGATGGAAATGGCCAATTGTTTGGTAATGGTTTGCATAACTATTGACATCGTGAAGCAGAAGTCATAATGACATTGACATGATACGGCAAAGAGGGTTTTGAGTTTAAGATATATTTGAATTTTATATTTTGAGTTAAAGCAAATGGGCATTAGAATATAAGAGCTTGAGAGGATATGACATATGCACACACGCAAACTAAGAAACTAAGAAGTATAAAAGGTGTTTGTTACTAATTGTTCGTATCACACAGATCAAAGAGGCTAAAAGCAGCTTAGAAGCTCATTTATTTCCCAAAAGTTTTAAGCTTTGTGTATTCTTCCATCTAGGGAAAGTTCTTATCAAAGATAATTTGAGCAATATTACGGGATGATGAGAACTACATTCAAAATATCATGTGTTGGTTATTAGTTTGTAATCCTTAAAGTGATGCTTAACATGCTTCTGGAGTACAGAGCATGATGACATGTTGAGTTGTGAGCGTTGATTATCTAAAAGAAAGTGCGAAATTTTTCTGAGAATGCAAATGGCATAATTGGTAATGCCAGACACTAGTGTTCAAAGATGGTTTTTTTTGGTTGGGAGTGTGACATTACTGAAATACTGGAGTTCACTAAGGTTCTCTGTCATTTTGTTTTTATAACACCATCCCTCTCTATATGGAGTCTTTTATCAAAATAAGGATGAATAATGAATATCAGATCTTTAATCATTTATGCTCATTTTTGAGTGATACTTTTCTTTCTCAAATTTTCTTTTAAACAAAAGATTACTAGGTTACCTGCTGCTGCAAATTGTTGCGTCTCATCTCCCACCTCATTTTTTTTGCTCCAAATCAAGCCATTCATGTGCTTCTTTCTATTCAATATTATTCTTTTCCAATATCTCATTCAAGTCTCTTACAAATATACTGTTACTCTTGCATTAGATTAGAGTTTCCATGGTCCCTTTTTTTTCTTTTGCTTCTTAATTCATTCCCCATAATAATCTGTTTGCTAACAAAATGATTTTGTGAAACAACTCACAACTATTAGTCACCCGCACCCACCACTATAACAAAAAAAATAATCGGTAATTTAAAATAGATAAACCAAATTTACAATAGATGTACAGTGGCAGTTCTTGAAAGATACTTGCAAATTACTGAACATAATTCTCAATTAGTAAACGTTCATGTATCAGAAATATAGTTGATCAAAAGGAACTGTAAATAAAATCATACAAAGATAACGTTCTGAGGGATTCAAGGAAAACCTCTAAGAGTGTGATGTAATAGAAGTCTTCCATATGCTGCATAAGGGCAGTTCCATCTCTAATTGTACTCAGCAGATTTATCTCAGTCTGCAGAATTTTTTCAACAAGCTGCTTCTCCCCTTTCATCTGCATAAATGTTTTCATGAACACATTGTTAAGTTTCAATGCAACAAGTCCTGTATATATTATTTTTTTTCCACAATTTATGCATGCATTAAATGTGCTATCTCACTAGATGTGTGGTCAATTTTTGCAGAAAAGAGGACAGCTTTTCTCAGCCCAAGCTGGGACTGCTGGTTTAGATTATGACAAGGACCATGTACTGATTTTCAATTATGTGGAGCAGGGAGACTCCAATGAGATAGGGATTAAATGCCTTCCTAAAGGGAAACAAAAATCTGATTGAAAGATTCATTTATTATCAAAAGAGGCAGACTTGATTTATTACATGTAAACAGACATATGAACCAACCGTAGGCTAAAATGGGCCTTGCAGTCATTACTTGGTTGCTTTACAATTTTGGCCAGAAAATTAGGCCTAGATATTTCTTTTGAAGAATAAGCACTTTATTTATCTTGTTTTCCTATACAAAATTATTGCATGTAGGTTACTTCGGTGAACTTTATATATGTACCAAGGTTGTGATCTTCTAACTTCTAAAAGGTATTGTTCTCAATCATTTCCAAGAATCCAACCATCTGGAAGGAGAAAATTTATAACCATGGAAATTGTTCTATAGCAGACCTCTGGTTCAGAGGATTATCATAATGATTGAACATCCAAGTCTTGACTATTGTGGACTTTAACCATAAAGTAGTGGTTGACATGAACTGTGATCATTTTTCTAAGTGAAACAAAAGACAAAAACATGTGATTTCATGCTGAGATGTTTTTCTGATAGTGTTATTTTCTTCTGAGATGTTAAAACTAGAAAATGATAAATAAAGAAAAACCCATAAACCCAAGAAGATCTACCAAATACATCAGGAAATATAGATGAAGTGTGTTTCATACTGGCTGGTTTCTAGTGGTTGTTTATGCAAAAATTTAGAGCAGCGTACAAGCCAAAACACCCCTTCTTGATTCATCATCTTCAAGGCTAACAGCTCCTATCCTCTATCTTTTCATCACTCCAAGGATGTCATTCCATCCACATCATCACATAAAGCTAATGATCTGAATAACATGGTTTGATATTTATATGCAAGTTGGTCAACCTAGTTTTGTTGCTATGCATATCTATTGACAAATTTATGAATGACTTCAGATAAGTGCACGAGCCTAGCATGCTATTTCTTTATGAGCTCTTGGGATTGCATATAACATCTCTCTTTGGTCTTAAAATTATGTATATTAATGCAAATTATATCTTGCTCATATTTATACCGTCAGGAAGCCTAGATCACATGATCCATTAAGTAGCATCAATTGCAGTCACAAAGATGCATCAGAGGCACCGCAACCACATACATGAAATTAGGAACTTTTTCTAAACAAAACCAAATTAGTCAAGTGCCAATCCACAGCAACAGAATTAAGAATTTGAATCTGAACATGCATGTGACAGATAAGCATGCGTGTTAAGCAGGTGGCGAAGCTTACAAACTCACTGACAAGAATATCAGGTGTGGATTCTCCAATGACATCACCTTGGTACCCATCTATTTTATTTACCTGTAGCAAAATATTTGTTAGAGCAGCATGCATAACAAGCTTTCATGGTTGATAATTGAAGCTACAACCTTTTAATAAAATAAAGCTTTATCTTCCAAAGTTAACAAAAAATGCAACAGACTGATCATTGAATACTGCTACAGAGCATAAAACCATCCATCACGATATGGCATGAACTCAGTTAAAATTTATAATTTTAAGAAACGATCTGGCTATGTTAAAGTCATGACCAATTGCTGACACAATGCAGTCCTGGAACCAGAGAGGAATCTTCATCTTCTAATCTGTTGAGACCACATATTAGTCCTATACATGGTGGCAGACATAAAGAAAGAACGAATTTGATGAAGTGCTCAAATGCTTTGATAGGTTCTGATCATGCAATAAAAACTTGACATGTACTTCGGTGCATCTGGTCATGGTTAGTAATGTTGATTTTGGAGTGCATCTGGTTCACTAATTACATGCAGCAGATGGTAACCCATTCAATGGATCGTTGCAATGAAGAACTAACAAACTATCATAATTAATAGAGAAGTGAGAAAATGAGGGAGACGAGAAAAAAGAGGAACAGGAACACTTGATGAATGAAATTATCTCTGTTTGTGCATTACTTTCCACCTCATTTTGAGTAGAGGAACCACTAAGGATGGTCAACACCACCTCCTCCCCTCCTCCAATTGCTGGTCCAATTTATACATGGGCCAAGATTACGAGCTCATATAGCAACCATTTATAAATAACCACATGCATCAGATCTAATACACAACCAACAAAGCAAATCAATGAATGATATAAAACTAAATATACAAATATTTTAACAACATTAAACAAAATTACAGGAACAAAAGCAAATGAGAACTCAAATCATAGGATCAAATTCTAGATGCACTACTTTTCCACTTTTCACTAAGGACTAAATTTAGGTTTCTATCCTCCTAAAATCCATACATGAACTGATCTCTAATATTTGTAAATACACCACATCTTGTGTGCTACCTTAAGATGTAATATGACTGTTGAGATGAGGTGATAGACAAAGTTGGAATGGTTAGGTGGAGGGCTATCAAAATAGGCCCATTTGGCCTAAAGAACTTCCCCCTCCCAACAAAATAAAGTTCTCAAGGCTCTCAAGATAAAAGCTAAGCCAGCTTGGCCCAAGCTCAAGGACCTAACAAGTTGATGTTGAGTGAGGTTCACAAATAGGGTTTGAGAAATCTAATTAGGCAACCACACCAACACTAAATCTAATTAGGCACCACACCAACACTAGCATAGCCCACCCAAACTCAGGTGGAGCCTGATGTTTATATACTTGTCCCATTTTTGGGCTGGCTAGGTGTTGGTTGTCTTGCTCCTTCCTCAGATTGAGCACCTTAACAAGGTCTAGCCCAACTAAGTGACAAACCTGGTAAGGAGGAAACCTAGGAGGAAAAGTGCTTAATGGTTGAGAAAGCCTATATACCAAGATTTTGAAGTACTGGTACTAGGAACTGACAGTATTTATAGGTATAGAATGACAAATATAGTATTGTGCTGTAAAAAAAAAAAAGCATGAACTCACCTTATAACTTTAGTCTTATGTTGGGAGTTGAAGACTCTTTGTACACATCCGGGTCTTGCTAATAGTTTGGAAATTAGAAATTGCTAATAGCTTGGATTTTGTCACCATACTTGTAGGTCATAATATGTTGAATAATGACTAGCCCATGACGCTACAAATATGCGTATATCTGGTACTCATTGGAGCCCAACATCCCTGCTTAGGTAACAATAAGCAACATCATGCTTCAATCCCTAGCTATAGACGTATCCACAGGAAAGTAGCATACAAAATTGAATCCTGTAGGATATGATGAGTACAAAAAACCATATGCATCCTACTTAGATAGAGCATAATATCCACTCCAACCATCTGATGCACTAGGAGACCCACCTCAGGCATATCACAAGATCTCTTGTCCAGTATAGCTATCTAATGCACTAGTAGCTATGTCACTAACCTCTTTTCTACATAACAACTCCCACTTCTCCTGGTACCGCTCCTCATCTAATTTTGTCTCCCATCTATTTTTTTTCCATCAGCTCATAATCTAATGTACCAGGTGCACATATAATCCTCCTACCCTTGAACCTCTAACATCTTTGCACACCGATTCCATAACCCTAATCCTATGGAGATGAGGGTATATCTTTCGCACGAAAGAAGGATTCACCTTCATGCGAATCCACCATTGGACCATCCATGGGTCACTTCGAGATCTATGCAAGTAGATGAATCTATTTGGAGCACTTTGAGATCTATTCGGTGGGTGATCTAATGGTGGATTCGCATGAAGGAAGGTGAATCCTTCTTTCTCACAAAAGGTACAACCCTGATCCAATCCTATGTGCCCTTAGCTGCATTAACTCAAGATCCTCTCCTCCTGTAGGATAGTATCTCCCAACTAAATCTGAATTTCGTTTGAGCCTTTGAGCCCCCATGTTGCATGGCATATGTGAAATCTGCCTCACTAGTTAATGGACTGAGCCCTTGAGAAAAACCACCACTACCTCCAAACTAGCCACCTTGTCCACCCTGGCCTCTAAACCCATCAGTCAAACTATCACTATCATCACTGTTGTTATCATGATATGATCTGAGCAAGCCAGGATCTGATAGCTCCCGGGTCTCACTGTTATCTTCCCAAACTAGTATGTTTTTTGGCTAGCTCAACCGGATCTACAATTGGTGCGTTCTCCTTAAACTTGCCCTTCTTACTGCCCTAAGTCTCCTATCATATCTTAGTGGGTTATATAAACTTTTGTACCTGTTCATCTCCATCACGCACCCTCAACTCCTTCACAATAGTTCTCTTTAGTTATGGAGGATCCCCTGGCTCATCTAGCACCTGCAACTCTCAACTGCTGATCCACCAACCATCCAGGCATACGATCATCATCATCATGAACAAAGTCATCAATCAACAGGTCATCCTGTCTCTTCTCCTTGCCCTGATTTAGAAACTTGTCTCAACCCCGTATAGTAGTGTTTCTCAAATACCAAATTGTACAGCTACTTGCTAGTCAGCCGGTTTTGAACCTTGTTGTGGATCAAGGAAAATGTAGACCAGTTCTGTTTGCACCCGTTGGATGAGACAGCCTGCAAAAGAACTCAGATGGCAACCTTCCTCTGAGTGGGTGCATCAATGCCTATTGGACTCACTACTCCCTTGCAGCCAAATAATTCATAGTGACATAGCACTCAGGGACAGCAAAACCTTACTAGAACAATTTCCTAAAGGTACTTGGAGACAGCCTAGATAATTATTACTGAGCTCCCATTTCCTGAAAGTTTCGCATCTCTTGCAGAATATTTTTCCCTGATTAGATACATAAGACTGGGTGGTAATGTCATTTACATGTAAAATATAATACACTCATTTATTACCTCACTGATTGCTTCTGCAGCTAAGCCCTAATCAGAAAACATTCACGCACCACGATCCTGAGTGCTTGTAGCAGCTCCTAATTAAGAACTATGTTCTCATCACTCTGGCACTCCATATTCAAGTAGTAGGCTGCATTATAGCGAAGCGCAACATCAAGATGTAAGAAATATCAGTCAAGTAGACATAAGGGAATATTATACCCGCCATGTGCAACTCCCCTGCCCATCTGCAGGTCTCACCTAGATCTAAAGGTCTGGGGCTGTATTTCTCTCACCCACTGCATTAATATTCTGCTACTTAGCTTTTGCTGGGTAAAGAAAGACCATCTGTGGAAACCTCTCATGGTCAATCATTTGCAGCATTGCATATAAAGGCTCTAACACATTCATCAAATATGCATATTTATTTGAGAAGGCATGGTTTAAAACAATCCGCTCGATTTTTGGCCCTCAGTTGACTTGCTGTACTTGCTCTTCATCCATTCATTGCAGGTATGCATAGTTCTAAGACCCAATTTATTGTTAAGGAGGTTCTTCAGGACTATATAGTTCATGGCGAATCTTGTCTCACCTAGCCTCAGTAGCTCCCTACCTAGGTGCTGCCTCATCAGTGGAAGCATCCATTTATGATCCTATAAATTTCAAAATAGTCTACCCCTACTCAACAACATATTTCACCCATGGAAAACCCCTAATATCTTTCATCATCAAACCAATATAATGGGCTGCAAATTATGTGCAATATGCACATGGCACTCTTTCAAATTCGTACCTGCTCACTTGTAATAAGACCATTTTTTGCCAGCACCTGGATGATGTACTGCTACTCAACCTCCCCAATCACCTTCTTCAATAGACCAAGGATGTAGTCAGAATCGTGGATCTGGTTAGATGCATCAATCTACATCTGAAAGAAAATTAGTATGTCAGAATACATTAAGAGGTTGATGATGCTCCTAATCAGCCTAGACCAGCCAACAAACATCAGTGTCATGCCATACAACTCTTACCGAGGTTTGGATCCATCAATCCAACTCTTTAGATCCTCAACCTCTACCTTCAAATATGGTCGGTGTTTCTCATAAGGAGTGGAAGACTCACTGCTAGGACCCTGCTTCTGCATTTCAGTGATCACATTTCAGGAGAAAGTATTCACCACAACCTTCCAGAATTTGACAATAGTAGAACCACTTGATGATGGCAGCCCCTATTGCCATGCTTCTTGCACTTCTTGATATAGTCATCTATCCAATACTGCCTAATTGTTGGGTCTGGGAAAGCACATGGATCAATGTCATGAATGCTGGAACTTGACCTAGTGTTCTTTTCCATGTCTTTATGAAATGAATTGAATAGGGATTTGACACCTCCAGTACCGGCTCTAATTGACTGATTTCTATACTGGCTCTAATTGACTGATTTCTATGTAGCTCGAGGGTGTCCTTGTCTATGTGCCCTCCCCAAAAAGCCCTGAACCCACCACCTCACTCATATTGTGAAGGTTCAAACTACCAACATTGCCTCATATAAGGTTTTAAAGCCCATGGGATGGGGCTATCCTAGTTTTCCCATGGAACAAGATGCGCCGCCGTCCCGTCCTGTCCCGACATTTGAGATAGGAGATGTCCCAAGACGTCCCAATCGGGATGCTGGGATGCTAGCAAGACGGTCTTGTCTCGACATGCGGGATTAGTACCCATCCCAATGTCCAGGACATGCCGCTGGGACCAAATCCTTGGCCTCATGGCCTCCGCATACTCCCACTATACCTACTTAGAGAGCGAGATGGCCTCGTGCATCTTGGCAACCTCCATATCACTGGATCAGACTACTCATACATGTCATAACCATCATCCCTTAAGGCTGAATATTGGCCTTGGATACCTTGCAATCATTCCAAGCCTACTCATTTCTAATGACCTGCTTACTTCTTACAAGCTCTGCAAGTGGTCTCTCATTGCCCATTTGACCAACCCCAAAATCTTGCTACACTTTTGCACATCACTGTAGCCACCCATAGATATCACTTCAATAGGGTAACACCACCTCCTTTATTAGCCATGCCACAGTAATTGCATATCCAATGGTGTTTCTCTGAGCCCATCTTTCCATGGTACCATCCAAGATTTGGCTTTTCCTAAACCTTCTTATCGAAAGACATCTACCAACCAAATTTAAGCTCTCCGTATATTTGAAAATATCCAATCAAGATTCATAAAACTAATAATTATTACATTTTTCCACACTCTTAGAATTTTATCATATTATTTATGATTTATATCATTTAAAAGTGATTTAAAAATAATATTATTTTTGTTAACAAACAGGATGCATGATACGTAATTTAGAACTGGTCTTATTAGTTTTTAATGCATGCTCTATGTTTTTAGCAATTAATCATATTCTTTAGTATTTTTAAGTAATTTTTCTTAGAAAATAGCTTGAAAATCAGAAAAAAATATGTTAATCAACAATATAAAGATAAGCATTTCAAAACTCATCTTGTTAATTACAATGCATGTCACTTTACATTTAATCTTTTTAAAATTTTTTAATATTTTTCCTTCAAAATATTATAAAAACACAAAGAATCCTTCAATTACTAAAATACATAAGAATTAATTTTATAAATTACATTTATACTTCAGGGCATCTATTGATAGTTTTAGTTTTTTAAGGACTTCGGAATTTTAAGCATTAGTTAAATGATGATAAATATTTTAATAAGTATAGCCTAGCCAAGTTTTGCCATATTGGTCGGTACCATACCAATACTCAATATGCCAAGCTGTACCATACCGAACCCCGTACCGATATGTAATAGGATGGTGCCTGTACGGGGTCTGTGATCAAAATGGTGAGCCTTGATCCTAGTAATAAAAATTGTAGCATGTGCAAACTACAGATGCAAGCACAACATAACTTTTAGACTTAAATTTCATATAATTTTTTATTCTTAATCTAAAAATATTACAAAAATAATGGTCAGAAAATAGAATTCACCATGTTGTAACCTATACCGATTGGCTACCGATATAGTACAAATAGGTCCATATGCTGTTGTGCTAAAACATACTAAAATAGTGAAAGGGAGAGGGAGGAAGAAAGAGGGAGGGAGGTGGACATGCAGCCACCATGGCACCACCGCCAATGGAGGTGAAGGGGGGTTAGTGAGAAAAAGGGAGGGAGACAGTAAGAAAGAGGAAGAGGGGTGAGAGGGGTGAAACAGGGGATCTGATAAGCCTCGAACCAGCCAGAATAGCATGGTTCAGCAAACAGTGTTGTTAGGTATTGACCACCCTACAACATATCCAATTATTTCAAGTTAACAAAATTCAACATGGATTCCCCTTTTTTTTTCTGTTTTTGCTAACTTTTAGACTGAAAAAAAGAGACTCACCTGAATAGTGTGCCCTCTCATGCTGATTCATCGCTTTGCCTCCCCACCAAGAACTTCCACTCTTTTCCCCTTGTTCCCCTCTTTCTCTTCTCTCTCCTTATCTCTGCTTCTCTCTTCCTCTCTTTCTAACCAAATGGCCAGAAGAAGCTTACCAGGTTCTCGCAAGATGCCTAAAGGCAACAAAAGTCATCAGCTGAACCCCTATCATCCCACCACCTCAAAAATTTTAAAAAATTGGTAGCCATCGAGATGCCTTTTAACTTCCCATACCAAGGTCGACACTGATTGGTACCACTACCAACCCATTTCGACCAAGATGCTCGACACATGCATCATATAGTGCTGTAATCCTACTAGAACAATATGGTATTGAATCTATTGATTGCATCATCCCATTCCGACAGTTTTTGAAACCTTGCTATATACTATGCATGCCTCACAAGGAAAATAGACATAAAATGAAGTTAAATTTGTCGCTAAATTTGAAGATATGTAATATCCAATCTAATAACATAATGCTGTTTTATACCTATACCAACATTAGCTTCAGATAAGATAGTTCAGAATTGGAATAGAGCAAATGAATCCATATTTTCGAGGAGCTTTATGATTGCTAAAGGGTAGTGTGAATTAATGGAAGCACTGAAGATAGTGAGCATGCCTGCAACAAAAAGAGTGCAAGAAGGCTTTTTGTGACAAAGATTAGATGTCGAGCACCCATGATTGAACTTGAAAGAATAGACATCAGTTTTTTTATAAAAAAACAATATATTAGTGCCAGCCTTGGCAGAGATCATATATTCTTTGATGGTTAAAACCAAGGCTCACAATCTTGGTACCGAACCCTGTACCGTTATTCTGTTGATACAGTATGTGCATCCAATATGGGGGTCAGTTTGGCATATGGTACGCCCCCAATACCATGTCTCGGTTCTGTACCAGTATAATACGGTATGCCCAGTACAAGGCAATACTTACTTACGGCAACCCTTGGTTAAAACAATCATCATGTCATCATGTCATCATTGTCATGTGCAATGTATGAATTGCAGGACATTCTCAAATCTAACGTGAACAGAATGAATAAGATATGCTCGTTATGCAGGGCTTGCAAGCATGATTTTAGACCTTTGCTAGTAAACATGAAGTATAATGCTCATATAATGTTAGCAAATATTGTAAGATAAACCTATAAAAAGCCATTGAAAGATCGATTAACAGTGCAATGCTTTCTGTTTCCAGACTTTAGACAACCTATAGAACTTTCAAGTTTCAACCATAAGATATGAACTTGTTCAAAATATAGCAATTTCAACAATTTGACTTCTGGCCACTATAATGAGAATTATCAACAATGTAAGTTCAAAATATAGCACTCACCAGAGTCTCTTCTAAGTCTCCAGCAGCAAGATAAACAGGTTGAGCAACATGGCAGTACCCCATCAGACGGGGGACGGTCGGAATAATATCTCTGTGATTTACAACTCTCCAGCTATCTTTGACTTTCTGCATATTTGTGTAAAATTTTACTTTAGTGCTAAATTCTCATAAAAGCACAAATGAGAATATGAGCAAATCAGTGGCAGAGAAAAGGTTTGTAGAGAATGACAGTAAACCAATTCATATGACCATATGCATGATATTAACATAATGAACTGTTTAAATAGATTGTCCCCAAATAATCTATTAAATAATGAATAAATTCAGACTTCAAGGAAGGAAATTTTAGGCTTTGAAATCTCATAATCATTTAGATTTAGAATTACATGTGAAGCTGCTGTATTGAAAGTTGAAACTAACTAGGGAGGAGATTTGTATGATGAGTCATGCACTAGATGTACGATATTTTTTGTCAGAGCATTAATATCGACATTCATGTTCTGCATTTAAGAAATCTAATACAGTTATAATTTGACCCAGTTGATTAGTAACAGTAAGGAGTAGAAAAACTATCTTGGCTGATTTTTTCCTCACTATTGTGTGAACTCCAAGCATAATTCAGTACTCATAAAACTTGTACTAACCATTTTATATTCAACTAACACAACTTTTGTTTTAAGATAAGCCGTAACAAAATCCATGACCACAAAATTGCAATTATTACAGGGACATGAGCCCAACTAGTGTGAAGAAATTAAAGAAAAGATATGGTACCCTTGTATTTTATTTTCTGGTTTTGGTGGCTTAAAATATCAGAACAGAAAATGTAACAAGGTGTTCAAAATAAGACATATATAATTAAATCAGAAAGAAATAATGAGCTACTGGATTTTAATTTATGTGCACAACAATCAATGTTTATTATTCTAACAATGGAAGCCACCAGAACCAAAAGGAAGAGCTCTGCAAACGATATATACTCAAAAGTGCAAAAAGATTTAATATTACCTCATTATAGAGTTCAGCAAATCTTCTATTCCCAACCCTAGGAGAACCAAAGTTATACATGGTAACAGAAATCACCCCATGCCTACACATCATCAATTAAATTAAAATACATTAAAGAGTTCCAATCTGGGAAATATTCCAGTAGTGTAGAAGAACTCTCTCTAGTTCATGGCTTCTTAAGAGATATGGTTAGAAAGAGTTTTGACTTATAACACTCAGTGCAATGCTGGAGGCATGGTTTTTGTTAGAGAAAAATATAGTATCGTTAAATCATGCTGCAATGTGTAGTAGATGTGAACACAACACAGAATCATATAGCATGAAAAAACTATATATGACAAGATAGTTTATTTTAATTGGATGCATGGCTATCACCTGCCACAAGCAAGTGCCCCCAGTCTTTGTTCACTACCCTTAATAGAAACGACCCTATATAATACTTGTTATGCAGCATACCACTTTCACGGTCCAAACCAACATTCAAGAACCACTAACTTATTATACTACTTGCACTGTAAGTACTCCTTGATTCAGTCCTATGCTGCGTAAAATTATTTGATACATCAGAATATGTATCATGTAGGGACCCTAAACAGTAAAAATTTTGGCCATGAGTGGTATAACAAAATTAAGTCCAATGTTCATTAAATCCACTTATTAATCACCTGAGGGATAATGTTATCTACCAAGGTTAAATTACTGGCACCATGTAGACCAGTATGGTATGGTATCATACCATGCCTGATGGCGCTGGCACAATAGAACTGAGATGTTGTACCATCTGTCTGTATGGTACGATACCAAGAGGCATGCTAGTAACCAAAAGAATATGATATGGCACAAACAGCATGGGCTGGCGCACAACAATGGTACCTTCAATCCAGAACTAAGATCATTTATCTCACTTTCCAGATGTCAAATTTGACCATTTGAATCATGTTACCCTTTCGAATGCATGGAATGGTACAATAAACTTTGTTTGGGCCAATGAATATTGCATGGAAAAGGAAAATCTTGTTGATATATAAAATGAACCACATTTGGACTGATTTTGCTATGGAGCAGTGTATTTGGGCTTGCCTCAATAGTCACACCCCTTTGCTTAGAAACTAGAGGTTTTTGGTTCAAGTCCTTGCTGGTGCATCTATTTTGGGCCTGGGTAATTACAATGCAGGTGAGTTTTCCCCACTTTCCCTCAGAAAATTATAATAAAATAAAATATAGATGGTTTCATAATGCACCACAATCCAATGATTAATTGGTAAATGGCTGGCCAAGGAAGCATGTGTGAGTCATCATGGCTAAATCTCAAAGCAAATCAAAAATAATAATTAAAAATTAAAATTTGAAGAAAAATCTGGATAAAGAGTGATAATTAAAAAAAAGAAACATGACATATCAATAAGATGAAGTGCATGGAAGGCATGGCTTGCTATACCTGATCATGCTGCCCAGGATGGGGCATACCATACTCTACCATTATGGTAAGACTTGGAGCATGCATGTGCCAAGTGTTGGTATTTGAAGTATGTAATGTATCGAGACTAGGTATAGGGTGTATCAGTTGGGTATTACTATGTTGTTTGGTACTGAGACTGCAAAGTGCAAACTTTGATGAAAAGTACCAACTTGGCAACATTTAATGCTTATCATAATTTAATATCATCCTGTACACAAGCACGATGCAAGATATTAAGAACCTAAGGTGAACAGCCAAGGATGCCAAGAAGGTCATCGTTTAGCACATTGCTGAAATTCCTCCATCCCTGTTTGAGTAAAATGGATGTTATGCTCATCAAACATAAAAACATTTATCAGTTGTTTAATTATCCACCCACCACCTTTATTTGATCTTACATATATTTGACACTATTTTGGTACCATTTTTTCTTTCTTGACCATCTTGGAGTTCAATCCAGTAATTTTATGGTAAGTTTTGGCTATTATTTTTCAGCATGAATCAACTTGATTAGTATTCTCAGTTACAATTTACAAACACTTATTTGCTCCCAAAACCTTTTCACAACCCTAATCTATATATTTTGGTATAAGAGAACCCTTTCAAATCAAATTTGAAGAGTTCTATGCTTTTATGGATGTACATCTCAGTTGATCCTCTAACTAGATAACCTTCAAGTTTTTGACAATTAAATTGAAAACCGAGTTTAGTATTTTTTCCCTTTTTCCCTTTTGAAATGATAATTAGATATGTGACAAACTGTATACTAGTTATGTTACAACTTAGAAACTATTTTGGAGGATTTGGCCTTGGAATGGGACCAACGGTGAAGTAGAATCTTAAATAGAGAATCTCAAATTGATGGTACCCAACCGGTTTATTTAATAACCCTATTTTATGCACATATACTTCTTCAGAAAATAGCTCCCAAAAATATAAAATTTCCAGAAATGTAATAATACCTAAACAATAATTAACTAGAATCTATATTGATCATAGACACATACAGTTTACTTCCAATTTCATAAGAAAAAAATTAGAGTGCACTCAATGTATGGGGAAACAGATTTGAACTCACTTCGCCATTTGACTTGATGAAAGTTCAAGAGCAAGCAGGGTAGCCAGTGCACCACCTAAACTGTGTCCTGTAACATACACATGCCACTTAGGCATGCTTTCCAAATCATCTTCTAATCTGTCATGGAAAAGCATCTCATTATTTATCTAAATAACTACGATGGCAATAAGTGGCAATGACATAAAATACATATATACAAGGAAAACACAATGCTAATGCTGGAAAACCTCACATCGTTGCACTTTTTCACATTGCATAAACCCTATATTTTCATGTTACGTAATTTACGGCTTGCATTTTTGTTTGTCCTTGTTATGCCAAAATCTTCAGTCTTTTCAGATTTTACAGTATTATAAGTTATACTTGTAAAGGTGCCAGATTTAGCTGCCCTAGTTAATTTGCAGGCATGAATATGAGACAAAAGGTATCCTATTTAACTAATTGGCACACTAAAACTCATAAAAAAAGTATTTTTTTGACCTTGGATGCTTTCAATTTGAACCAATGAAGTCTCTAAGGGTGTACGAAAAATGGACCAGAGCAGAATTTGATGAAGGAAAAACAAAACTATTTTTGCTTTTTTTTCAGAGAGAAAACTGAAGGGTGTTCAAAAAGGAAAGATGCAGATGATAGAGAGAAAAGGAGCTTTTGGAGAATTCTTTCTGTTGTTTTTTCTAAAAAGAGACAGAAGGGTTGCTGGGGAGACACATGCATAAAGAAGGTGAAGCAGGTATAAAAATAAATAATATATTGAAAAAGAAAATTAAGGAGGCATGGTTTCATTCCTATAAAAAAGGAGGGCATGGAGGATGTGGAGAGAGACGGAGGAAGCTACAATGTCTTTTTTCAAAATTACCTTTACTTTCTCAAGGAGGATTATCTTCTCCTCTTTGCTTTAAATTAGTAAGACAACTATTCCTCAGGCTCAAAAGAAGGGGTAAAAAAAATGAAAAATCAACATCTGGTTATATGATAAATTATTGTCCAGGTATCAATGTTCCAAAAACTTTTTTTCTATTAGAAGCAAATTATCTCTGTTAATACAAATCAAATTGGTAAATTTTAAGTATAGTAGGTGAGTATAATTAAATATGGTAGCAAAAAGAGTCCTGTGACAAAATTTGCCAATAAAATAAAATGTTGGATCATTTTATTCATACATCATTTAGTTTAGTGCTAATGCCATGTAGATCTTGTTTTATGCAATTTAACTGAGTTTTGTGATGCATGACTTACGAGGAACCTATTAAAACTTTAATAAGCTCGATGATTCTGTTCCTAACAGAGTCATATGCATTTAGGAATCCACCATGAACCTGAAAATTTCAGCACAATGAAGATTAATTCCAAAGAATTAAAAACACTATGGACTGCCCAATAGAGCAATGGAAATGGAGATGTAGGGACAAAAGCATATGACCTACCTGAACTTCTTGTTTAAAGTCGCCCCCTAGTCTCTCTGGGTTTAGCCTACACAAAATTGGATTAGATATGGAAATTCAGGCAACAAATATCAAGTCTAAAAATGTTTGACAATTTCTACCGAATATGAAGAGAACAAGAATCTAGAGAATCACAACAAGGATAAGAAGCAACCTAACCTCACACAGTCTAATTGTCTCAAAGAAAGTTCCAGTCAGATGCATATGCAAAGTCTGAAATCTTAACTAAGTAATTCGTATCATATTATTGGACAGCTATAAAAAGCATTGTTTGAGTAGCTTGGAATAAATGTCTGAAAGATTGCATACATACAATAATTCAACATCAAAGGCAGAAGTATATAATTCCAATAAACATGGCCTTCTCGTATAATATGCACAGGACAGAGGGCTAAATAATATGTGGCATCTCTTAAATTCATGATGGATCAGTGAAAGAGATTGTTAGATCAAACTAAGTGCAATGACCAATCTGAAGTGGTTTCAAAAGCCAACATCCTCCAAATAGTGTTGTTCCTCCCATGTTAGTAACAGACTTTGCATGGTTAAAATCCCATACTATATATATGAGTCATATGTTTATAATTTGATGTTCTGATGCTACCAATTTGCAAGATAGCCTCTATCGGTGCATCATTTATGGGTCACCCAATTTTCTCATCCTGTAACCACAACTGAAGTGGCTGAGCTGTAACCCTGATTAGGCATATCTATCATAAATAGGCTAAAGAGCTGAGGCCCGGTAGTAGCATGAGTATGACTATCATAATTGAGGCTGAATGCTAATTACAAGTATACAATTCATTTCACTCAGGTGGTCAGCACATATTATGGGTAATAAGATCATGCAAAGCCAGAATAAAGTATGTGAGGCATTATCCACTTACTGCTACCAGTGTTTCTTTACTCTTGTCTCAAGTATCTTTGTACCTTCTCCTTCCCATGCCTTCTCTATTTGTAAATCTTGATTTACAATTTTTTCAGAGCGATGAAATATAGAGGACAATGCTGCCAGAAGAAGGGCTGCCTACATAATTAGACTAACAACATTATGGACTTGTCTCATTGAGCTTCTCCAAGGATGATTAGTGACCTTACTTTGGACATGTAGTTTGACAGTTATAGCTCCAATGAGATAATGCAATAGTAAATTCCCCAAATCGAGGCCTTCAACCTTAGTTTCTATTCCAGTCCATGTCTATTCCTTGGAATTTTTCCAGACAAATTCTAATTATTATATTAGTTTGGATACAACTTAGGTCAATAGAGAAAAAAGCTAAAATCAGACCTAAAAAATATTTGCTCCTAGACCGAAGTATTCGAAGTCAGCATTTGCTAATCAAATTGCTATCTGGATCATGTGTCCCTTCTTGGTTCACAAGCATGTTTAGATCAACTAAATCTTGCATCTGTCAACTCTCTAAAGGGCGCTGCTGGTAAATTTCTTGTGGATGACTCCAAAAAAGAAATTTCAAAAAAAAGGTTAAAAAGACATATATAGCAAAAGGATATATCAGAATCTGAAGTTTGAGAAAAGAAAACATGGTTCATTCTTAAAGTTAAACATTTCATTAATTAACTTTTAGCATTTTCTAGCAGTTTAGTTATCTCCATTCTTTGCATGGCGGTAATTGATGATTGATAGTTTCAACAATAGAACTTTCTGAAGCATGGCATTTGGAAAATTCCTGGACCCTTAAACCTAGACAGATCAGGTCATTGTGAAATTTTCAAAATCTTTGAACAAGGAAATACATAGTGCTCAGGCAAGCAGTCTTTTGACATGCGAACATCTTTTTTTAAGTCCCCTTGCATAAAACTCTTGTTCTTATCACTCTCAGTGAAGATCCCTCATAAGTTTGACAAATGGTATTATGTCGATTACATTTGCATGGATTTGTGAGGGTTATAGCCCCATATTTAAAACCATGTTCTTTAGCCCTACATGGCATATGACATGACATTGCCAAAACCATTGATGTTATGCATGCTGAAGGTCCTGCAAATCTCGGCCATCTCAGTTGGTTTGCTGATACCAAGATGGACTAAGGCCTCCTTTAATCTTAACTGAGATGGAAACCTATAGAAAGAGGAAATGCACCAAGATATACTGGGATCTCAGCCAAGATTTTAGGATCCAAGATATTGAAATCTCAATAAATATAGTAAATCCAAGGCTAACTAGAATCCTAGACATTAATTTAAATATTTAGTCATTAAGAATTATTTTTCTATGTAAAAGCACTGATTAGGAACTTTCAGCCAATATTTTGATATCAGCCAATATTTTATATGGTTGGCTGATATATTGGAATACACAAGTTTAAATTGGCCTAGATTATAAAGGCCAAGATATTGAATACATATCAGCAAGTGGCCAAGACAGAGACAAATTGTTATCTCTGCCAAGATGAAAACGTTGAGCACAGCACACAGTTTTCCACTCGCAAGACATTAATCCAATTTGTATTTGAATGTAGACCCACAAGTAACACTGATATACGAATTCTCAAGCTTGAATTCCTCTAGTGAAAATGGATTTCCATAATGAAGAAACAAAAAAAGAGGAGGTGCCACTTGGCAATTGATTTCTATAAGCATGAGAATTGTTACCCAGCAGGAACAAGCATTAAATCAGTTCGCAAGTCCTTCCACTTTGCCTGATCAAGGAATCAATAGAAAACCAGCACATCTACATTTCAGCTGTATCTTGGTAAACACAAAAGACATTCTAAGAGGGAAGAAAATTGAAAATATTCCATGGACATTAGAGCAAACAGCATACTTACTTGTTCAGTACCTCTGAAGGCGATAACTAATCTTCTTCGCAAGGAGTCACGCCAAATGGCTACCTGCAGCTCTTCTTATGTCACAATTTAGAATATCTTTCCATTTGGAAGAATAATGTTTTTTCTAGACTCATGGTTATGAGATGAAAAGAACATAATCCAATCATAAATATCAACTTGCCTGTGTATCTGTAGAAATGTTATCAAGAAAACATATCTTTTCAAAGTCAGACTTGATAAAGCTTGTACGGCCAAATGACGTAGCAAGCATAGCCCAAGCCTCCATGGCACTTTCTGCACTGGAAAACAGTTCCCTCATTTCCTCTGCTTTCTGTGTATCTGCTGGCAATCCATCTTCGGCAATATCTCCTACTTTGTCCATGGAATATTCTTTAATGTCTGCTACCGTTATGGAAGCATCTTTCCTATCCTCTTCTTCAATGCCTGAAGGTGAATTCCTTTTCTGCTGCCGAAGGGTTGCAGTAAGAACCATCATTGCCCTGAATATTGCCTCCGTTTGACTTAGAATGTCCCAGGATACTTTATTAACGTCCAAAAGTGGAGTTCCATTTGTAGTAGCTGGGGGATCACTCTTTCTGTCATTTTCATCCTTTGTTTCAGGACTTGCAAGTCCGGATTCAACATATTCTTCTTCTGCAGTTTTGCGCAATTGTAAGCTTACCATATGTAGCAAGTCAAATCCATCCCACATTCTGATCTCTGGAATGGAAAAACCAAGCTTCTGCAGAACAGTTTGATTGATGACGTCAGCAAAAGCCTTCCAGAAATACTCAGCTGGTGCTGCTGATTCATCAGCTTTTCTTTCCAATGAAGAACTACTCAAATTAGCATCAATATGAGAAACAGATAAATTATTCTCTTTCTCAAGACTCATGTTATGTCCTGAGCTTTCCAAACTGCTTGACTGCAATACAACTTGCTTTGAATCAGCAACTGCATCTAAAGATCTTTCAGCAAATTTAGATCCATCATTATCACTATCAGAAGATGAAGGTTTCCGAAGATAAGCATAACTGAATGGTTTTAGCTGTCCGAATGCCAATTGTACAAACTGACTAACATTTACACTCTCAGATCCAAAGACCATTTTTATAGCAGACTCTAAATTGCTTTTCGTAAGAAAATCCGAGATAAAAGGTACTATCCACCATTGTTGGTCTTCTTCAATTTCATCATAGCTCCTATATTTAATCTGATGAATCAAATCAGATATCTAGGTCACAAAATACTCGAGTTTACAAAAAATGAAGAGCAGACGGAAAGTAGACTTGAAACAAAATACAGTGAAAATATACAGGGTACTACTTCTCTGGGTGATAAATTTCTTAGGAATTTCTATGAGAAATCCAATGGAATAGTTGGTCAAATGAGCAGATAATAAAAACCCATTCATTGCATAAATCTGGTAGGCGTAATAAAATATTACTCCTGTTTTCTTCTGTTGATAGTGGCTTAGATGCCAATAATGCAGCAAAAAAAAAAAAAAAATCATAGAAGGTGTTTTTTTCTTTCTAATTCTGAAAAACAGGATTAAAACAAATTACCTCTAAGTATATCTTTCCACCACCTCCAATCCCACCCAATTCAACCACCATCTCATGTGAGTTTCCTAGAAGAACAAATCTCATCATTTCATTGATTCAAGAGCAAGTGTTTGCTATATTTATATACTAAGATCTTTTCCAAGTTATTACATGTCATCACAAAAATGCATCACTACTTGAGAGAAAAGGGTAATGGCAAATCTTTCCAACTGATAAAGATGGGATGAAGCTCGTTAGTAAAGGTTTCTACAACCTTCCAACTGATATATGGAGAAGCTGCTGAAGAACTTCATGAGTTTTTTATTCCTTTTTTGGGGGAAGGGATAAAATTTTTTGTGAGTACAGTAGTAAACAGAATTAAAGAAAATAGTTATACAGATTCAGTGAAGTGAACAATATGTTAACAGGTCCATGACGGGACAAAAGTTACCCAAAAGACTATAATTATTTGTCATTCTTTGAACCACAAGAAGTACAAAGACATAAAATTTGAGATAGGCACTTGTAATCATGTAGTATTGCTAATTTAAAACACTCACCATCACATAGTGATTCTAGGTTAACTGCTGCATTTCCCATGCGTTTGTGTGGAGTGACAAGGTTTGCATCCCAAGCCACAACCTGAGATTAACAAAATAGCTTGTTGGGAGGATGCAATATATGTACAAAATTTGTATGGTAGTAAAGTGGTTGCAATAGCAGTTAGCATGCTACATCACAATAGCGCACACAGCATAGACAAAGCACAGTCATTTATTTTTTATACACATTTAACTTCCCCTCAAACATTCACAGTGCCTCAATGAGAGTATGCCAGGAAGACAAGCCAAGTACTATGGGATCGATGAAGAAGTCAATAAGGTAATAATGGTGAATGGCATTGGAAATAGTCTGTTAAAGTTTGGTCTGATAAGGACACTGTTGGTCTAAACAGCTCATCAAAATTGTTAGAAAATAGTGGTAGGTGTGGCAAGAGCAACCATCCTGAAAACAAGCAGGCAAGATACAAGGGATAAACTTACACATATTGTGCTCCTACAAAACACACACACACACACACACCCCATGCGCACAATATCATATCATGCTAATGTCAACAAGCACTCACATGAAAAAAAACATACTAACCCTCCGAACATATTGTCCCACAACAATAAACAGATTAGATATTAACTAGTAGGTTCACTACATGAATGTTCTATTTTCAACAGTAAAGACTGCCAAAGTTATCACAATTTAGGATCATGAAGGGAAAATATAGATGTGATCTACACTTCCGATGAAAATAATAACTTCTATAATAGATGAATATTGAAAAGATTATGCCCTTAATTTTATACCTGTAAAATTTTTGTTGGAGTTGTCTTGATATTCAAAGTGAAATCCTCATTCCATATTGGCTCCTTCGTCCTATGATCAGTAATTCACATCAGTTCTAGTGAAGAATTGTAACAAGCATAAACTGCCTTTCAGAAATGTTCCAAGTGCTTTTCCAAATTACTTCTAACATGTCACTAAAGAAAAATAATTAGATACTCTTTCAACAAGATAACCTATTCTATACCACTTGAAACTTTAGTCATGATGATCTCATGTTTCAACCACTGCAAAGAAATAAAGAATTACTCTATGAGTTATTATTCATCTGTAAATGTATGTATTTAAGGTTCTTAGTATATGTAGCTGTCTATAAGGATGAAGTAACATTCCTATGTCAGTCAATAATCAAAAACACTTTCAATTGTCTCAATTTGGTGTTCTTTTTATTAAAATCTTCATGGATTATCAATCTACCAGCATCAAGCAGGATCAATCTATCAATATATTACTTCATATAACAAAAACCCACTAAGAATCACCCCGGGTTCCTCCGGTTCAACAATGACCATCAACGAGAATTAAAGCTGAATGTTGTTATTACCGAACGTGAGACACAAAAATAAAGCAAAAGTAAATAGAGAGTGAATATGCTGCATGAACTTACGGACGGGAGGATTTTGAAGATGTCTGAATTGGCAAAGGAGCATAGAAGTTTCTCACCCTAACCTAATTCTCCATTCCATCATTTGAAGAATGCAAAAAAAAAAATTGACATGATCATAACATAGCCCTCCTTGGACACATGCACTCACCTCCAATTTGGATTCTGCTACTTCAACTGGATAGCATTCAATAGACCCAAATTTTTTACACACGTTCCTTGCATATAGTTCTGTAAGAGAGCTAGAGACCCACTTATGCCCTGGATTTTACTGAATACTTCATAGTCATGCTAATGAGCTAACTTTCTTAAATAGGTCAGAGTGCATGCAAACCACTGCCTATACTAAAAAATTTTCTACATAAGAGAAATTATTTAAAATATTCTAGAAAAAAATATGAACTGCCATCCATCAAAATACCATATTGCAACAATAACAAATGCAAGGTCTCAACATAGTTTCTGAATATACAGATCAAGGCAACAAATGAACAATTCAAGAAAAAAAACTGTGACAACATCAGCAACACTTCATCTGAGTGGTAGAATAGCTTCAGACCCCTTCTCACAAAATTGCAATTTAAGCTCTTTATGAAGAAAGCAAAAAAGTCACTTACCCCCATTTGACCTTGCTTTTTGTGACCTGACCACCTATCTGCAAGATTACATATGGATCACTTGTTCCCTGAAAATGGATACGGATTATTAAGAATCCCCTTGGTAATTAAATGCTGAAAAAAAGCAAACTCTATGTACAATGCAGGCAGATTGTCTCTTTAATGTAAAAGGTTATATGAACATGCCATTCATCAGCTTGATTTAATCTGAGTTCTAACCATGTGATCCTACCAGGAAACAAAGTAAACTGCATCATGCAAAATCATATATGGAACCTTATTTAAACCACTTTGATATTAAAGATTGTTTGACATGGTTTTCATCACCTTGAGAAAATCTGAATTCTAATCACGAAAGAGGAAGGCTATGAACTAAATTGCCGCATGTAAAATGTCGTCTTTGGTGCATGAAACCTCCAACTTGGTAAGGCAATTGTGCATGTCAAGGGTCTAAATATCAGGTATCAGGTCCAGCACCAAAACCTTACCAACACAGAAAGGCACACCCCAGTGGCAACAAACTATGCACTGCTGGAGTCAACAGCATCCGTACCATGTGTCAGTACAAAGAAGTTCCAAGCCCCCTCGTATTGTACCAAAATAACACAATATGCCCCATAACTCCAGAATGCCTCTTGACTGGCTTGTCTTAGCCAAAAAAAAGAAATAAGTGTTCAAAACCAGTTACCAGGACCGAGTTACCATCCAAATATCATATGCAAACGCCCACATTAGCCACCCACTCATCTGGCAGCGTCTCTTGGACCACCCATAAGATATAACCTAAGGGGGCGCAGATGCAGCATAGCCTCTCCATGCCACACCCACTGCTTCTGTACATTCTGACACATGCCAAGTGTTTTTACAAATCCTTCCTTATCTCCTCTTCCCACTCCCTCCACCCCACAAGAGAATACAAAAAGACTCCTTCTCACTCTTCTCCTCCTATTGCAATTTGACATAAGAGCAATGGAGGAAAGAAAACTGTTTTACTGGTACAGAAAATTAAATGAACCTTCAAGACAGGCAGGAATTTGTATAATTTACAAAGCAACATCAATAACAAATATGTCACTATATTCATGTTGTTTCATCTATCTCCAATCATGCATCATATATGCATAGAACAAGATGATAAAAAATATTTGCAAGTTCAGGTATTGACAAACATGTGGTTGACTATTGCTGTCATCGTTAATCGATAACCACTTTGTGCATTAGAAGAGACAAAGACATACTTGGTGTCGATCTTCATGAGCAGATTCATATGCAGCCTTCTTTTAGCCACTCTTGCCCTTCTCAACACATCTAACAGTTTTGCAAAGCAATATAAGATCTTAAAAAGGCATCTCAAGCCTAACATAAGAATTTTAATTAGGTGACCTTTTTCACAGCTAATTTTATGTAGAACATTAAATGTTCATCGATGCATCTATTTGGGGTTGAACTGTCTATTGATATCTGGTCATTCTTGCCATATCAAATGAACATGGAGCACTTGAAAGTACAATTTGAAGGAACTCGGGCCCTACTTTTGGTTGCCTATGGCCAGCAAGGGTATTTGCCTTTTTAAGCAATTCACTTGTTTGACATCGCCTGCCTTCCACTCGCTATTTTCAACTAATCAAGAGTTGGGCCTATCATAACACATCTGAAGCTGACGTTATCAAAGTCAATTTTAACATCAGTCAATTTCATGATGTGACTGGTCATCTTTTCATCATTTGTTTTGTCTTTCTTAAACATTTTATTTTGCCCCATTATGACTAAGAAGTAAAATATCTTCTCAATCATAACCATTTAAGTGGAGGAACATGCCATGATTGACTTCTAAAGGAAGTTAGGCTTCGTTGTCTTCTCAAAAACATGGCAGTATTGCCGGTCTGATCCTAGTGCTGCATCAACCAGTACTCTAGCAATTGGCAGCTATCCTGTTACAAACAGTCTTCTTTAATAGTGACAAGCATGGATGTATTCACTGCCACTTCACTGTAACAACATATATTATCTCACCATGGTGTAATCTTGGTCCCACACTCTGTTCACTTGTCTAAACATTGTACTTTATTGATCACATTAAACATTATGATTTTGTTTTCTTGCAGTGTGTAAACCTAACTCTGTGGTGGCTTGGCCCCTTGTTCTTTTGGATCTACATATATCAGGCTATTATTTTCATCAATAAATCAATGTATTTCATGCTTCTTCCCAATTCTTGTTCTTCTTCTATTACGTCGCTCTCTCGTTAACTGACCTAAATTATGATATATGTAAAGCTGGATTTCAACACTCTTCAAGACTTCAACTCTCCTATATTTCACATGACATTAATGTGAAATCTTCATTCAAGTTTCAGGATGAACACCTTAGAATTATTAATCTGCTTCCCAGTTATGAAGTTAAGAATAGGCTGACAGAAGCGAATGGCACATGATACAGACTCCCTATGTAAGATGAGTTCTTAACAGTGCAGTATGCAAGGTACAATATATGTTCGCTTGACATCTGTATACCACACGTGATATATAAACAAGACTGTGAAACAGTTAATCATATATTAGGAAAACAATTTTAGCCATCAATCAATCATTTAATCTTCTCTTAACCATCTCATAATATTTCATTTCAGTATTCATCATCTTTCATGCCAAAGGCACCCATTTTACCTGAAGCGTTCACTTATCTTAAAATATAAAAATATCTAATGCGGGGACTAGAAAACATATTCCATATATGTAGTGAAATAGACTGAACAATTAAAAGGTCTCTTTGTTAGGATGTGAATTAAAAGAGAATCATACCCACGGATCCATTGCAGGAAAGTTTTCACCTTTCTTCAACTTTATATAAAGCTGGCCATCATATATCTCGCGAAGGAACTGCCTGCAAAAGTTAAATAAAAAATCTAAATTCCAGCTTTCTATAGGCATATAGTCACACGTAATGATAGATCATGGCCGCATTACCAAAAGCCTGCAGTAAAAAATGGATTTCATTCCTGTGCCTTGAAATAATATTCCAAAGCCTGCTGTTACATTAACCAAGTGGATCTATTTGGTTTTTAACGTCATTAAAGAGGAAGTAAAGGAAATTGTTTTTAATGGTCACTGTGTGTAAAGCAAATGATAAAGGATATTTTCATACAATAAATGAACCTTAAAAATATAGATGCGTACAAGTGCGATCATTTAACTTAATATGGACATGAGTTCGGTTGGAACAATAAACTGAGCTGAGACTAAAAAAAAAGGTAGGCAGAAACCGCAAATGGTAGTATAGTCACTCTAACTAGTCTATGCGGTTTCTTTTCCATCAATATCAAATCCATAAGTGATACAGAAGTGCCCAAATTTTACATTAAAGAAAAAAGGATAGATTGCCCCTTAATCTGCTTCTTTCTTGTCAAAAGTATGGTTCCAGTAACACGACTGAGAGTCCATAATGTGAAAAGAGGCACCACCCTCAACCCAAAATCTCAAATGGAAGAACACATACCAACAATTCCGAGCTTGAAAAATGTCATTTCAAAATACATCTTGCCAAAGGCATTAATATATGAAAGTATTAAATTGACTTAAGAGATAAGACTTCTGGCCTTGACATAAGAAGCAAGAGTTTGTAACAGCAAACTTCTCATGAACAAATAGACAACCAACCACCATTTTTTTAGTCATGTTGGAGATTGTTAATGCAGGATGGCTCTTAACTTCATCTCTTCACCATCTTGGTACCAAACCCCATACAGGTACCATTCTATTATATTGTTAGTACATGCGGTATAGGGACTAGTTCAACATACCGAATATCAGTATGCCCTCCGTATTGCATACCGACTCAATATAGTAGAGTCGGTATGCACGGGTATTGACTTGTACAATAAACCCTACTTCATTGGGCGGATAATATATAATTAAAAAAAGTAGATTACTTATAGCAAGTGCATCTTCAAAAGGTTATCGGTTCTGAGCCACTCAAGTAGTATGTGCAAGACCCTGTTATTCTAATTCAGCATATGATCTAGCATCTACACTCTAATTCTGACCAATAACAATGAAAGTTCAGAATGAGGTATTATATCCTTTAAAAAAGGAAGAACGTGCCAATCCACTTCAATATACAATAAGGAAATAGGAAAACACTACAAATAAAACTGAAACAAGAGCACCATGGAGTCACCAACTAGACCAAAGAAGACAATTGGAAAGACAATTTTAGTTAGTGTTGAGCTGGTATAAGACAAGAGTGTTGTAAACTCAATAATAGGCCCATGAGATGTATATAGTATTTGAAAGAGCATTCCTTTTAATCGGGCAATTTGTCTGTTCTCACCTACTCAATGATGTCCTAAATTTATATAATGTGCGTGGGCACCATAAAAGTGCATATGAGAGCTCTTGAGCATCGAGATCAATGTTGGGCACATTCTACAGATTTTGATCATCCACTTCATCAACAATGTCAGATATCATACTTGTTTAGTTGATTTCGACTTTATTTTTATGTTTTAGAGAGAGTGTTTTTTGACTTGCAGTTGAGATAAAATAACCTTGTATGCTAACAGAGGGCTTACATTAGATGGTGACCTGGTGTAATTTAAGATATATACCACATCATCCAGTTTAAGTTTATGGGGGCTTAAGAATCAACACATGAGAAAAGAGGGATGGTAGAAGCAAGGGAAGGGAAGGGGGTGGGGGGGGAGGGGGGGGAGAGATAGAGAGATAGAGATAGATAGATAGATAGATAGATAGAGAGAGAGAGAGAGAGAGAGAGAGGAAGTAGCAAGTGGTCTTTCACACCTTTCTTGGACATCTGTAGTCCGTAACCCCCTGCTTCCCCCATGGCTTTTCTCCCTCTTGTATGTCTCTCAACCAGACATTTAACGAGGCGCCTTAGGACTCAAGAAGTGGTATATTATGGTCGCAGTATGCATCCTGAGAAAACAGGTTGCAGCTCAGTTTTCAAAGTTAACGTACTCTGTACTTAAATCTTTGATATATTTACAGATTCCAGAAAAAATTCTGACCATATATGAATCTCACATTGTACGAAGGTGTAGATTCAATCTTCACAATCTTTTGCACATTTGTGGTGTCAAAGAATCTCAAGTTCATAAGTTAAGATCTGAGTATGCATTTTAGCTAAATCATACATATGATTTTGGGGTGTCCCAAAATAAGAAATATCTCTTAAAATGTGAGGTGTAGTGATTGCAATTTAAAAGCTCGGTAGATTTTAAGGGGAGGAAAAAAAGAAAAGAAAAAGAAAATCCCCTTTTTCAATCTTTGCAGGACAACCAGCAAATTAGACTACAGTTTCGTTGAACCAACAAGATCATGTAACATGTACATGAACAAAGCAGCCCTTTTGTTAATCCACTAACAGTACCATGCTAGGCGAAACCCCAGCAGTAATGCAGACAAATATCAAGAACCTGTAAAAGCTACTCAGAGAGAAAGAATAAAATATGAAGCCTACTTAGTGATCTAAAAAGAATTCGATTTGCAAGAAAAGAACAACACCACGAAGACACCAATCCACACAACAAAAAAGTGACGAACAAGCAACCTACTTGGACAAAAACACAGTCTGACAATCAGCGGCATCAATTTCTCGCCACCCAACATCTTTCTATCAAGAAAAAAGAACAACAAAACATCAAACGAGTTTCCAGAGGAAAAAAAAGAAAGAAATCTGGAAAAAGAAGGCCAAAAAGGAGAAAGCTTTGGAGGATTACGGGAGGGCTGGCATAGGCCTCGAAGGCGAACCCAGCGAGCACGACAGCGAGGTTGATATCAAAAGGAGGCCGCTGCTCCTCCTCAGAGCCGGAACGAAGGACCGCTTGCCCGCCGCCGCCAACGCTTGCTCTTCCGCGGGACCTCAAAACCCTAACTTTCTTGGGTATATCCAAGGAGAAAGCCTTCGCGTCCCACGTCGAGACGGGTTTATTGAGACGAGAAGAGGATGTCGAAGAAATAGGGCAGTAGAAAGGATGGAAGGGAAGAGGGCGGAGAGTCACAGTAGTCATTAGCGAGGGACTTCTACTGAAGCGCCGAGACCATCATTCTCTGTTTTTTCTTTTCTTGGCGAGGGAAGAAGAAGATAAGGAGGGGATTTTGAAACTGACACGGAAGAGGATGCGCGGAAATTCGGAAGGAGGAAAAAAAAAAAAACAAAAGCCCCTACCCTTTCAAGAACGGGCGCTCGCAGAGCAACGGGTTCCAAACTTACTCCGAAAACTACCGTGTTGAAACCGAACGGGCGATTTCATTGCCACCTCAGCCCCAGCCCACCGGTATAACGCTATGACATGGCCAAATAAAATCACGAGTTAAAATGATGACTTCAAACTCGTCTATTGAATTGAGGAAATTGAAGACACCAATTAGATTGACGATTTTACGTGGTCGCCAATCCAAGTGGCGAGTTCATGGCTTTAAATTTCCTACCCGATCCCTTCCATCCTGCATCCAAGAAAATCCTCTATTCTAAAAAAATCAATCTCTTACCCTACTCTAAAATCTTAATCCATCCTTTTTACCTTTAGTTTTCTTTAAAACCTCTCTCTAAATTCTTAGTCCTCTAAAAACCTCCTAAACTCTCTTTTTCTCCATCAAATATTCAAAAAATTCTAATAATTATCGTCCGACCTCTCTTTTGACTTTAAAATCATTTCAAAAACCCTGATAATCTCTCTCTCCACCCCTTCGGTATTTTAAGCATCTAGAAAACTCTTTCTTCTCTTATTTGTGTAGTCCAATCTGAATCAATTTTATAGCTTCAAGAAAAGATGGGAATATTTTGAAAGAAAAAAGAGCTCGAGTAGAAAAAGAAAAATCAAAATCTCAGAATAGGTATAAAGGAGATTTATTTCTAAACTCTGAGTCAAGTAAAAAATTTCAATCAAATTTTTCTCGACGAAAAATTAGAAGAATAGTTAAGTTCATTTAGTGATTTTTGAATTGAGTTTCTTTTTGAACGAATGAGTTGGCTTTATATGATTACATTAAACAAACCAACATACCTACATTAGTTAAATATTTTTATAGTAATTTTAACTTTGATAGATCAGCTTGTTCTATTTTATCTTTTGTGAAAGACAAGATGATCGAGTTTGATTGTGATGTCCTTAATCGAATTATAGGTATTCCGTCAGATGGTGATAGATATTTTAATATGATTTGTTGGAATCATAATAGATTAGGTTATCGTGGTTGTATTAGAACTATTTTTTAGGATGATGGTTTAGGACGAACAAGTAAACCTAGTACACATCTATTACTATTAGAAAATAGATTAATTCATCATATATTAATATTTAATTTTCTGCTTAGAGGAGGTCATAGAGATAATGTATCACACATGAATATTTATCTCCTCACAAACATTCTTTCAGATGATAGAGTTAACTTGCCATATATAATGATAAGCTATATGATTGAATGCCTTAAAAAAACCCAAAACCTATTTGCCCAATTGAGCTATTTTGACTGCTATCTTCGAGGCCTTTGATGTTCCTATCACCGATGATGATGAAGTTGTTGAGGTCAGACCCACGAACACCTATGATAAGTCATCTCTAAGGTATATGGGCTATATTTTTTCTGATGATGGTTAGAAGCATACATCTACCGATAAAGAAGAAGGTCGGCCTTCCAACATAGCTAAGCCCAGTCATCATATGCAGTCTGATCAACAATCTTATGATGTGCATGCATTGTCTGCTTGATTCGATGCACTAGAGACTGATGTCAACGAGGGATTTAAATATATGGATGAGGAATTCGTATGGTTTGATCAGTTCATACAGCATTTTTATCATCAATTTTCTCCACCTCTACAGGACCTGTAGCTAATGATTAAGCTCTAGCTTGAGGCCTTAGATGATGATGAATTATGTATTTTTTTTATTTTTTTAATATATAATGTTATTTATTTCTAATGAAATTATGTATCGTTAGTTAATGTTATCCTAAACTTTATTCCAAGCATTTTATGGATGGATCGATTGTCTAGATTGGTCAATTGGGATTTTGGCCAATCGACCATGGGTTTAATTTATAGATCGATCGATCGTTCAGGGTTTCAAACTTGACCAATCGTATGGATTGGTCAATTAGGGTTAAGGATGGTCGACCATCATTTTGCTTGATCAACCATGGCCGGTCGACCATGATTACAGGATGGTTGACCACATAGCGATCGACCAGAGTCTCAGCCGGTCAACCGTAAAATATCGAGCGTTTCATGGCTAATCGATCTATAGGTCTGAAAGTGGAAAAATCTGATTATTTTCATCAACAGCAATTGCAATCATCAACTTTTCTCGATACTTTCCATACAAAAATATAGCATCAATACTGATTACGGGTCTACAGTGCTTGAAGCCTACAATCGATGGTGCAAATGCCCAAAAAAATATGATCGAATGTAATAAATGATGGATGACCACTATGATTGCTAATGAACTTCACCCAAGATCTAAGATTAAATTATTCTACAGCGCGCAACCACTTGGGCAATAAGTCATATGACTTATCCCAATCTCCATATACCATTGCAATTGCTTTCTACTTCGCCTCCCATAGCTTTCTATAATCGACCATATAATTAAATACATTCTTTATGACTACACTAATATCATTGATGGAAATTATGGGTACTTCCTTTACAAGATCATGTATCTCATTAGCGATGAAATTCGAACTAAGTCCATAGTGATCTTGTGAAAGCACGGCCGAAATACAAGTATGTGAACCAGCATATCTTATAATTTCAAAATAACCAACCCGCTTAATGGCTCAGAGCTTCTAATTACATCTCAACTCCGTATTTTATATTTAACAACCCAAAGATTCGGCTCTGAGTCATCAACCTTAAATTTATGATGTGTATCCACTGAATACTGTCTTACAGCAGTTTATAGTTCTATCTTATCTGCAAAATGGAGCCCTTTTATGAAACTCATCACCTTTTTCCTAGATACTACAAGGTGCTAGCAATCCAGAAGATGTTGATGCATTGGCAGCCATTCAATCAATGCTCCTAAATGTAACTGAGGGAGCTTCAAACACCGGATAATTTGGATGCTCCATATTATGTGAGAAATGTACATCATGAGATGTACTTACTTGTTAAGCATCATCATCCATACCCTCTTCACCATGTACATCATCTTCCTCAAAAAGTGGATTGTCAACATGGACAGCATCTTCGGCCACCATGTATAGTAAGGCTTATCTGACGATAGGTTCTGACACATTACCATCCATTGCCAAATAAACATCCATATCTCTTGAACCAGTATTCAGCGGAATACTAGCCATACATGGACTAGAAGCTCCAATCTGTTCACTCGTCTGTGTTGTCAATCTAATATCCTAATTGGCTACTTTATCGTGCACCGAATCGAGAAAAGTTCTGGTGCCCTCAATAGATTGTACATTAATGTATAACTCCACACAAAATAAACGAGAATATGAACTTACAGTTGAAAATATTATCTTCATATCTTCATCATCAACAATCGGAACAGGTTCATATTTAAGAATTGCCGACTGCACAACAGTGGAATATCTATATATTACCATTATTCTATTTATACTTCTATCTATGTGAAAAATTCTATATAACTTATCCTCCAACTCCTCGAATTTCATTCCATAATTCTATCTAATGGCCTTTTGTAGTCGGTTGGTATACTCTATTTCATACGGTCCTTTAACCATAGAACCATTGATATAGCACAAGATTGTTACTATTTCTGCTATTTCTATTACCTACAAAATAAATTAATCGGATTAAGATAGCTCAAATTATTCAAATTGATCAAATACACGCTATAAATTAATTTAATCTAGTATTAAATTGACATAACTTAATCAAATTAATCTAATTTACGTAAATTAATTTAAAGTAAACTAATTAGTATAGCCTAATTTACTTCAAATTAATTTAAATCTAACTTAAATTTAATTATATTAATTAAATTAATAAAATATTAAAAAAAATTTAAATAAAATTAATACAACATAATATATACATGACATAAATTTAAAATATAGCTTAAATTATTCAAATTGATCAAATATATGGCATAAATTAATTTAACCTAGCACTAAATTGATACGACTTAATCAAATTAATTTAATTCATGTAAGTTAATTTGAAGTAAAATACTTAACATAATTTAATTTACTACAAATTAATTCAAGTTCAATTCAAATTTAATTATAATTATTTAAATTATAATATAATTAATATAAGATTATAGAATTTAAAGCAGTTATAATTTAGATAATGCAACTAATGTATTTAATCTAATTATTGTAAATAAAAAAATATATAGCATAAATTAATTATAATAATATAAAAATATTTAAACATTACCATATAAAAGAAAATATTTAATTTTTAAAATTATCATATAAAAAATTGGGCTTATCTGATTGAGGACCTTGGGACAAGGACTGCAGGATCCGGACGTGGGGGAGGACCGGGGTGGGGTCGGAGATCGAGCCGAGTGGAGATTCGTTGGTTGGACGGTAGGGGGTAGTAGGGATCGGGGGTGGAGCAGGGAATTCAAAAAATAAAAATAAAAAAAAATTAAAATAGGACCGAACGGGGGATGGGGGTGGCGGGGTGGGAGGACCGGGGGTGGGGTCGAACAGGGGTAGGAAATCGAAAAAGCAAAAAAAAAAAAAGAGCCAAACGGAAAGGATGGAAGGGCAAGGGGGATCAGGCATGGGACTGAGGACTGAGCCAAGTGGAGAAGCAGCGGTCGAACGGCCAAGTGAGGAACAGGATGTCGGACAACAGGGAACAAGGAGATTGGCACTGTGCATGGGGGATGATTCAACTGATATCGCCAGTTGAATGGACGATTTCACTGAAGTCGCTCGTTCAATGAGTAATTTTAGATTATACATGTGGCACACATTATTGCACATGTGGAGGGCTATCTTACTTGAAATTGTCTGTTGAAGAGACAATTTCTACGTGTCACGATAATTTTGAAAATAAATTTAAGATAAAAATATTTTTAAAATTAAATATTAAAAAATAATAAAAAAATTTTCAGATCCCACTCAAATCGATCGTTAAAAATGTCATACTGCCATAATATGTTATTTCAAATTTTAGTATTGAGATGTTGCTATTAAGATGGTTATTACAGCACGTTATAACAAAGACTAACGGGCAATAAATAGAAATTTCTCGATAGACAATAAATAACACTGACAAAAATATTGTTTTATTTAGAAAAACGGTATAAAAGCAAATAAAAAATGTTATCTTTATTGTGATAGTGATAAAAAATAGAGAAATAAGCTTAAATTGATCAGAAAATTCGCATGCCAGATTGATTAAGTCAAGAGACAGTCCGATCATGTGTCGGGAAGAGGACGTTCACAACTTCTATTAAGACAAGAATGGCATCAAATACTAAAGCAAAAGAAAAACTAATAACTCACAACAAAGAGAAACCTTCAAAAAAAAAAAAAAAAGATTCATGTGAAAAAAGGGAAATTACACCAACAAAGAGTTCACGGATGGTTTTTTTTTTTTTTTGAAAAACTGAATGCAAATGTAAGGTGGTTGTGTTGAGATGCTGGTAATATCCACTCCGATGGGGCTTCGTTCTTTTCTATTTACCAACCACAAGATATCACCCAAAAACAATAATATTATCCATGTTCAATTTTAAATTGTAGTTGGTTACTTTGACAATCACGTGCTTGGGGTCGGTCCTCGACGCTGCTTCTTGACTTGTGTTTACGGTTGGACTTGCTTTAATCATCATGTCCAGCACCAATCAGTTGTGAAATAGAACAATTAGAGACATGATGGAGCAAATTTATGTTGGCCTAAACTCATCCAAATCTATTTAATTACCATACTCCAGCCATCATTTACCACATGGTCATATATTAAAAATTAAACTAAACACAAAGATGGTCATTGAGCTAAATAATCCGTTACAATATCCACTATCAATTTTTCTCTGATACCTACCCCAGATGTGGCTAATTGGCTATAGATGTTGTTTAATGATTATAGTGTTTCATCCGTGGAGCGACAGTGTGCGCTAATCTATTGACCGTCAAATAATGATGGAGTCAGATATCTAGCACTTGCTTAAGGTTTCATCTCTGCGGTGACCATAAATATTTGAATGTACGAAGAAGATGCCAGGAAATCGTCAACCAAATATGGAGGTTGGAATTATTGGATTTTCGGACTTTGCAATGACCCCTTCAACATGCAATCTGGCATAAGGTTTTCAGGAAAAGCTGTCCTGTGCACTAATAGCTTGCACAGTTTGGAAAATGTGGCTTGCAAGAAGTTAGAGTCTGATAGAGCCTACATTGAGGTCAGAGAACTTTTTCAAGTATAAAATGGAGCTTTTTCTCCTCTAAAGAGATGCAAACCTTAATCTTCCTTGGTTGCATCAACCTTTGAGTATCTTTGATTGAAAAGAGTTGGACTTTGGAATGGAAATGGAAATAAGTGACATCATTTGATCAGAAACAGTTCTATTTTCATTTCAATTCCAAAGAAGAATGGGAATATCCTAATTCTTCAAAACCTCATCCCTACTTTTTCTTCTAATTCCGATTCTAGTCATAAATCAAAAATATTCTAATACATTCGGATTCCAATTCCGGTCGCGAAAGAAAAGAAACACACCCACAAAGCATCCTGTTACTAATTGGGACTACCGCAGAAATACACATTTTCGTGAATGGTACATGTTACCAGGGTCATAGTTTGGCATCCTCATGGAGGTCTTATCTTGTGTCATCTTGAGACTATGAATCAATACGCCTATCCACCATGGATCTCGAGAAAGGGTATAGCAATGGACTAAACGTGTCTTACCGTACATAGAATGGGCTCAAACAGGACATGCTAACAGAGGTAATTCAAATGAGATATTGCAAAATAATCGTTAAGAATTGTAATGCCAATTTGCTGTCAGATTCACGAGAACTCAGTAAACAAGTTATTCAAATAGAATCAACTAAAACGGTCAAGTAATAAACATTTTAGCATTAAACTACAACACAAAACCCAGGCTCGTCCGATGGTGCAAAGCACAAATTACATCTTCAAATCATGAAAAATGGATCAATATATTTAAAATTACAAATCATAGCCCACAGTTCCTTACAGCTATGCAGAACTGCCTCTATGAACTGTACATTTTTTTGAAGAACCCCCTAAAAGAGAAAAGACTAGGAAAAAGGCCAAGGAAAGAGCACTTCCTTTTACAAACTCAAATAAAATAGTCATCCATGCCATAGTTTCTTCTAAAGTTCCCATGCTCGCTCATGCTCCCTCTCAATCTGTTAAAGGCCTGTCTCTGCCTCTTGGTTCTCAAGGGGCCTGATCTATTGTGCCCAACTAAGGATTCCAACTTACCAACCAACGTAGATGTTGAATGCGGTCTCTGCATTTCTTCTGTCGGATCCGAACCATACTCCATTGTCATAAATGATGAGGCACACCCATAAGTTAAGCGTGGTGCCGCCCCATTCCACCAACTGCTGTCATGGCCAAAGTCACAGTCGGTGCCCAATGAATCCTCTCTCTGGCTGAAGGAATCATCACAAGTTTCATCCATGTCATTGTACATTAGCTTCAGTGCCTGTACAGCTTCTCCCATGAATGGCCTTTGCGATGCTTCTGTGTGAACGCACAGGGAGGCTATCGCTGCTACTTTTGCCATATTGCCAAAGTCATATTTTCCATTCAAGGAAGGATCAATCAATTGCTCTAACCCTTCTTTGCTGGCAAGCAGAGGGCGTGCCCAATTTACAAGATTCTCTGGTCCCTGAGGTTCAGACATGTAGACAGGCTTCCTACCTGATAAGAGCTCTAGCAACACAACCCCATAGCTGTACACATCGCTCTTGACAAGTAGATGCCCTGTCATTGCATATTCTGGAGCCACATACCTGGAAATCACCAGTTATATTTCTTGCAAACATTCAAAAACAAAAAACAGAAAGCACCTATTTTATCACGATATACAAGGAAAGCATGCAATGACACCATTTCATTTTAACTGTTAAGTAATTGACCAAGGTTGTTTACCTAAGAAGAGGAGATAAAGAATGAGGTGCAGTTTGATATCATGTAACCTAAGAAAGGATAAAAGATACTGCACATCAACTTTTCAAAATGATTATGAGTGTATGCAGAGATGATGGCTAGTTCTCTAACTAAATAACTAATCTCTCTATCAGTGGGCTTTTATAACAAGATGGGATGCACCAACAATGCTATCCTTTGCTTGCCTGCCATTCAACAGGCCCCCTTTGTTGTCAAAAGAAGATATAAAAACAGAAGCATAGCATATGAAAAGAAGAAGAAGAAGAAGAAGAAGAAGAAGGATTAAGATAAAAATTACTGGAATCATGGTGAAGCAGGACCTAAAGAGTGGATCCTGACAGAGTGACAGATGACTAAGGTTCATAGTTTCTGAACATGAAAGTCACAGTTTCAGGTTACAAGGAAGAAAATATATTCAGATAATCAGAATCGGCAAAAACTAGAACAGCTGTGGAAGATGGTTATGGAGGAATCACTAGTAGTCCGATGCCCAATGATATCATGGATGCGTGGAGGCAGGAACACATAAAAATTTTGAAGATGCTCAAAGAATCAAAGTGAAAGTCACTCTTACCTATAAACAGATAAGCAGAAATAGATTAAACAGGCATGGGGTGAAATAAGATAAAAATGCAAGTTTAGAAATTTAGATTTTATGAGCCAACCAGGTATCCTGACTGTAAGTGTGACGTAGACCCCAGGCATTTTTAAAGAAAATGTTTCTAGCAAGCATTGTATAATGTTGACAACAGAAAGCAGGTGGCATTAAGTTCTTGATTGAAAATATTATGTTCTTTTGATAATTTAATCCCAATTTGGCACAAAAAGCCTTCTTAATCAGTAAAATTCTCAGTTCAGAATTTTAGTGAATTTAAAACCATGAGAAATGAAATAAGAAAATGGACACTGTCATATACCAGCCGCTATACCGACATGATACTGAGAGATACTGCACTGTGCATTTCATTTAGTTTTCTCAATGCAGAAAGGGACTAGCAACTGGTGCAGCTAGCAACAAGGTAAGCAATAAAATGCAAAACCAAGTTAAATGCATGCTTCAGGATTCATCGTTCCATAGACAGGATTGCAACCATAATAGCAAAAGCTCACAGATCGGAGCATCTTGCAGGCAATTATTTTGATAAAGCAAATTATGGTAATAAAAGAGGAATAATAATATTACCCAAATGTTCCCATGACCTGAGTAGAAATATGATGGATTCCTTCTGATGCTACCCTTGCCAGCCCAAAATCTGAAACCTTGGGGGTGAAATCATCTTCTAATAGAATATTACTGGCTTTAAAATCACGGTGTATGACACAAGGGTTAGAGTCCTCATGTAGGTATGCCAGTCCTCTTGCTGCACCAAGGGCAATTTTCATCCGAGTATCCCAGTCAAGAGGTCCCTTCATTTTATCAGCACCTGAAACACTAGAACATTAGGTCATTAACAACTGAATGAAGCCATAAACAAGGATATTAAATCCTCAGAGCAGTTCCACAATTGTCAGCCATGATTTTTATCAAGAAGGTGCCCTGCACCATGCAAACAAAGACTACTACAGAAGTTGCTGGATACAAGGAGAATACCAAGATTGTGCACCCTGTGTACAAAACCAGCAACTTCAGAAATTAGAACCATACCATGCAGATGAGATTCCACGCTGCCATTTCGAACCAGCTCATAAACCAGGCATCGCTTGTGCCCGTCAATGCATATGCCAATCAGTTTGACGAGATTACGGTGATGCAGCCGGCTGAGCATCTCAACTTCCGCAATGAACTCACGATCTCCATTTTGGTCCCCCCTTGTGAGCAACTTAATAGCAACCTCACTTCCATCCTCCATGATACCATGATAAACACATCCAAACCCACCTTCACCAATAACTTTTTTGGCACTGAAATTATCCGTGGCCTTTTCAAGCTCTGCTAAAGAAACTGTTTTCACTGAGGGTGGGCGAGTAGCAAGGGTGGAAACAAAGGATACTGATGTTGAGCTGGCCATGCTACTTGAACTGATGGACCTGATACCTAACATATAGCCTCAAAATCATAATGTACACATTACAGGGAATATAAGTCATATACATGTACATTCTTAAATAAGGTTCATAATCCCCTAGCAAATTTAGCAGCTGCTTAAGCTCTCATTTAGTTGTTTGCTAACACTCACAAAAAATGCACCTGCATATGCACATTGGTATGCAAAGTAGTAAACGAAAGATGCATGAGAATCATTAAAATAAAATTTACAACTTCAGATTTCATTGAAGAATAAATTTTGATTTATATCATTGCCTGATGCCAGAAAAAGGGAAGGATTGTAAAATTTTAATTTGACATGCAATATTACATTAAAAGATGATGCAAACATATTTTGAATTTGTCCTTGCTAATAGCATAATAATCATCAAGAATGACTGCTTTCTCTCATGGGAAGGTTATATATATATATATATATATATATATATATATATATATATATATATATATATATTATTGAAGAATAGCAAGTGTTATCATATAAATAAATCGGAACATATGGTAACTCATTATTTGGAAAATTTCTACCATGAAACTACATTGGCCTCAGGGAGCTACATTAGGAATAAATAACTGCACACCTAACTAGCTGGTTAACCTATACACAGGCTCTTTTTTAAAATTTTTTTTCAAAATGGAGTTTATGATAGGGCTTCTTTTAGTTAGCTGTGGTCATCGCATTCATCATGTTTCTATTTGTTAGCAAAGAAGAAATTTGATTCTGCAAGCACATTAAATAGTTTTATGATTGCATTGTATTCAACTCCTAAAGGTATTACTTAAGAATCATGTCTTTGAGAGAGACTTTTCAAATAAGTAAATACCAAATCAACTTAGATTGAAGCATTATGATAACAAGCATCATACATCTGGTTCCCCTGAGCACTTATCATATAGCTGTCAAGTGTAAATTTAAAAGCTTAACAGACTTACATACAGAAATAAAGTTTTTGTACAACCAAGCCTAGCCCACCTGCCACCACAGCCTTTGGTGGTTGACCGTTAATGGGTGCTACACAGTACAAACACTGTATGACATAATTGGTCCAAACAACATAAGTACTGGATTCCAGGATCACTATGAGGGGATTGGGATATTACGAGCCTGGGGCTTGTGCAGCAAAAGTTCTTGAACAGAGAGGTTTGTGGGAGTTGATATTTATTTGACACAGTTGCGACTTGGGAGAGTCCACTTGGATTTGATCTTGCATGGATAATAAGTAGAGTTGGCTTGAGAAAAGAGTCTTTTACACAAACTTATTTAAATTTTGATCAAAACAATATAAGAAGATGTGGAAGCAAGAGTTCAATGAAAACTAAATTGAAATTCTAATGGATATGATGGTTTTAAATAAATCCAAGGGTCAAGATGGCATAAAAACAGAAACTTATTGGCAATATTGTATATAGTATAGATTGGTTTAATTCAACTTAAGTAATAGCCCAAGTATTGGTTGGCTCAGTTATTTAACTTTACATTCATCACATATATTTCCTAGTAGGAAATATATCATGGCAAACTCATGGTCTTAATTTACTCTTAAAATTTGAAGCGTTTCAGTTAAACGTCTAAAATAATGGTTTTATAAATTAACAAATAAATCAAACCATGGGTACAAACCATAGAATAACTAAGCCAATGTTATATGGCATAGCCAAGGTGAAAACTGAAACACTGGAGTACCAATGACCGAACTCAAAGGATTGAGCTCAAGAAGAACTAGACAAAGCTTATTCTCACCAATTAATTCAACAAGCATCCAAAATATAATACCAATAAGCTCAATACCACTTAAATTCAAATAAACCCTGACATGACCTTACCAGTTTTTCTAGTAGTTAAGGGAGGAATTGCAGGTCCTATAGCAATGGGGGGTCTTCCAAGTTTCTTCCATTTCCAGATAATGCAGACTAACCCAAAGCAAACCAAGACAAGTATGAATGATGATAATGAAATTAAAGCAATGGTTTTTGCATTCATCTTCTGCATCTTGCCATGGTGTACATCCACCATGAAAGGATATTGTTGACTTCCAGAAACACTCGGGCCCAAGAATCCCTCTGACATGGGTGGTGGAGAAGAAGGAAGTCCTATGTTGATGTTTGCACACTGTTAAAGAAATGAATGCATGTAACATGATGAATGTGAGAAAAAAGAGACATGGTATTACCAGGATAATGAACATATATCACATCGTAATCACCAAAGATGGATGTGTTTATCTGCACTTTCTTCTGCCAAAATCTGTCATAAGTCAGTAATGCAGTCATCCTATCAAAATTCTCTCCTAGTGGGACCAGGTCAATAGTAACTGTTGTCATTTCTGGATCCCGAATACTGGCCCCAGCACCCATTATTCTCACTTGACTTTGTTTAAGAAAGGTTCCTGCCGCAACCTCAACTTCTAGCTCCTCAATCCTTGAAAATAATTGATATGGTGCTACTCCAAGGTCCATCTTGACTTGCATTGGGTATACACACCCACAGGGTGAACCAATTGGGGTTGAAGTGAGTGGCTCATAACAGGAGATTTCATCACAACCTATCAAAAATTTCAAAACATAAATAACTGCTAATGATTGCAACAACATATGCTCATTCCTGATATGGGAGGCATGGAACTGCTGAGATGCATGAAAAACTAGGTAAATGACCTTAATATTTCAGACCTTGGTTTTGTGATGGTGAAGCTGAGGTTGGCGGAACAGCATGAGGTAACCTCTGGTGATGATTCAGCACAGGATGACTTGTAGGAGAGCCTAAAAACAGATGATATAATGATATTCCAAGATGTATATCAAAGACACATGAAATTATGAAGACTTCAATTACCATGATATTCAGGATAATGAGCTGGCGAAGGTATTGGACCTGAAGGTGTCATATTCCAGATCATGGGGGAGCCTAGTGAGGTCAATGCCTGAGTTGTTGGCATCAGCCTTGCTGCACAAAATATCCTGGCATCCTTAGGAAATACATATAAATAACAGACAATTATGCCTAAAAATATCCTCCAGTATAAAACTCAGACAAAAAGTATTTAGGTATTGTCATTACTAAAAATGGTTGTAAGGAAGAAAATGAAGCTAAAAGCTAACAGGTGTTGATGTGACCTTCCTACCATCACTGTCACCACAACTAATGAAACATAGGGCAAGACCTGATTTGTCCCTAATAAGGCCTAATTAAACAAGCAAAACACACAACCTCCATAAAGACAAAACACTAAATCAACTTGCTCCAGAAGGAAATCAAATGAATTAGGTTCCTTTCATAGCTTGAGATTCTTTTCTATGGCTACCAACCTATCTTCCACCATTTCACCTTTCTTGCCTGGCCTTGGAACACCATGGATAATGATACTGGTCTGCACAAGAAAGATGTTGAGAGAAGCTGGGAAGGACGGCCTCAAATTGGTGTTTGTGATTAAGGAAACTGAAGAGAAAGATACACCATGACATAGATAAATGTCGCAAAAAAAAAATCTGAGAAAGCATGCAGTGGCAGAGAATGTATCCCATATGGAAAACAACTGGACCAACTGGAACAACAAGGATTCACTAAGCTTGTGAAGGCTTGATGAACAAAATAACTTTTTAAGTCCCATCTAATAAAAATGTACAGGGTCCTGATGCCATACATTGATTCATTAACCAGAAAGGAACGACAAAATCACTGCTAATGTCTGTTCTCATATCAAGGACAAAGTGGAAAGATGAGGAGCAACCACCACATCTTCATTTAGTACATGACAAATGTCAGATAAGTTTAGAAATCTTGAATGGGTTGGGCCTAAGTATCAGTTATGCCCCTACAATTGCACACCTTGGGGAACTTTCCTAGAAGAGAGGAATCCCTTGGTGTTGCTTGCTCTTTTCTGATTGTAAAGTACCATTGCAAGATCATGGCTCAAAACATTACAATGAAAATCTAATGCAGCGGGGCAGTCTAAGGATTTATCATATTTTGAAAATGAATAAGACATTCATTACTTCATCATGTAATTCTTTGGATGACAAATTGTTGTAAGAATATTAACAGCACCACGCTGTGCCCTTTATAAGTAATGTTAAGACTCCACAATATGTGATTTCTACATATGTCCCCTTGAATGCAAGGTACAACATGGCTAAAGATGCAGCATGATTTATCGGGAGGGATAGATATGCATATGCCTCTATTTCAATGTCCTCCTCTTCTCAATTTTCATTGAAATCTTCACTCCTCTTGCATCCCATTTGCTTTCTTTTCCTCCATCCTTTCCTTAAACCTGAACCCACTCTTCCATTGCTGATTTCAGTTAAGTACTACAGAACCATTTCCCACCCATCTTTCTTTCCCTTTTTTTTTTAAAAAAAAAATTGGTTCGAGAAAGGAGTGCAGACTCACTCACACTATAGTTGTCCAAGTCTATATTTTTGAGGATGCACCACCCAGGAATCAAACTCGGAACCTCTTGTTGCTAAGTAGAAGGATGTGATCCTTGGGCAAGCCCCAATGCACACCCCGCCCTCTTCCATCCTTTTAGCAATCATATTGCTGGTTCTAGAGTTCATGAAGCACTATGACTCATAATCTTATTGTACATACATCATCTGCCCCCTAAAAAAAGGGGATGAGCTTAAGGATGTAGGGAACATCCACACAAACATATTTCTAAATTCTAATAGCAAGTGGCTGGAGCATCTTTCAAATGTTAAAATTTTGTCCAGGCTTGAGCTCTCCATGATGGAATTATCTAGGAAAGAAGCAGGACTTCATGCATGTATGTTAACTACATTTTATCAAAGATGGCAAGGAAGACCCTTTGTAAGTTTGCTTAACATGCAGAGAATGTTGTATTGGCTTTTTAATCAATAAAATTGATGTAGCAATGTTTCTCAAAAAAAAAAAAAAATGCTGTAACAGTGTTTATAGCATCCTCTGTCTCTCATTCGTCATAGTTCTGTGTAGGAATAATGTCAGCTTCTCCTACTTGATGAGCGTAAGCAATGAAAATTCATTCCTACATCACATTCAAGACTACTTAATGACAAACTCCACATATTGTTCGATGAAGATGGCAAATGAAAAATGTTATTAATATATGTGTGATGCATCCATCCTCTTTCATCCCTTGCAACCTGAGTCCAGGTCTAATAGATTCACAAAGCTTTAGATACTACATGTATACCGCTCTAGGAAGATATAGGTAAATGTGATGGATTGCAAGTCCACAGATCAGACATAAAGAGGGTTGAACTTCAGTAAACCAACACCCCACCACCACCCAAAAAAAAAAACACACACACACACAGAGAAAACAAACAAACAAATTCATGGATGACAATATATTGCATCACACTTTTTTGAATCATGAATTTCTTTGGGCGCGTAAGCACCAAAAAAGTCAAAAACGTGCGCAGTCCAATAGCTCTGTAGCTTGATCCAAAAACTCCTTTCCCTAAATTAACCTTTACCAACCCGCATATGTATGTTATTTTATCTCACACCATTGTCCCAAATATTAGTATGAAACAAGAGTGCTTCCATTATTGGCGTTATGCTTCAACCAAACAGTACAGAGCTATATTACCATAAACCCTTTGGAAGTTATTAAAATTATGTGAATTATATACATGGTTGGTATCATCTCCATCTACTTGGTACTAGAAAAGAAAATAGCTCACAAACTTATTTCCACCCAAATTTTTACTCTGAGCATCACCTCTGAAAGAACGAGATAGTTATGCCCCTAGACGTTACTGCAGACACCAGATATATACCCAATGATCATCAAAAACCCTTTGAAATTGCAACTCTGAACACAAAATGCAGTAATTTAAGTAGGCATTAGATCACATTACGCCCTTTCTTCCTTGTTTTACTGGTCAATAACTAAAATGCAACCGGACAGCTAACATTATGCACAATTAGCCATCTAAGATTGAAAAATTCATCCAAAAAACATTAGAAAAACACAAAATAAGAGGGCTGGAGAAGTACTAGAAGTGGAAGTAGCCAAGCGGAGAAGAGAGACCAGAAGCATCAAAAGAACAGACATGTCGACTCCGCCCCTCGGGAAAAAAAAAAAAACATCACCAGAAGCGGGGCCCAAACTCCACGGCGGGGCGGACGGGAAGCCCATCCCCCACAGCTCGCGGCCGCAATGCCCGCATGTCACCGCCGCCGGAGAAGGAGGAGGAGCACGCCGGTGGGCCCCAGTCAGAAACCCTAGCTCCAGCTGGGATCTCCACCCAGATCCACGGGAAGACAGAGAAAGAAGTAAAGTAGTTTCCAACGACGACTACAAACAAACCGGAGGCGAAGAAAGGAAAATAATGCTCTTTTAAAGCTCCCACAAAAATCGTAAATCTGAGACAAAAATTAAAGAAAAACGTTTAAAAAAAAAGAAAATCTCATCTCTCTCTTGCTCTCATATAGAGGCTTTTTTTCCTTTTTTTTATTTTTTTATTTATTTCCATTTCTTGTCAGATATTTGAGACTTAAGAAGGGGTAGATGCTTAAGCGGTGGAGTAATTAATGCTTAAGCGCGTTACACGTTCGCGAGTGCTTCTTCGTGTGTTATTTTCCTCCGGAGCGCTCGGTGGTCGGTACAAGGTTTGCTCGTGGAATTAGTCTTTGACAAGTCTATCATATAATTTTCCCAATAGAGTCATATTGCTGTAAACTAGTTGTTGGCTGAAGAGAACGGCGTCGGTCTGGTTTGATGGATGGTCGATGGCTCAGCAGCCCTTGGTACTCTTAATAATTTTAGGTAAGTAGGCCAATTGTACGGCTGTGAGAATCGAATAATGGGAATACCGTTAGGTGACCATTTAGGATACATTTTGTTGGCGGAAGTCGGCTTTTTTTTTTTTTTTTTTTGTTTTTGTGGCGTGCAAATGGACGATTCGCATTAGTCTCGTGCAAGAACAGTTCAAAAGTTAAGATATATAAAATTCTACAAAATCAGCAAATAAATATCATCCTATCTTTACATTCAGTTGTTTGAGTGTTCAGCAACAAAATGTACCATCCAATCTGCTATAGCATGGCGAAGAGAGATCTAGATATCTCCGAATAAGTGGATGACTCTTGAGCTACTCAACGGCATTCCTCTAAATTCAAGAGATAACAAGTAGCAGAATTACTCTTTAAGAAGATCCTCTCGGCGTGAAGCTACTATCTTACAAAGGATGATGCCTATCCAAGCAGCATGAAGCTTTACAGCAAGGACCGAAGGCTCAAAAAGATGGAAGCCACCTAACTACCAGCATAGTCTATCCTCCAAATTGTGGTATAACGAAATTGGCACCATCTCTACCATCTTTGACACTGCCATCAAAGTTAATTTTGACAAAATCCAAGGATAAGGGCTCTCAAGAGATGGATTGAACCCTATGGATCGCTGCTGAAGCAGTCAGGAAGCTCCAGAGACCAAGGGTGTCAAGGGATGGAGTGACAGAGTCAAACTGGTGGTACTCCTAAGCCAGACCGATAGCTCTTTCCAGTACCCGTTGAGCAGAAGTAACTTCATTTTCGAAAATAAGGTTGCTCCTGAGATAACCAGATATGATAGATAATATAAACCATCTATCCACCGATGACGATCATCCTGTCGATCACACTCTGACGAACCAAGCTCATGAAGGACACCAGCCAAGGATCAGAGTTCATCTTCCATGGTGACTCTCGTCCTAAGGCAGCAAAGGATAGTGTGCTCCATAGTCTCATTCTTTACATCACAGGCCGGACACGAGGTCGGAAGATCTATGCCTCTCTTCCTGAGAAGTCGGGCTCTTCAATGACAACCAAAATAAGTCGCTTTCAATCTTGAAAAATTTTCTTCAATTTTAATTTTAAATATATCTAATTTTCAAAAAATAATTTTAATTTTTGCTTGATATTTAAATTTTATTTTAAATTTTGAATTCCAATGTGAATTACATACAATGAGAAATTTAATCATTCCAATATCTATTGTAATACATCTCGATCAAATATCGCTGTTAGGATTAGAAATGCAATTTTGAATTGTTAGCTTAAAGAAGATATAACCCACATATAGGCTAACTTGGATTGTGAAATTTTGATCTAATCTCGAGCGAGTCAACTAAGATCCACATGGATTTGCATGATAAGTTTGTTCATCAGGCTCTTCTATGCTAAGCTTTGTTGATTGAGTTCAGCATCCTTTAATGTAAAAGCATAGGATTGAGTGTTAATGGAACTATTTGGCCTGGATGGACTCCCAAGACCGCATTTGGTTTTGGATTAGGGTGGAGCAAGATCTTTTTGAACTCATTTTCTCCAACTATTACAATCAAATATCAGAAATAATTTCATATCTAAAAAGGATTTTTTTTGCATGTTAATCCTCATAAGCTTGCATATATAATTCTATATGTCCACTTCAATCTCTTTCAGAATATTTTATCTTAATGTATAGTGGGTCCGTGCTACTATGTTAATATTGGACTAATTTTTTCCAATAAATAGGATCTGAAGGATTTCCGAAGGCTGAAGTACTCAACCAACTGGGCCCGACGTTACTGGAGGCTGAGCTGGGCAAGATCATGAACTTTTCGTGGATCTAAAAAGGTATTTGGGATCACATAGATGTTCGGAATTAGAGATTAAAACTAGTATATAACTCCCGTGATGTGTAGAATATTTTTTCCTCTAACCATTATTGAAATATAGTATAAAAATATAACAAATTATAGTAAATATAAATCTTTCATGGTTAAATTTCTGTTATACATAAAGCGACGAACTTAATTGATGGCCAAGCAGAAACTTTCATTAAAAGTCTAAATTTATATAGTAATTTGTGGCTATGTCTCTATATGGTTATTTCATTCAAATCTTATGTAAAATATGTTTTAGTAATATGTCTACATGATGTCTTTGGCTCATCTTAGGAATTACAATCCTTTGCTTAATTAGCAATAGAAGATTCTAAGTATGATTCTTAAGTGATACATTCAGATTTGCTTGGGTATCATGGAGTAGTTTATGTCTACATATGGTTATCTCATACAAATCTTATGTAAAATATGTTTTAATAATATGTCTACATGATGCTTTGGCTCGTCTTAGGAATTACACCCCTTTTCTTAATTAGCAATGGAAGGTTTCAGGTATGATTCTTAAGTGATGCATTCTGAAATCTATTCTTGGGTATCATCCAGTAGTTCATGTCTCTTCCTTTTCTTTTTTTTGAAAAAAAAATGATAATATCCATGTATTGCTTAATGTTGCTTCATGCATAATATATTCATGATATAAGTATGTAATCGATTTATATATATTTATTGTGCATTGCTTTTGGGTTATATTTAATCCAAAAAATTTAATAAGTCAATAAAATTAATCGCGCTCTAATTCGATCCAGCTAAGAGGGAACTGGTTTTGAGTTCAACCTATCCTTAATCTAAATACCCTCCATTACATGTAGAGCCAGAAGAGGGATGCGACCCGAGGCGACACAAAGATTATCGATGATAAGAGTGTGAAGATAAGCTCAAGGGATAGCTAGCTTTTGTATTTTTTCCCGATAGGAAGGGGATGGCTGCCTTGGATATTGCATTAAACGCTAATTCAAAAGTCAAGTTAATAGATAAATGGACCTAAAATTATATGAAACCAACTAGAATTCACAACCTATTTCATGTGGGTCCATCGCTCGACAAAATATTTAATTACAACAAATTAAGTATTGAAGATGCAAAAGTAACACATGATATATAGCGAAGAACGCTATTACCATCAGGATCAACATACGGTCTCATTAGTTCGCAACGCACAAAAAATTCTAGTCGTGGACAACTAATGAATAAATTATGGTATTTATATCCAATTTGAGAATATTTGCATCGTCATTAATGGATCTGCATGTATATGGAGAACAATTCAAAGAATCATTATTATATTGGTCAGAACATCCAGAGAATACTTCAATAATATTCAAAAAATATTATTGATGTGGATTGATCAGGTCATTACCTTAAAATCTAATTGGGTTTCCCAGCATCCTAGCTAGTTCTCAAATTTAGAAGAAGGGATGGATAGCAATCCATTCTTATTGCAAAAAAAGGGACCTACCATCCACGGTATTTGGTGCGGATTGATATGGAACTAAACATCCCGTCCGATTTACTTTGAATAGCATGCACAGGACCATGCCGAAGGGTAACTCCATAAAGTTCTTTTATGCTGGAGGGTAAGTCTTGCCGACAATATCATGGAGGATAATTACCACGTCAAAATCTGGCCTGTATTCATGATACCACCGTGAGAAGTGACGTGCATGGAAAGAAAGTAGGATGATTGACATGGAAAAAAGGTGAGCTCAAAAGATTCCGCATTCGGTACTGCCATATTGGATAACATGTCCACTTCCAGGCCACATCATACCTTCAAACCAAGCTGCAAGCCTGTCCACAAAAAACCGAGCTGCCACTCTTCAATCAAGTGGAGGAAATTAAAAGTTGCCTCGTGATTGTCTGGAATCCTCTGGTACTTGTAGCGGGAAGGAACAGTACTTATATCCCAGGAGTGTGGCATCAAGTTGGGCAAACAACCTTTGTTCCACCCCTTGGGCAATGAATCCAACTTCCTAAAGGGGCAGCAGCAAAATGGTTTGACATGAGAAATATAATGACAATACTAACTCAGCACTACAGTATAAAAACAACGGTGAAGAATCCTGGTTAAAGTCCAAGAACTTTGATTCAGAGGACCACCACCGAGGCATGCAGCTCTTCACAAACTAGATTGGTGCTAATCGTGGTTTGATATCAGCATGATGCCGTTTTGGACCAAATAATGATTCCCTCATCCTTACCCTAATCTCTTTCTCCCAAACGTGTCCACAAAGCATCAACCTGCCAATCTCCGGTGCAGTGGAATAAAAACAACCATCCTACGTCTGGACACTGGAGTCCACTCCAATCATGCACAATTTGTAGGTGTCTTGCGATTATTAGTAACATCAACGTTTGGCCGGCCGCCTCAGCAAGCGGTTGGAAACAATCCTAAGCATCGCGTGGACTGGCCGCCCAATCCCAACCAAGGAGCCCAGTAACTTGTCACGGTGGCCGCCCAAACGTATGGCATTCGCCAAAATTCGCGACTCCACTCGTGATAGCCACAGCCAGCAAGTTCACACGTGTCGCCATGATCTCTGATTAATATTTGCGTGGGGTCGATGCTTCCGAAAACCTCTGGCACCGCGCGCCATCCCGGAGGGATCGGCAAACGCGTACCGTTCTCCACTTCCGACGCGTGTCCATTTCGGAATGGACACGCGGGGTCTTCCCATTGGCCTGCTTCTTACCGTTGAACCCGGGGGCGACTCACGCTTGGACAAACCCGACCGCCCGTTCAAAGAGAATGGAGAAGGTAATCCTAGCCGCAGGTTATCCAACCGCTCACATGTGAACGCGTGGCTTCAACGACGCGCAAACTAACGAATCCAACGCATCCGTCGAGATCTCGAGATCTCTTGCCTGTATATAGAGACCTCGCTCTCCTCCACTCGTTAGCTCATGATCTGTTAGCTCGAAATCAAATCGTAAACGCGACCACCGAAATTTAGATAGAGAGGTAGAAGGGAGAAGGGGGGAAAGGGACGATCGAATGGCGTTGAATTTACGTCACCAGATCGGAGTGCTCTGCGGGAGGCCGGTGGTGGATCAGGGCGGCGAGCAGCCGGCGGTGGCGAGCGCTCCGGCGGTGTGGAACCCGCAGGTGCCGCTGGCGAAGCTGCGGTGCCGGCGGCTGGGGGTGGGGGAGATCGACCAGATATCGCCGCCGGTTAGTCCCTGTCGGTCGCCGGTGATGGGGTCGACTCGGCCGGACCTGTCAGTGGCGTGCCAGGCGCTGGTGACGGACGCGGCGGCGGAAACGGCAGAGGGGGAGGTTTGGGAATACGGCGGAGGGGTGGAGATGGGGAAGGGGAAGGGGGTGCCGGTGTACGTGATGCTGCCGCTGGACACGGTGAGGCCGGGGGGCGGGGTGAACCGGCGGAAGGCGATGAATGCGAGCTTGCAGGCGCTGAAGAGCGCCGGGGTGGAGGGGGTGATGGTGGATGTTTGGTGGGGCATCGTGGAGCGGGAGCGGCCGGGGGAATACGATTGGGGAGGCTATGCCGATCTGATGGAGATGGCGAGGCGGATCGGCCTCAAGGTCCAGGCCGTTATGTCCTTCCATCAGTGCGGCGGGAACGTCGGTGACTCTTGCACGTGCGTATCCTCCTCTCTACCGCTCTTTAACCTTTATCTCTTTCTTTTTTTTTTTTGAAATATCTTTTCCTGTCTATTTGTTCTTTTCTATATATTTCTCTTCTCTTTTTTCCTTCCTGTACGTCTGGGTGGGGTCGGGGCGCGCGCACAGGCGGCACGGCCGCTTGCGTGCCGGCAGCGGCCGGGTCTCGTGCGCATGGTTGCTTTGCGGAATCTGTAATTCTCTAGAATTCATTTTGATATTTCGAACCACGTTGTCTTAATTTTTCGCGCCATGATGCATTATTCTCAGTTTTTAGTCGTTGGATGATTGATTATAAGGTAACTTGATCTTATCGAACGGTCAAGGGGCAAACTAGATTACAGGAAATGGCACGATAGAATCTTCTTGAAAAACCCTACACTCTGCGAGAACTGGAAGAAAGCAACAAACCGTCCCGTAGGGGCCATGGAACTTTGGAGAAAGTGAAACTTTTAGTTGTTTGTTTATAAGAAAGTTTGTCATCGTAGAACTTTCGTATATCTGGTCCTTTAACGTGCTGGAAATACCCGTTCCCTTGTACATCGTCCATAAATGAGGCACGGTAATTTGCTTGCTTAATTTGGCTAGTAAATCAAACAGATGTTGGATCATGAGTTCAGTTTTGTCCACGGATCACTTTCCCTTTGTCGATGATGTTTCCCGGATAGAGTGGTCCGACTTAATCGAGTACGGACTGTTTTAGTCTGATAATAAGGGGAGAAATTATTGGTTAGAACCGGTTTGGGTTCTAACCAATAATTTATCCTAATGAGGGCAGGTTGTTAACGTAAACGGCTTTCTCACGGTTCTCGAATTCCGCGGAAAGCATGTGATTCATCACGTGATTTTCGAGTCTGTTCACGTGGGGCGCTAGCGTCGTATCTAGATGTTAATATGTTATTATTTGATATTGCCTAAAATCGTGATGCGGGTGCAGGATACCGCTGCCGAGATGGGTGGTGGAGGAGATGGAGAAGGATCCGGACCTGGCCTACACGGACCAGTGGGGACGCCGGAATTACGAGTACGTCTCTCTGGGCTGCGACACCCTCCCCGTCCTCAAGGGCCGCACTCCCATCCAGTGCTACGCCGACTTCATGCGCGCCTTCCGCGACCGCTTCCAGCCCCTTCTTGGCTCCACCATCGTCGTACGTCTCTCCCCACCCCCACCCCCCACAAAAAACAACACCCCCCGCCCCCGCCCATCACCACCGTCCATTCGTAATCAGACTTCGAATCAGATCAAATCTAATGTGTCGATACTTTCCTCCTTTTTACGTGTCACCAGGAGATACAAGTTGGCATGGGCCCCGCGGGCGAGCTCCGATATCCGTCGTATCCTGAGCTCCACGGCACCTGGAGGTTCCCCGGCATCGGCGCTTTCCAGTGCTACGATAAGGTATTTATTCTTTGGATTCTGATCGATAGATCGCCGGAGTGTGATCGGATCTCACCGGAAACTTTGTATTTGGTCGTGTTGCAGTATACGCTGAGCAGCCTGAAGGCGGCGGCGGAGGCGGCGGGAAAGCCGGAGTGGGGCCACGGTGGTCCATCCGACGCCGGGAGCTACAACAGCTGGCCGGAGGACACCCCCTTTTTCCAGCGCGAGGGCGGATGGAAAGGCCCTTACGGTGAGTTCTTCCTCACCTGGTACTCCCAGATGCTCCTGGACCACGGCGAGCGCGTCCTCTCCGCCGCGACTTCCATCTTCCACGGCGCCGGCGTCAAGATTTCCGTCAAGGTCGCCGGCATCCACTGGCACTATGGAACCCGCTCCCACGCCGCTGAGCTCACCGCCGGCTACTACAATACCCGCTTCCGCGATGGTTACCTCCCGATCGCGCAGATGCTGGGCCGGCATGGGGCGGTGTTCAACTTCACATGCGTGGAGATGCGGGACGAGGAGCAGTCCGGGGAGGCTTGCTGCCAGCCGGAGGGGCTGGTGCGGCAGGTCGCGGCGGCGGCGCGGGCGGCCGGTGTGGGGCTCGCCGGGGAGAACGCGCTGCCGCGGTACGACGAGAGGGCGCACGAGCAGATCGTCCGGACGGCCGTGGAGGGCGAGGAGATGAAGGCGTTCACGTACCTAAGGATGGGGCCGACCTTGTTCCAGCCGGATAATTGGAGGCGGTTCGTGGCGTTCGTGAAGAGAATGGGAGAGGGGAGGGAAGGTGGAGGGCGGTGCCGGGAACAAGTAGAAAGGGAGGCGGAGAAATTCGTGCACGCCACCAAGCCGCTGGTCCAGGAGGCTGCCGTGGCGTTGATGAACGGCTGAAAATAATAATAACGGGTACAGTGTATTTTAATTTGTATCTTTTATGTATAACATGGGGATTACCGATGGTGGGGATATGTTGTTTTTGGTTTGTTGCAGTGATTGGGATGCACGTTCTGATCCACAAGTGGATGTAATTACAAAATGGAGTCGAATCATTACAGTGAAGTTTGGATTTCAGGTGTGTGATTTAAGCAGCCGGGGAGAGGTGGGGGTGTGAAATGATCAAATTATTAGCGCATATTATCTAATGAAAGTGTTTGTCGTCTTTTTTTTGCTTCTATATTCAGCGATTAATGCTTATTATCCCGAGTACCTTTTTCCCATGATATAACCCAAGCTTCAATTCTAGCTGCAGTTTTTTTTTCCCTTCTGAAATGTGGTGAAATTACTGAGCTTATAATTGTAAAAATGCTTGGCGACTTAGTTGCAAAAAGAAATTGAGGAAAGCGGATAGATTGCTTTTTTATCATCCATCGTTACTGCAATGCTTCTAATTTTCAAAACATGGTTAAAAGTGAAATACTTCTGGATAAGGCTAAGAATTATGACTTGCTTTCACATGCATGAACTTAAGATATCAACATATAAAATATCTCAGAATTTTTTAAGAGTCATACGGAGCTCCGCATGATGTTGCTAAAGTAATGGATAAGACCCCATTAACCGCACCGATAGCTTCCTTTTATATTTGGCCTATTTCGTAGGTTGAGAGCGAGGAAATCACCTTCTGTAGATCAGCAAAAAAATAGTAAGTCCTATCCACAAGTCTATCCATGTTGTTCATCCAACCAATGACCATCTTGAAGTTGCCCTTATTTTTGGATGGGTTTTGGTTCACTGATTCATCATGGGAGGCTCCACTTTTGCGTCACATGATGCTTTTGTCTTTTCAAAAATATTATGCGAACCTTGGATTCATATATATCACAGGACGCGGCACTTTCTTTTGATGTTTCTACATGTCACTCCAGCGTTCTGGTGTTTTCATCTGCATGCTAGTTTTACTAATTGGTTAATAATTTAATTTGAATCTAACGTTCTTCAGGTTCCTTGTTGAACCTTGCATTTCTTTTATCTTTGAATAAATTACAAGAATACCTTCTTAAATTTGGGCCTATTTTACTTAAAATTTTAAAAAATATCAAATGAATTTCTAAAGTTATCGAAATATTCCAATAAAATTCCGACGATCATTTAACAGCTGACGGCATTAATAATTTTTTTTTAAAAATAACATAAATATTCATCTTCTTTCTCCGTCAGTGTTCCTCTTTCTCTCACTTCCTTCTTTCTACTTTTCTCTTCCTTCCCTTTTTTTTCACCCATTTCTTCTCATTTCCTTCCTCCTCCTTCTCCCTCCTTTCTGCTCCTCTCCTTTCTTCATCAATTCTCCTCCTCTTTCTTCCACCATGATGGGATTTTTCTTTATGGTTCATCAATCTTTTCTCACCTTAACCTCTTGGCTACTGTTTATCCTTTTATTTATGGTGTTTATTAGTTTCTTTCCCTATGGAATAAAATTCTTCTAATCCATCTATTTAATTTCTTTCTCAAATTCTACAAAATTTCATGCTTTTACCAAAATTAAGCTTTCAAAACCTTAAGAAACCTACTCACACTAGCACAGCTCTTACAAAATCCCATATGTTTGAGAAAAACCCCAACTAGAACCTAAGAAACCCCTTCAATCCCCCTCAAGTGCTCTCTTTTCCCATAGATCTCCGAAAAAGAGAATTAAATAAAAAGAAAAGGAAGCAAAAAGAAAAAACAATGATCAATCTATGTGGTAAAACTTTTATCTTTCATTTTTTTTCATCTTTTTTTTATTTTTGTTGATTTTTTTCTCTATTTTTCTTTACTTTTTACTCAGTTTTTTTCCTTCTTCAGGAGTCTCCATTGGGTGGGAAGCTTGGAGCAGCCGAACAGAAAAACTTAGATGATGGCTATGATTTTGTATTGGGTATAGATGGTTTGGAGGAAAAGAATGAGGAGAAGAAATGGATGGAAAGAAATGAGAGGAGAAAAGAGAAAAGGAGAATGGACAGAGAAAAGGGAGGAGAAAGAAAAGGAAGAGAATGAATGGAGAAGGAAGAGGAGAAAGGAGGGAGAAAGAGGAGGAAGATGAGAATGAGAAATTAATGAAAAGAAATGGAAGGAAGAGAAAGAAAGAAGGAAGTTGGAGAAAGAAGGACACCGACCATAGAGGAGGAGAGAAAAGAAAAAAGATGAATATTTTTATTATTTAAAAAAAATTATTAACAAAAATAATAGTTGGACTACATTAAAACATATCGATAACTAAAGAACTAATTTGATATTTTTTAAAGCACAGATGATGTAACTAAAATTAAGTTAAAGTAAAGAGATGTCCGAGTAATTTATCCTTTATCTCTTGGCAAGAGATTCTTAAATGACTATCAAGTCAACAAGCTTCATGTGAAGTTGGCAAGGCGCCAAAGCCCCTAAATCCCACTGGGAAAAAGGCTTCGACCAAGACTTATGCATCATTACTTTTTCCAAAAAAATAGAATTACTTATATATCCTCAATTGAACCACAAATTGCTTACAAATTTCTAAATCCAATTTAGTATGAGGTCGGCAAGCATTGCTGACTTCTCTCTGTGTAGAGTGTTTTAGGCAAAATATAGTAATTTTTTATAAAATATTAAAATACTCATATGCTTCGGGTTGCAAATTTATTTATAGAAGTCTCCATGGATCACAAAATTGTTCTCTCTTTCTCTCTCTCTCTCTCTTGCTTGACTCGAATGAATTCAAGAAATTCATCATTAATTATCCCCAAATATTGGGGCATTCCCGATCAAGAAACTTACTCAAGAAGACAAAATATAATGTAATATGTATTTTGCTCGCTCAATATTACATGGCTTAACCAGAGACATAACCCAGTTTTGATCAATGTAATAAGTAAATAAATAAATAAATTTGTACATAATTTACACTATATGTGAATATAAGCAAAGTTGTACCTAGTTCCAACATAGGTACCACCATCTTGACTTGAACTTGTCTAGTTCCAACTTGAGTATGGATTTGTCCATTTAAACAAGGTGGTGGTCAACTAGAATTTGTCCAGATTAAGAAGACTAACTCTACTCTAAACATAAACTGGACCATCATTGAAGGGCCAATCTGACTTGCATTTGACCAAAGTTAGAGAAGTAATTTTAGGGTCATAAGACTAAGCTTGACTAGGGTTAGAGGACTAACCCAAAACGAGCTTGACCAGGATTAGGGGACTAAACCTGACTTGAATTTGATAAGATTAGGGGAGTAATTCTAGCATGAGCTTAACCGGGATCATAGGACTGACCCTGGTTTGAATTTCACTGAGGTTAGAGAACTAATGATGGTGTAAGCTTGATGAGGATCAAAACACTAGTCCTGACTTGAATTTAATTAGGATTAGAGGACTCATCCTGGCACAAGCTTGACTAGAATCAAAGGACTAATCTTAGCTTGAAGTTGACTAGCGTCATACTAATTTTAGGTTGGATTTGATCAAAGTCGGAAGACTAAACTCTAGTTTGAAGAAGATGGATTTAGAGGACGAACTCTATTTAAGACTTAAGTCAAAGTACAAACCATCGCATGAGCTTGACAAGGATCAGGGACTAATCCTACTTTGGATTTGACTAGGGTCAGAGAAATAACCTCGCTTGGATTTGACTAGAATCAAAGGACTAACTCAAGGCACTTGAGAAAAAAGGTCACCAGTAGGGCTCGAGGGATCGACTTAGCAACCATCCCATGTATGTGAGTTCAGAGGACTAAACTCGCATCTTGCATATTGGACTCAGAGGACTAAGTCCAATTTTGGCTTTGAACTATCAGAGAACCAACCTAAATTTGATTTAATTAAAGTTTGAGAGGACTATCCCTCATCTAGCTTAATTAGTGTTAGAGGATTGATCCAATTTTTAATTTGATTTGGTAAGGACTACTTCTAATCTTGATCTAAATCCAGTTAGAGCCAGAGAACCAACTCTAGTCGCATAAAGAAGACGGTTGCTAAGGCTAAGGGTTTGAGTTGGTAACCATCTAGATTTGGTATAAAGTATGGTTTGATACTTTAAGCATCCAAATTTAATATGGATTATTGAAATAGCTCGATTTAGTTTGATTGATCAAGTTTCACTTTATTTCTTGAGATCCAAATTGAATTTAGCAATCACAAGGTTTCACGCTTAATTAATTGATTCATCATGCTCATGGATTTTGATTTAAATTCACTTAAGTGGAATAGGCTCTTCTCAAGGCTTGTCTGAATCCGTGTTAATTTGCATACATTCCTATAAATTCACAAGTTTGGAAGCCCTTCATACTTGGCATTGAGAAGTCATGCAAGTGACGACCCTTTCAAACTGGGCTATATTTTAGTAAACTGGGTTATATTTCGTCTTGAAAACTAGAAAGGGATCGCTTTAGAATTCGACCTCCTTGGTAGTCAAGTTATCTAACGATCAAAAATCGTCGCTAAAAGCTTTTGAGATCGGGTTGGCAGCTACCTCTTAAGAAAGTTCAGAATTCATGGAAGTTCAGAGGACAGTAACCTGTCTTGTTTGTTTTATGTTTCAGACATAAGACCAAGAAAACTATTCCAGTCCTGTCTCTCATTGCTGTGAGCTTATTTGTTTTTTTCCTTCCAACTTTGCTAACCATTGAAATGCCGCTAGCCTTTATCCCTGTTATGTTCAAACCTCTGAACCAAGCTGAAACCCTTCCCTTTGAATCACTTAGAATGATTACAATGGGGTACCACTAGACCTTTCTAATAGGACTTCTCTAATGCTACCTTAGAATTAGCTAATACCCAAATTTTATGCCTTTATATGGGTATTCTTTTCTCAAATAGAAGGATCTAGGCTACATGATTTTGGAAAGAACATGGTTTCAGAAAAAAATTCTGGTCATAGTTCTTTTTGGAGACTCCCTGCAGGAACCATAAGTACCAGATTTTTTGTACATACCAAATAATCCCACATTCTGCTTGTTCTTTCTTACAAAGTGGGTCAAACTCCTAGCTTTTATATTAGTCAGTGTAGACTAATATAAGTTCAGACCCATCTACATCCATTCAGAATCAAGTCCTATTGGCCCTTCCTAATGTCCCATTCAAGCTATTGAGAACTTTAATCCGAGTCGAATTCTTGATTTAGACTCCTTTATGTGTTTTCTGATGCTCTTCCGATAGCAATCTGATTCTTTGAATTCGACTGAAACTGAAATTACTTTTAGCCAAGTTAGGTCCTAAATCCAACCAACGACGAGCAAAAAATTGAATCAATTTGATTCAAGGCCTTCTGAAGAGGCTTATATCTTCCCATCAGAGCATATCTGCTGTGCCTGCTGTTTGGATCATTTTGTCTAATGGTTCGTGATTAGATTGGCTGGAACTTTTAAGTGATTAGCTGGGTTGCATGAGCTGCATGGCACGAGTTGCGTAAAATTTTTGCTTGATGAGAAGCCATGTTTCTTTTGAGTTTAGAAGGCTTAACCATGGTTTTAGTTCGAGCTGGCCGGAATCGGATCCCAAGTCTATTTGGCTGAAGTGACTTGGCTGAATGTTTCCATTTTTTTTTTTTGTGATAAACTCTTAAATTTGTTCATTGTTCGGAAACACAGGGCAAGGATTTTGGCGGTGAACCGACAAATTTAAAGCTCCAGAATACATCAACGCGCCGCTTAGGACGCAAGCGAGCGGAGTAACGGCTCCAAGAATTTCTATATTACGGCCCCAATAGAGAAGGGTATAAATAAATCCGCCCATCCCCTTCATTTAAAGAGTTCTTGGACCCTCGGTCTTCCCTACTCTCTCTCTCTCTCTCTCCATGCTTTCTTTCTCCTCGAGAGAGGAGGCGAGCAATCGACCACTCCTCATGCTCTCTTCTTTCTTCTTCTTCTCCTTCGGCTCATCTTGTTCTTTTCTATATATAATGTGAGCCGATGATAATGGGTAGGTGGTTCTTCTTCTCTTCTTTGTATTCCTCCTCTTTCTCCTCCTCCTCCTCCTCTAGCGATAAGGCGAGGCATCTATTGTTCCCCGGACAACCGTTCTGCAGCCATTGTTATATGGAAAGGAGAACAAGACAACGAGCGAGGGATCTTTTCCCCATGTCGGCTTCTAGTTTTCTTTCTCAAGTTCGGTTGTTCTTTCTTCTCCTTCTTTTTGATCTTCCAGGTGGGTAATGGAGTTGATGCTGCGCTTCTTGCGGTCTTTTATATATCTTTTTTCTTGCTTCTGTTCCTCTTCATTGTTTTGCTCTCGAGTTCTAAATGTGGAGGCTGTGATGATTCCTGGACGAGGATTTCACCGCAATGTTGAGCGGAAAACGGTTATTTTTCTTAACGGCAAGGCAATCTTGGATGGTCTGTTGCTCTTCTTCTGCGGGCAACCGTTTGCAGTCGTTTTTGATTTTATTAGTTGCCAGGAGAACGGTGCCTTCTTTCCCTTCCCTTTCTTTGTCTTATTATATTTGGATTTTCTTTTTCAAGATTTTGCATCGTTAGGGTTTCATGGCAAACTAAGGTTTCAAATTTACTGTTAAGGATTGTATGCTTGCATTAGGTTTTTTTATACCTTCAAGGGAACTACTTGAGTTACTTTCTTCACCGATCAAGGGTTCTGGTCTTCTTCTCTGCATCCTTTTCTCCATCATTCTTTCTTTTTTTCTTTCCTTTTAAGTAACATTCTGACAAATGGGAACTTGGAAACTCTCGAGTGCTTTACCAACTGAATCCGGTTATCTCGATCCACTGCAGGAATTTCTCTAAAGTTGGTAAGTCTGCCTGTTTCCCCGGAATCACTTGGCAATTTTTTTTTTCTTTTTATTTTTAAATTCTCAAGACCCATTCAAAATGGCGAACTTTTGTGAGTTATGTTGAGCAACTTTTATCCTTAACGCACGTTAATATATTTTATTGGTGCAAAATTTAGTTAATGCCGGATCGAACTAAAGTAGAAGGGGACGAGGTCACCATCGGTGACCTACAAAATAAAGTTTCATCCAGTGCTGGTGGGGATAGCACCGATAGAATCCTCCGATGGTCAAGTTAGCTCTGACCAATAGATATGGAGTACTCAGTGTGGAGTTCGATAGAATTTCGAGGAGAAGAGAAGAGTTTTAGAACTTGACGTAAGCGTATCTGGAGGGTTCTTTTTATAGGCGGAACTTATTATAACTATCTTGATTAATGACTGTCGTAACCATCCTGATCAATGCCGATCGTTATTGACTTGATAAATGTCGATCGTTATTATCGTGATAAATGATAATTATTATTGTTGTGTAACCGTTCAGTAGTGAAAATCCGTTAATAGTCTGTAAAGAGTTCGGCTTCCATAGAAGTTCGGCTATTGGAGGAGTCCGCAAGGAGTTTGGCTTCCGTAGAAGCCCGGCTGTCGAAGGAGTCTGCAAGGAATTTAGCTTCCGTAGAAGCTCGACTGTTAGAGGAGTCAGCAAGGAGTTTGACTTCCGTAGAGGCCCGACTGCTAGAGGAATAGAGGCCCGGCTGCTGGAAGAGTCCGTAAAGAGTTCGGCTTCCGTAGAGGCCTGGCTTCCAGAGGAGTCCATAAGGAGTTCGGCTACCAAGAAGTTCGGAAGGCTGATGGAGTTCGGCTAAGGTTCGTCCGCTGGGATCCCGAAAGAGCTCGACCGCTGAGGAGTTCGGTCGGCTGAAGGACTTCGGCTAAGATGCATCCGTTGAAGCTTTTCCGTGGCTACCTATTGCATTAGGCTGAGCATCGAACTAGATTTCGGTAGGAGCGAGGTTTATCCCCAACAATAGTTCCCCCACTCCTGAGTTCGAAACTCGAAGGAAGGGAGTGTGAAAAAGGTGACTGCCGATGTCTTCTTCTGGGTTCCGTGTTTGTTCAGGTCGAAGCTCAGGAAAGATCTCATCTCCAGCCAAAGTTGAAGTAGATCTCATCTCCTACAGCTGAGGTTAATGCAGGCGCTCGGAGGAGGTCTAATCTTTAGCCGAGGTTGACGCGGTCGCTTGGGAGAGATCTTATCTCTCGTCGAGATTGCCTCGGGGGAGATCTTATCTCCTATGGTCGAGGTTAAAGGTTTTTGATCTGCTCGTGTTAGGACGAGGTTCGACTTTGTTCGCGTTAGAATAAGGTTCTTCTCCTGTTCCTAACAGGCTATGGGGGCACATAAGGGCCATTGTCAGGATCTCTCCCTCCATCTCATCTAAGGTGAACAAGGCCTTCGACTTTGTTCATGTTAGGACGAGGTTCTCCTCCTGTTTCCCAACGGACTATGGGGGCACATAAGGGCCATTGTTAGGGCCTCTCCCTCCATCTCATTTAAGGTGAACGAGGCCTTCGACTTTGCTCGCATTAGGACGAGGTTCTCCTCCTGTTCCTAACGGACTATGGGGGCATATAAGGGCTGTTGTCAGACCTCTCCCCCATCTCGTTTAAGATGAACGAGGCCTTCGACTTTTCTCGCGTTAGGACGAGGTTCTCCTTCTGTTTCTAATGGGCTGTGGGGGCACATAAGAGCCGTTGTCAGAGCCTCTCTCCCCATCTCATTTAAGATGAATGAGGCCTTCGACTTTGCTCGCGTTAGGACGAGGTTCTCCTCCTGTTTCTAACGGGCCACTTTCGCTCGTTTCTTTTCTATCATCATATAATTCTTGCACCAAAAAATAATAATGCTGAACGAAGGAGTTTTATTAAAGACAGTTTACTGATAATACATCCTCAAATTTTCTGAGTTTCATGATCGAAAAAGCACTATTCCTCCGAGCTCCTTCAAGCGATAAGTTTCGGACCGGACGACCTCCACCACTTCATATAGACCTTCCCAATTTAGGGTGAGCTTTCCTTAGCTCTGAGGTTGAGAGACGGTGGCTCGCCGAAGCACTAGGTTTCCTACTCTGAAAGTCTTACCTCTAACTCTGGAGTTGTAGTACTGGGGCACCTTCCGTCTGTAAGTTGCCATCCAGATGCGGGCTTCCTCCCTTTTTTCTTCCAGCAAGTCGAGGTTAACTCTGAGGTCATGGAGGTTGAGTTGCTTATTGAAGCCCACGACTCGTGCAGATGGAAGCTTAAGTTCGATCGGAATAACTGCCTCCATGCCGAAGGCCAAGGCAAAGGGTGTTTCTCCAGTCGGCACCCTTTGTGTAGTTCGGTATGCCCAAAGGATATGGTAGAGTTTGTCCACCTAGGCCCTCTTTGCACTATCGAGCCTTATCTTGATGCCTTGCAGCAGGGTCTGGTTGGTCATCTCAGCTTCCCCATTGGCCTGTGGGTGAACCATCGATGTGAAGCGGTGGAAGATATTTAGTCCTTCACAGGATCCGACGAACCTCGCCCCAGCGAACTGTCGTCCATTGTCGGTTATAAGGGTTCGGGACAGACCGAACCGGCAGACTAGTGAATTTCAGATGAAGTGCTGCACCTTGGCCTCGGTAATCTTTGCTAGTGGTTCGGCTTCGATTCACCTGGTGAAATAGTCGATCGCGATCAGGAGAAACTTTCGCTATCTGGACGCCGTCGGGAATGGGCCAAGTATGTCCATTCTCCATTGTGCAAATGGCCAATGTGCACTTAGCGGAGCAAGCTTGGAGGCCGGCTGTCTTTGTACATTTGGATTCTTCTGACAGTGGTCGCACTTCTTCACATACTCTATGAAATCATGAAATAAGGTCGATCAATAGTATCTTTGCCGAAGTAGTTTTTGCGATAGGGATCTGGCTCCTACATGACTTCCGTAGAGTCCTTCGTGCACCTCCCAGAGTGCGAGGTCGGTCTCTGAAGGTCGAAGACATCTCAGTAGCAGGAGGGAGTATGACTTCTTATACAACCTGCCTTCATTTAAAACGTAACGGAAGGCCTGATTCCTAAGCTTCCGAGCTTCTTTCGGGTCATGAGGAAGGACCCCCTCCTTGAGGTAGGCGATTAACGGATCAATCCAGCTTGGCTCGAATTCCATCTGCAGAATGACCTGGGGTTCCTCTATGGTTGGGCACTTCAGAGTCTCCAAAAATACTTCTTTGGGAAGCTCGGTTGGGCCTGAAGTGGCCAACTTGGAGAGAAGATCGGCTCCTATATTTTCTGCCCTCGAAATTTATCGAATGCCGAAACTATCAAAGATCGAAGTCAAATCCCTCATCTTTCCAAGGTATCTCACCATACTGTCCTCCCGTGTCTCATAGCTACCATTAACTTGGCATACCATCAACTGAGAATCACTGTAGACTTGAAGCCGATCTACTTTTAATTTTCTCGCTATTTTTAATCCGACGATCAGTGCTTTATATTCGACCCCATTGTTGGTCGTAGGAAACTCGAAGTGCAGTGCGTACTCGACGACGATGCTCTCGGGGCTAATTAAGACCAGCCCTGCACCAGCTCCAACGGAGTTGGACGAGCCATCCATATACAGAGCCCAAAAGTCTTCGGGGAGGTCTGCACTTTCCTCGGAAAGATTCGGCTACGATAGCTGGGTGCCAGTCTCATTCTGTTCAGGCTCGACTTCGATTGGAATGGTGCATTCTAACACAAAATCCGCCAATATCTGGGTCTTGATCGATGGTCGGGGTCGGTGGTTGATGTCAAACTCTGTGAGCTCAATTGTCCATTTTGCGATTCTTCCAGAACCGTCCGTTCGGTGAAGGACTATTTTTATTGGTTGGTCCGTGAGGACCGTAATGGTGTGCTCCTGAAAATAAGGTCGGAGTCTCCGGACAGCAATTAGAAGAGAGTAAATCAGTTTTTCTAACCTTGAGTACCTAATCTCCGCATTCCTCAGGATCTGGCTCACATAGTAGATCGATCACTGCATTTTCGCTTCCTCTTTGACCAGGACTGCTGCCAAGGCCATCGGAGAGACAGCTAGGTACAGAAATAATTTCTCTCCAGGTTTGAATTTTGCCAGCAATAGGAATGAGCCGAGATAGTTTTTAAGTTCCTCGAATGCCTGTTGGCATTCTGTCGTCCAACAGAAGTTCTTTGGTTGCTTGAGAATTTGGAAGAAGGGCACACATCGTTCAACCGATCTTGAGACAAAATGATTTAGGGATGCCACATTCCCGATCAGGTGCTAAACTTTTTTGATCATTTTCGGGGCGATCATCTCCTAAATGGCTTAAATTTTCTCTAGGTTTGCTTCAATCCCGCGTCTTGATACCATGAACCTCAGAAACTTTCCTAAGGTCATGCCAAAGGCGCACTTGGTTGGATTCAGTTTCATCTTATGCTTTCTGAGTGCACCGAAGGTCTCTTTAAGATCGACAAGGTGGTCTATTGAAGCTCAACTTTTGATGAGCATATTATCCACATACACCTCCATGTTGTGGCCGATCTGCTCCTTGAAGATCTTATTGACCAAATGTTGGTACGTTGCCCCTGCATTTTTGAGCCCAAAGGGCATGACCCTATAACAATAAAGACCATGGTCAGTAATGAAAGCGATCTTCTCTTCGTTCTCAGGCGCCATCCGAATCTGGTTATAACTAAAGAAGGCGTCCATGAAGGTGAGGAGCTCGTAGCCCAAAGTCACGTCCACTAGTTGATCAATCCTGGATAGAGGGTAATTATCTTTCGGGCAGGCTTTGTTCAGCTTTTTGAAGTTAATGCACATCCTCCATTTATTATTCGCCTTTTTTACGAGGACCATATTTGAGACTCGGGTTGGATAATTAACTTTTCAGATGAATCCGACTTTGAAGAACTTGTCTACTTCTTCGACGATTGCTTTCTGCCTCTTTAGGACGTGATGGCGCATCTTTTCTTTTATCGATCGATGCCTTGGGTCGATGGCCAGCCGATGTTCCATGACCTCGGCGTCAATCTCTGGCATGTCTACTGGGGTCCAAGCGAAGACGTCCATATTTCTTCTGAGGAAGGTAACGAGTTGCTCCCGAACCTCGCTTGCTAAGTTGGAGCCGATCTGCACCGCATGCTCGATATTTCCATCGTTTAAGGGCACACAGATGAGGTCCTCCATAAGCTCATCCCGCTCCTCAGTAAGGTCATCTCAGACATCTAATTCGTCAACAAGATAAGAGTCGAACTACTCTCCCTTATGTAGGACGATTGAGTAGCAGTACCTCGCCAAAGCTTGGTCTCCCCTGACCTCTTCGATCCCGTGATTTATCGAAAATTTTATCTTCAAATAATAGGTCGACACCACTGTCCAAAGTGCATTTAGATCAAGTCGACCAAGAATGGCATTGTAGGCGGACGGAGTTCTTACGACTAGAAAATTGACTTACGCTTTGGCCAGTTTCGAATGTTGCCCTGCTGTCACAACCAAAGTTATTATGCTCTCAACTGGTACGGTGTTGTCAGTGAATCCTATCAGCGGAGAGTTCATAGGCCCCAAGTGGTCATCGAATAAGGATATTTTTGAGAAGGCATCGTAAAATAATACATTGATCGAACTTTCATTGTCCACCAAAATACGGTGTACATCATAATCGATAATGTTCAAAGAGATTATAATCACATCATTGTACGAAAATTGGACCCCTGGGCGTCCACCTCGGTAAAGGTTACAGGTTCCTCGATCCTCTATTTCTTCACCGATCCTTCGGATCCACTGGCCTGTTCTTGTTGAAGTCCCTCCGAGATAGTATTAATGACATCGAAAGGTGGCAGATCTTCTTGGTCCTCCCCCCTCAGTGGTAGCGCTCCTAGTCGATCCTCTCGTCCTTCAGGCCGCCTCCGTAGGAATCGAAGAAGTCTACCCCATCTGACGAGCTCTTCGATCTCGTCCTAAAATTGGATGCACTCCTCAGTGTCATGACCATGGTCACGATGATGAAGGTAGAACTTATTGGGATTGCATTTACTGGGGTGGAAACGCATCCTCTTAGGTCTTGGAAGTTGTTCCCTAATTTTCATCAGCACTTGGATCTTCGGAGCGTTAAGGAGGGCATAGTTGTGAAATCTCCATTGGAAAGGACCTCGGCGCTAGGAAGAACCTCGGTGTCTCCTTCTATCGGGGCTTCCCCACCTCCAGGCCTGAGGGAGAGTTCGGGCTCGCCTGCACCCAGAAGAAGTCTGGGAATGTGGTCGAGCTTTACTCGGCTTTCCTTCTTCGACAGGCCTGCCCAGCTCGTCGACTTGCCGCTTGCCACCGACTTCATCATCGTTGGTCTTGAAGGCCTCCTCAGTCCGGGCATAACCTTCAGCCTAAGTTAGCATGTCAGCAAAGTCCCTAAGATACTTCTTTTTCAGGAAGAATAGCAAGTCATTCTTCTGAAGGCCGTCCTTGAGTGCGGCCATCATAACGGACTGGTCCAGATCCCGAACCTCCAATGCTACGACGTTAAATTGGATGACATAAGCCCGATTGGATTCCTCTTGCTTCTGCTTGACATTCATCAGGAAATCCGAACTTTAGTGCGGACGCCGACTACTGACGAAGTGGACTGCAAACTACTGGCTCATCTGCTCAAATGATAAGATGGTACTCGACTTAAGCGTCGAGTATCAGTTCCTGATGGCTCCCTTAAGGATCGAGGAGAAAGTCCGGCACAAAATAGCGTCTGATGCGCCATGAAGCAACATCATCGCCCGGAAGACTTTCAGATAGTCGACTGGATCGATGGTCCCATCATAACTCTCGAACTATGGGAGCTTGAAGTTTGGCAAGATCGGTTCCTGCATAATTTTCTACGAAAAGGGAGGGTCAGCACAAACATCATTACCATGAGAGGAGAGATTATGATGGAGTTCTTCGATCCGTCGGCTCATTTCTAAGAGCCTTTGATCCAAGAGATCTTCACGGTCTCTGATCTCCAAGATTTTCTAGTAGAATGGGTGCGAAGCTCCCCCCTGGATCGAGTCGTGGTCCGAGCAGGGGCTTTCCCTCTTCTGCTTCTTTCTTTCGGGGATCGGAGGTCGGGTAGCCCAAGTCGGCCATTCCTAGACCAAACCACAAGGCTCTGGAGAATCCCGCATCGATTGAGCCGGTGCCAGGGCCTGCTGGTCATGACCTGCACCGCCTGCATCTCCTCCATGAGGCCATAAACCTGCTAGACGAGCAAGTTGAACTCTCCGCATCCACCGCAGCTACAGATGGAACCTAGGTTGCCGGGGCTGGAGTGGGAGCAGACGGATCTGAGCGGGATCGGGCCGCGGAGGTCGCTGATCGTCGTGTCGAAGCTTTTCTGGGAGGCATTTTTTCTGGGAAGAACTTTAGATCACTGTTGAGCACTCCTTTAAGATCGAGGGAGAACAGAGGGGCCCTCCTTCTAGCGCCAAATCTGTTGGTGCAGAATTTGATTGACGTCAGATCGAGCTGGAGTGGAAGGGGACGAGGTCGCCGTCGGTGATCTGCAAAATAAAATTCCATCCGAAGCCGATGGGGATAGCTCCGATAGGATCCTCCGACGGTCAAGTTAGCTCTGGTCAATAGATATGGAGTACTCAGTGTGGAATTCGGTAGGATTTTGAGGAGGAGAGAAGAGTTTTAGAATCTGACGTAAGCGTATTTGGAGGGTCCTTTTTATAGGCGGAGCTTGTTGTAACTGCCTTGATTAATGACTGTCGTAACCGTCCTAATCAATGCCGATCGTTATTGACTTGATAAATGCCGATCGTTATTGTCGTGATAAATGACAATCATTATTGTTGTGTAACCGTTTAGTAGTGGGATCGCCTGTAGAAATCCGTCAATAGTCTGTAAAGAGTTTGGCTTCCATAGAAGTCGGACTATTGGAGGAGTCCGCAAGAAGTTTGACTTCCGTAGAAGTCCGACTGCCGGAGGAGTCCGTAAGAAGTTTGGCTTTCATAGAAGCCCGACTCCTGGAGGAGTCCGCAAGGAGTTCGATTTTCGTAGAAGTCCGGTTGCTGGAGGAGTCCGCAAGAAGTTCGGCTTTCGTAGAGGCTTAGCTTTCGGAGGAGTCCGTAAGGAGTTCGGCTACCAAGGAGTCCGGAAGGCTGATGGAATTCGGCTAAGGTTCGTTCGTTGGAATCTCGAAAGAGCCCGACCGCTGAGAAGTTTGGCCGGCTGAAGGAGTTGGACTAAGACCTATCCGCTGAAGCTTTTTCGTGGCTACCTGTTGCATTAGGCTGAGCATCGAATCAAATTTTGACAGGAATAAAATTTATCTCCAACACATTTTATATGGTCCACCAAAAGATGCATTTATTAATAATTCTCCATGTTTTCTGCTACAAACTTGAAAATGCCAAATAAGCAGTTACCTCTTTCAAATTGTTCATGATTTTGAATTCCTCTGACAAGAAAATTCAAAAGCTTGAAAATTCAACTGCCAATAAACCGTGGGTAATACATGAAGAGACCTTTTCCGATTATGACATGACTTGACTAGAGACGGGGGCCACAAGGAAGTTTTCATGTTTCATTGTGTACCCATCAGTTAGATCTTCTGGAAGTGTTCTTCTCCAACCATAGACTGCAGCATCCAGTGAAAAAGGCTCGAAATTCACATGGACATTCTGTTGGATTTCATAATTCATACTAATTACTTCGGCATCGGTTTTCTCTAATTAAAGGCAGTATGTTTTAGATGTCGTGTAACATCTTTCCTAACGTGGGTGATATCAGATTCTGACCATTATAACTCACTCTTGGATCTTGAGCATGGAGAATCCAAGTGTAAAACCCCCTTCCAACAACCACGCAATCCTTGCTCTTTCTTTGTTTTGTTTTTTTAAATAAATTTTCATTTTGTTCCCTGTGTTATTTTAAGTCAGGGTACGCTTACATCCTCCAGCACCTTCCATCTGTTTAATTGTCTCCAGGATTTTAATATATTAAAGAGTTCTCATCTTTAATAGCTAATTTGAATTGTCAAACCTCAACTCTACCCCCTCTGGTTTGTGGTAACCAGAAATTTAAACAAAGCAAAGCTTAAAACTGATATTAATCCATCCAGCAACACCTAAGAAAGTTAAAGACCAAGTAGCAATGATAGACATGGATCATCCAAAATATATCGGCAAACATAACATCTACCTTGCCTTTATTGTCAATAATTAATCAGTGAAATAATAAAGATATTTTAGTTCACTTTTATATTTTAACCTTTGTGATGGATTCTGCATGAGCTCTAGCAGATTTTGGAGTGTCTATAATAAATTTCCGGAATGCTTTAAAAGGCTAGCTGTGGTGGGATTTGGTGAGATGTGCCTTCAAAGATGCTAATGGATTCTAAATATCAATGGAAACTTTTAGTATTGATAATTATTACTTTATCTTCCCTCCAATTTTTATCTTCTATCACTTAATGTGCTTACTTGTTCTTTATACTAAATATAATTTATTTGTACAAGTATTTATATCTTATCAAGATTGAGTTAAAAAATTGAATGGTCTTGACACTACTACAGAAAAGAACAACGACAAGAATTTTAAAAACCGCTGCAATAGACTCTACGACGCTGCCATAGATCGGATCTATGGCAGTGGTTAGGATTGCGATATTTTTTTTCATTTTTTTGCTCTAAATATTATATAATTTTAAAATTTAATATTTTAAATCTAGTTCATTTTTATATTTTAACCTTTGTGATGGATTCTGCATGAGCTTTAGCAGATTTTGGAGTGTCTATAATAAATTTTTGGAATGCTTTGAAAGGCTAACTGTGGTGGGATTTGAATGGTCTTGACACTACTACAGAAAAGGACTACGGTAAGAGTTTTAGAAACCGTTGCAATAGACTCCATGGCAGCGGTTAATCCTAACCACTGCCATAGATCCGATCTATGGCAGTGGTTAGGATTAACTGCTGCCATAGATTAAACTATGACGGTGGTTCTTTGTAACCGCTATCGTAGGCTCAACCTATTGCAGCAGTTAGTCATAATCATTGCGGTATTTTTTTTTCATATTTTTACTTTAAATATTATATAATTTTAAAATTTAATATCCATCTTTATCATTTATTATCTAAATAATTATTATTAGAGTGTTGTTACAAAAGGCCACCTCGATCTAATGGCCACAGCTTCATCGATCAAAAAAATTTGATTTTGATAACTACGAACGACAATGCGATGATCTGATAGATGGAGACTTTCGATGTGTCCTGAAATCTGCAACTATGATCTTGGTAATGTTTGTAGCATACTATTAAAGTTTCACTTCAATCGAATATTGTTATTATGATCAATTAGCATGGGATAATTTCGGTCGTTAAATGAGAAATGAGTGATCAAAGAACCAGATGACGTTCGATTATGAGATAGTTTTTTAGATAAATAATCTTAGATACTATTTTAATAATTTTTATGGTGGTGATCGTAAAATTTAAATTATTTTTATAAGAATCATTCATGTTAAGTAGATCTTGTAAAAGCATGAGCATAATTACCAACGGAATTTAAGAATGGATATCAAGCGATGTATAGTTTTGGATCATTCTTAGATCCACGATTTAAATTTTATGATCACCATCATAAAAATAATTAAAATAGTAGCCAATATCATTTATCTAAAAAATTATCTCATGGATGGATGTTGTCTGATTCTTGGATCACTCGTTTCTTATTCAACAGTCAAAATAACTCTATGCTAAATTGATCATAATAACAATATTCAATTGAAGTAAAATTTTGACAGTATGCTATAAATATCACCGAGATCATTGTTATAGATTTTTGGATTCATCAGAGATCTTCATCTATCAGATCATTGCGTTGTTGTTCGTGATCATCGAAATCAAATTTTTTTGATCGATGAAGCTATGGCCATTAGATCGAGGTGGCTTTTTATGACGATACTCTAATGATAATTATTTAGATAATAAATAGTGAAGATGAACATTAAATTTTAAAATTATATAATATTTAGAGCAAATATATGAAAAAAAGATTTTCAATCTATAGTAGTGGTTATAAAACCGCTGCCATAGCCTATGATAGTGATTCAAAAACCGCTGTCATAGATTAGATTATTTTTAGTGCTCATCCTTAAATTTTTTTCCTCTCCATAGATTGCTCTCTCTCTCTCTCTCCTTCCTCTTCATCGTCGGTGAGATCTCACCCCTTCCTTTTCTTTTCTGATCGGTGTCGCCTCCACCCGTGCCTCCCCCTTCTTTTCCCTGACGCCACCACCTCCCCCTCCCTTTCCTTCCCCTCTTCCTGCTAGGCCCACGGCTCCTCCGTCGGGCTGCCGTCCGCACCCACCCCAGCCCCCTCCGGTCACCCGCAACCCACCCCAAACTTCCTCATCCCGCACCACCCCCTTCCCCTTCTTCCCCAGCCTAGCCCGCGGCTCTCATCGAGCTGCCATCACAACCCACATCCCCGCCCCCCTCCAACTCCCTCGCAACCCACCCCCGCCTCCCTATTCATCGCACCACCCCTTCCCCTTCTTCCTCGACTAGGCCCGTGCTCCTCTGTCGGCTGTCGCCCGTAGCCCCCCCCGCCCCACCTCCACTCCGCCACACCCACCCTCCGACCTCCCCATCACCGCACACCCCTTCTCCTCCTCTTTTCTCTCCTCGATCGCCGGCTTTGCCACCTCTCTTTCTCTCTTCTCTTCCTCGACCGGTCCGACCCCTCCGTCTCTCTCCCCTCTCTTCCCTCGGCCTAGCCCCCCTCTCTCCCCTTTCCCTTTTCTACTCTTTTCCTCAGCTCTCCCTCCCAGCCTCCCTTCCCTCTCTCTCTCTCTCTTTTTTCTTTCTCTCTCTTCTCTATCTCACTATCTTGCTTTTATTTCGTAGGTTACCTCTAGTGCCGTCGTCCTCCTCTAGCATCATCGTCGGACGACCCTCGGAGCTTTCGGTGCGACCCGCTCTCTATAGCCATAGGTATAATTTTTTTTAATTTTATAGTATTATTTATTAATCATGTATATTTATAATAATTTATAAAATATTTATAATAAATATTATAAATATTTATTATAAATATTATAATTATCCATCGATCATGGTCATGTCGGCGGTAAGGAAACTCCTGCTGACTGGTTCTAGACCATGCTGATGGATTCTGGGCTGGGCCATGCTATGTCGGCGGTCCTGAACGGTCCTGGACCGTGTCGTGTCGGTGGTTGTGGACGGTCCTTGGATCGTGCCAGTTGATAAGAAAATATTTATCGATGGGTTCTGGGCCGTGTTGGCGATCGTGAGCTATGCCGATCGCTAAGAAAATCCTCACCCAAGTCGACGAATTCTGGATCGTGCCGGTAGCCTTGGGTCCTAGGATGATAGATTGTTTACTTACTGCTTATTTACTTATCCCATAACTCTCAGCCTTAGGATAATATTGAGAATCCGCAAAGTTTTTTGATAGTTTTTTGTGTCTTAATACACATATAAATATATTTACTTCTTGATTTCATTACAAGCTAAGAAAAAGATTCTAGAAAGAATTTTCTGGGTGTTTATATCTTATTGCTTTTGTTTATTGCATTGCATAATGATAGACCCGCCAATTGATTAGTGTACATAATTTTCGATATCCGTACATTTATATGTAATTGTACGGATGTGAGAATTATGTACAATGATCAATTGATTATCCAATTTGGATAGTTTGAAAATTATAAATAATTCTATAGATAATTTCAGTAATCAGATGATATGCTAAGTCTTCTACGTCAGTGATCTCTTGGAGCTTCAATGGGGTATTATTGTGAGGATGGTGCCTAGGCATATTTTTCATGATACTGAAGTTGATGATGATGTTGAACCATGCATACAAAGTGCTCCTCTAGAATAAAACTTATTTGGTACTGTCGAGATCCTAGATACATTTATCAAGAGCGATGATGATATTCATATTGTAGATGCCACTAGACGATGACTTTAATATTCTAGTATAAATATTAGAGTCTATTTATTTATGCTATACTAATATTATCGTTCAACATATTATATTGATTAATGTTCATTAATATTGTAGGTCACGATGGCAACGAAATGCCATCTGGCTTTTACCCCCGCCTCTCAGTGGGTTATGCAGAGCTCGGCATTTGAGGAGCAGTCGGAGAATATTTCATCTACCTCCGCATCGACTGCTCAGAAATCATCGGCATCTACTCCATCGTTGGCATCTACTCCACTATCGGCATCTATTCTACTGGCATCTGAGCCTCGATCGTTAGCCACATCTTCGACACATGCTCCGATACCAGCATATGAGTGTACATTTTTATTGTATTATTTATTTATTTATTATATAGTATTTATATACTTATATATTTATCTAACATATTTTTATTGTAGGTGTATCATCTAATAGGATATTTTACGGTTCCACATGCATGCCACATATGTGGAACCGTCAGCATCAGGTGATGGTGCATTATGATGCGAAGGAAGAAGCCAGTAGGAAAGATTGCGTGGGAGATGCATTTCTTTTTTGGAGTGCTTGTGAGATGGTCCAATATCATTCTGGTATTGCCCATAGACTGGTGCTTAATAGATGCTGGTGTCAGGCACCGAGTATGAAAGAAGATATGGATAAATATATCTTAATTATATATATGCATTTGATATGCTTATACTTTATTTGATTAGAATAATTTGGTGACTGACTTTTGATAACTTTATGCAGAGAAGGTACGACTTTTCAGATCATGAGAGGACTTGAGATGCTCGACTGAAGAAGATTGAAGAGTTGTACCTGGACTATAAGGTCAAGCTCCATAGAAGATAACTCGAGCACCGACGAGACACTCCAAAGGAGCTTATTCCTTAGATACAGGACTGTCCCCCAAATCAGTGCGAGGGGATGATTAGACATTGGAGGAGTAAGAAGTTTGAGGTAAAATTTCTAACTTTTAAATTTTTTAATATACTTAAACTTATATTTAAATATTTTTTAGATATTTATTATTTATTTGAATACTTGTTAGACTATCTTCCATTAGAACCGGAAGAACTGAATAGCTCATGAATATATGTATACTCTAGGCCATGAGTCTATGGTCAGTCGTATGCATAGAGAGGTAATGAATTCTGAATCTTACTAGATAAATTAAATTGATATTTTTATCATGTTTCTAATAACTTGATTCATTATTATAGTTGATGAGAGATGGAGTGATGTCCAACTGTAGCGAGATCTTTCGATCCAGCCGTATGGACAAGAAGGACAGGCCGATGAACGCTACGATTGAAAAAAATTTTGTAAGTAATAAATATATTAGTATATATTATCAGTATTATATTATTTTTTATAAAATTTTATTTAAATTTATAATTATAGGAGCAGTTAGATGCACTCGCGAGCGAGGGTCTGGACACCTTTGGCCCCCATGACCATCTATCTCAGTTCTTGAGGTCTAAACACTTTGGAAGGATCTGATGCAGGTCCGGACATACACTGACGAGCTACTAGTCTGAGACGAGTATCTCTTTACATGCTTCTGATATTGTCAGTTGGGAGCAGCTTGAGGAGGCATTGGCACAGACAGCTAGGCTACGACATAAGTAGATCAGGCTACGGCATGGGCTGCTCATACTGAGGAGCGCATATCTCATCCAGAGAGCATTTTGAGTGTCATAGTGACGAGGCTCGGTGTGCATTTTGGAGCAGACTTCGCAGGCCTTGGAGACATGTTGGCCGACATTCTAGCTCCAACTCCTCTAGCTTCGGCTCTAGCTCCAGCTCCTCCAACTCGTACTCCATCTCTTGGTGACGACGATAATGTAGTTTTAGAAAATTTTTGATTATTTTTTTTGAAAAATATTATAATAAATTTTTTTGGTAATAAAATTTGAGCATTTTAGAAATATTCTTATATTTATAATATTTTCTTGTATTTTTTATTGTATTATATATCTCGGTATTTATCAGGTAAAATATATAAAAAAAATAAAAATTTTATATTTTTTTATTATTCAAAAGCTATGATAGTGGTTGCTAAATCGTTGCTACTGTAAACGTGCTAAGCGAGATAGCAAGTTACGTGCTAATCGCAGTTATTGACCTATGACAGTGGTACTATAACTGCTGTCATAGCTCGAGTTATAGCAGCGGTTATAGAATCGCTGCCATAGCTCGACCTATGACAACGATTCACATAACCGTTGTCATAGACCTACGGCGATGGCTATAGTAGGAGCGGTTAGCTAACTGCTGCCATAGCTTATGACAACGATTTTTTAGACCATAATAGTGGTTTATAACCACTATCGTAGTCTTATTCTGTAGTAGTGTGATATGATAAAAGCTATAGTCAGAATATTGCACCTACAACAAAATTCTCTTACGAAATACGCTTTTGTGCCTTCACTCATAAATTGTGCATTCGTGCTTCTATGATGCACCTTCATCTCACGTCGTGTTGTTCAAGCTTTTAGCCAAAATATAAGCTATTATCATCTTTCTTATGTGTCTATCATTAAAATATAATGATAATAGCTAAATAATTATTGATATTTTGATAATGCTTTTATGCAAATGCATAATGTGGCAAGGTGTCTTCAAAAACCATTGTAGTAGTCGCTATAATATTATTGATAATTTAAACTATGCTTGAAATCTTCAATTTTCCAAGTCATTAGTACTTGGCAAATGCGATCATGCAACTCATTAAAATGATCGAAGCATTGATGTGTAGAATTTTGACACATTCTTTTCACATTGTATGGATAAAGGGACCATTTTGATTGTTGCAACAAACCATGCTGGGGTTTTGATCACTATACGACCTGATATTTATAGGTTCCAAGGTCTCTGTAATAATGAGAATTTATGAGTTTCATGGATATTGTTTATAGTTAGGATAGCCAACAAAACCGAGCAATTTAGAAGTTAGAATCAAGCCTAATGTCGGCTAGAATAATTGGAGGGGTATTATAATTGTCATCAATTTGAATGAAAGTATAATGGAGCTATCATCATTTCCAATTGTACCACCAAACCTTTGTCTTCCATTTCATAAAAGCCCTTTCAGAACAACTTGTGGATAATCAATTGAGTTGAAAAGATTGTACAACCGGCATAAATTCATTAGATTTATCAATGCTGGGCTCTTAAACTTTGTTTTTTTTCCCCCTTTATTCCTTTTATTTAGACAAGGGACTTTGTCTTAGACTTGAAATGATCTAAGATTAAAGTTTTGGTGCATGCATTAGTTTTCTAGGCCTCACCTAATGGGTTTTTGGATGCTTGCGAGGAAGCATGATTCTATGAAGTGAAAGGTTTAGATTTGCTTCTCATCTACTATTCTTCTAAATATGGTAATATCTGCATAGCATCATATATTTACGTTGCTATATTATAATGACCAACAATGACTAACTACCTTATACCAAAAAAAACAATGACTAACTACCAAAAAAATATGAAAAAAAAAGAGAGAAGTGCAGTTTTTCCGCCCAAGTAGACTCCCCTCTAATATTAAACTACTGGTTTTTGAACAATTCCATCTTTCAAGAAAACCCATGGCAATGACATTTTTGACAGCAAGTGCACTTTTGCCGCCCGGGTAGACTCCCCTGTGGTATTAAACTACTGATTTTTTAGCAATTCCATCTTTCAAGAAGCCCGGAACTTATTTTTATCTTTGTCTATTAAAAAAATAATAGTGTGATGGACTCCACATGAACGTGGGTTCCATTGTATGTGATGTTGTCTTTTTATCCGTTTCTTTCATTCACCATTCCAAGTTTGCTGCAGAAAATGAAAGAAATAGAAAGATAAATCAACAGAAAAAAAAAAAAAGGACTAAAACGAAAGAAAAAATTAAATATTTTCTCATGTTTGGTTGAATGCAGAAACTTGCATCAGAAGTTGCCAAGAAATTGACAGCCAAATGGTTGGGTTATTGCGAAGCACTCTTTGGGCTGTCATTTTCTCAACAATGCTATTTGTTGGAGAAAAAAGTTTGAAATTTCTTCAAATAAATGTATAATTTTTATCTTTTCTTTTCCATTAAAAAAAAAAAACTGATCTAACCATTTTGTTAAAACCTTTTGTTTTTTTTTTTCCCTCGGCAACGAGGCTGAGGCTCAGGCGTAACAGGGTCTCTCTATTCTCACGATCATGTGCCTATCACGTGCAGGAATAAGCGGTTGGTACGCCGCCGTCATTGCGATTCTCGATCCGGTGATCTTTGATTCAATTTGGAAGGGAAGGGAGCTGCTATGTTTCTCTAGGTGTCTCCTTCCGTCTTGCTTCTCTTACTGGCGAGCGTTGCTCTGCTCGTCTAGCTAAGCACCACAAACCCCATCATGTTGCCTCTTTGCCACGTCATACCTCTCGGACGATGTGGAAGCCTATAAATGGGGCTCGCGTCACCTCCGTTCCGATCTTCTCGCGCCTCCAAAATCACCTCTATCCTTTCTTCGGTTCTTCAAAGGTAGGAGTGGTCGTTAACTCCCCTTCTTCCCTCGGCTCTGCTTTACCTTCCTTCTCCCCTACTGTTTTGATTTTTTTTTTTGTAACTATTCTCTTCCTCAATCTCTGCTGTTCCAGAGGAATCCCATGGCGGAGACGGTCCCTGGGGAGGCCCGCACGTTGGCCTCCATAGCCGTACCTTCCTTGCCCCGGAGACGAATCGTCGTGCGTTGCGTGCCCTCCTTTCCTCTCTCTCTACCCCTCTTTTTTTTGTTTTGTTTTGTGTGTGGATGTTAGTACTGACATTCTCATGCAGGTGCCCGATCTGCTCCTCCCCTTCCCTCCGGTTCATCCTATCCGCACATGAAAAGCGTCCTCTTTTTCTTTTTCCTTTTTCAGAGATAGATGCCTCGGTGATTTTTGATGCAAAATTTCCTTTAAAAAAGGGCTACAATGTCAAAATTACTTTTTTAAAGAGCTTTTATGCACTGTTTGTCTGGAAGGAAAGCTCTTTATTGCTGTTACCATTCTCGTTCCAGGCCACTAGGAAAAGTAGGATTCTAATTCTTAGATCCTTTGGAATATGGACAGAAATAGAAGAGTAGGAAATATTGTTTTACTAGGAGGTTTTTTAGAGGAATAGTCAGGGATAGAAAAGAATAGCAAATATTATTTTACCAGAAGATTGTACAAGAAACTCTGATTATAGAGAGAATTGTGGTCACTGGAGTTACTCCATCCTATGTTACATGGATGCTCGTGTCCAGCTCTAGGAATACATGTTGAATGCATATATAAATCGAATATATGTGAGATGGTTGGATGCTTCACTTCTTTTCCAGCTTTTATAGATAAATGGATAGTTTGACTCTTCCAATAATGAGTTTGACCCACCATAATAATGTTGAAACTGATCTTTTTCTTTTTAAGAGATTGGTCAAGGATGTAGATATTGAAATAATCTTGCAAAATGTCCTTTTCTTGTGTCTATCAATAAATTAGTAAGTTTGAAAACATATATAATGAAAGGGCCTAACAGATAATATAATATTTTATTTTGTACAATATCGAAAAACATATAATTTAATTAAAATTATTTTTCTTGTATGCCATATCTCCTTTTCGCTCTCTTGCCAAGTCAAATACCTAGGAATGTGTCTGAATCAAATTCTCGTATCCATGTCCATGCAACATTGATTCTATCCAACGGACAGTGCCCAAGAACTTCTTAAATTGGAGCAATTGGGTGGTGGAATAGAATTCTCTCATAGCCAACAACTTCTTCCACTCCTTCACGATTCTTTTGTACTCATATTGTTTCATTTAATGCTTTCTATTTCTTTACAAAATTTTGACATTCTAGGTAATGATCAGATTGCTTTGTTCTTTGTTGAGGCCACACTCTTGGGATAGAAGCAAAACCATGCCAATGATGTTGTATCCTTGGAGTGTATTCGCTGAATTGCCTGTCTTAGAGAGGGTAATAGAAGCTCTTAGTGTGATGACTATGCGTTTTGTCCTAGGCTAGGCCATATCTCTCTTATTCTATTTTAAACTATTGCACACATAGTATAGGTAAAAAAGAGTTTAAAAAGGTTTTGCTTGCTTGACATTGTTACTTTTCTTTTTCTTTTTCTTTTTTTTCCCCCTCAATTTAATGAGCTCTCTATTTGATTTTAAGTTTTCATTCATAAAGTTTTATCCTAAAATCATATTCTAAATAGTATTCCCAACAGTTTCCTGTAGGATTGTGTTCATCAACATGATGTATGTAATACAGTGGTAGATTCGATTATTTGTTTGTCTTCTGGTTGATGCAAAATATTTGCAAAACCTTTAAAAAGGATTTTGGAGATATTACATAAGCCTGCATTTTTGACAGGACCATCAGCAGTTTAATGGTAAGCTTACATGATTTCCAAGAAATGTGGAATCAAATAGGTATTGGCTGGCATGCACACATGTTTACAAACTGACACTCCCTTAACTCTTTTATACTTTTTCCTCAAATGATTTTCTCCATCCTCAATCTTGTAAGTACAATAACCCAAAATACTTCTGTATATGCATCCTTTTGCTGAGTGCATCTGTATTGGAATATTATTGATATTTATATTTTCACCTATTGCTTTAGATTATTTCCATGGAACTGACATGCTATATCAGTCAGATTTTAGATGTGAGATGCGTGGATCTCTTAATGACTAAGATCATTAATCATGCAACTACTAAAAACAAGGTGGCAATGAAATTGGTTATATCTTCTAATTGGTTGGACCAGTGAAACTGCAGAAGCCACTTGGGCGGTTGGGCCATTAGAAAGTCTAGTTCTAATACACCTTGATTTCATCTTAATATAATTGATGGGTGGGTTCTCAAAGAACCATTGACTTTATTAGTTTTTTTCTCCTCTAAAATAGTTTATTTTTGCTGTGCAGGTGGGTTGTGGAATGGCGTCAATTGATTTTGTGGCAACTGTGGATGCTTTGCCAAAGCCTGATGACAAGATAAGGAGCAAAAGATTGAAGGTATTTACATAGAAACAATGAAATAGAAAGTCTGTGGAGTGCACCAAGCTGGGTTAAGTTTTAGAAACTTGGTTTCAATTCTAGAGGGAGTTTTATTAAAACATTGTGGCGTTAACTTTTATTTCTTGGCCTCTTTGGTTTAACCCAAATTATCTGTACCAAACACTCAAAAATGGGTTATTATGGACACTTGGGCATGTCATTTCAAGGAGAAATTTTAAAAATTTAGAAGGAAGACTTTGACAAATACTAGCATTCGATCAGCGTATTTGAATTGGATTCTCTCTAATTCATGACTAAACTGGAGAGGACCAGATCCATATCACGCCCCTTTGTGTTGCAGAATGGCTAGTAATTGAGTGGGGCCTGGGCATTCCTCGATTCATACATGGGTGCCCTGCTCAATCACCATCCATTTTGCAATGCACGGGTTGTTGGTGATGTTGAACTGGACCTGTCCAGTTAAACAGCGAACCAAAGAGGATCTTGTTCATGTCACATAGGTGGTCTCGGATTGAAAATTTACTTAAATATCTAAAAACTGGAAGAAAGAATTTATGAAAGAATACTAATAATAGGGATAATATATTAAATGTTGTTATATAAATTAGTATTTTTTTCAGAAGATTATCTTAATATATGCGAGGATTGCAGAATTGGTAAAGCTAAGACTGATTCACCTATATCAACTATGCAATACGTTAGCTATAGATCATCATCCATTGCTAATTTGACATGGTTTTTACTTGTGAGAGAACACTATCAATGTACTGTCAAAATTAAATGTGCGAGTATAAAGATTGCATACGATCTGATAAACCAAGTTCTTTGCATCAAATACTTTCCAGTTTAGAATGGTCTGTGGGTGGTTAGATTAGTGGAATCCAACCCAAGAAACTACTTGGAACTGGGATATAGTTTTTCAGACCCCAAGGCTAAACTAAATCATCCACTTGCCATGTACTCAACTAGCAAGTACAAAACTTACCTGAATTTTCTGGGCCTGTGGATCCAAACCAACAGATCGTGACAAAGTATAACTGAAAAGGTTCAGAAATAACCTCAACCTACCTGGAATATCAAACTTGCTTAATCTATTTTAATAATTAAATTGTGTTCCGATCTCACAAAATCTTAGAACCAAAGCCAAGTCTGCCTTGGAAGCCTACCCAATACACATGCAGTAACATATGTAGTTTATGGACATGTATGATAATAAGGATCCTGTCAAATAAAGCAGAAGGTAAGATAATCGTACATGATGGTGTTGTGCTGACCCCAACAGTATACAACAAGGTCTGCTGAATCGGAGCCGGACCTTATGCCAGTCGCTAGTGGTACTGGTACACCTTGTATCGGGCCATACTGGCCTGAACTGACATGAAAATGAAAGTGGGGGAGGGGAGAACCAGAGAGGAAGAGAGAGAAGGGGGTAGGGAGGAAAAGAAAGGAAGGTTGGTGAAGACATCAATGATGGCTGCTGGAGGGCCATGGAGGCTCTCAGAGGGCCACCAAGGCCTCCGAAGCTCCGCCCTCTCTCGGAGGAGACGAGAATTGAGAGAGAGTGAAGAAGAGAAAAACAAGAAGGGGAAGGCAGTGGGGAGGCTGTCGGAGAGCTGCCAAGGCCCCTAGATGTTTGAAATTGCCCCCATGGCGCCTATGGTTTTAATTGAAATAAAGCGATTGCTCCTGTTTTACACAATTTTTTTTTGCATTTTACGGTGAAGTTGGCAATCGCATTGTTGACTTCACTTAAGTGAAGCCGGTAAACCATTGCTGATTTTACTATTAAACCATGAAAAAAATGAAGATCACATTTTTGTGATCGAAACAGGGGCTTCTTGCCCTTGTTTCAGCCACACAGAGGGGGAGGGCCCTCCAGATGCCTCCCTGGCCTTTCGGCTGCCATTGTTGGCCATGGTCGGCTCTCCCTTTCCTTCCCTAACTTTCTCTCTCTCCCCCCTCTCTCTCTTTTTCTCTCTTTGATTCACCCTATCTTGTGCACCACCTGCATTAGCAGCTATGGCGGCCCTCCAGCCACCTTCGATGGCTTTCCTGTCCTTTCCCTCTCCTTCTCCCTCCTCTCTCTTTTCCTCTCTTTTGTTCTTTCTTTTCTCTTCATTGGTTTCTTTTTTCGAACACCAGAACCATCTCAGTCCGCTAATGGTATGGTTTGGCATGCCCCAAATTGGATGATTCAACATTCCTTGGTATACTCAGTGTTGATATAGGGGTGAGCAATGCTGCGGTGTCCCATATCAGTAAGCTACTGGTAGGAGACCCGGTACCAAGACCTAAAACATTGAAAAGATTATATTTTATTAAAGTAAGCATGAAATGCTTAACACTATTGGAACTTTGATAGTGTATTAGCACTCTAATATTGCAAGGGCTTCTTTTTCGGGGCTTTAACAGTGCCATTATCTCTTTAATAAGTAACAACATGAAGATTTCTTTAAAATATGTTTTTTTTTTTCTTTTTTCAGCATGGCACTTGTGGGGGAATACAGACTCACAGCATGTGGGTTGCACTCTGGGCATTTCACATTATATAAAGAGATATTGTTCTTATCACTTGCTCAACTTTCAATAAAATCTTCCTCTGAAATCTTAGAGAATAAACGTAATGAAGGTGAATGCACCATATATCATCAAAGAGAAAAGCTTACTAACAATAAGCAACGAAAAAAATGATGAAGGGGTTAGCGGTTATTAATTAATGTGCCTTAAATTAGGATGCCCTCCATGTTCTCCTAATGGTTGCACCCAAGGCTAATGAAATCATGCATTGCTTCTTCCTTTTAGGTCATGTGTTCCATCCACCACTAATCATGCATTGCTTCTTCCTTTTTGGTCATGTGTTCCATCCACCACTAATATTTAGCATGTTGCACCAAATTCCAAAACTTGGTTGTGAAGGACCTTTTTCTTTCTCCTCCAATTCTTTCAAGTCACTGAATAGCTGTTGAGAAAAATGTCTTGAGATTCAATCCATAATAAGCCGAAAATGAGGTTTAGAACGACGAACGGAGTCCAATGAGCCCAAGAATAGCTCAAACGGAGTCTAGACGGAGAAGTTATGTGCGAAGAAAGGCTGGAGAAGGTGGCACAGCCCATGGGCCTAGCTTGCACCGTTGTCGGCCGCACGGGCGCCCAATCCGCTCACATGGTCCGTTACGGACCGCTGGCTTATAGCCCTCCTGCGTGTGGACTATGTCGCGATCCGATGGCTCAGGAGTGAGTTGGTCATGATCGGACAGTCAGAAAGGAATCCGAGCATGATCATGCTTGATCTGAGGTAGTTTTGCGCGATCGGACGGCTATAGTTCTAGCCGATCACGATTGGATGGTCTAAAGAAGTTTCATGTTTGATTAGGGCTCTGTTTTCCTATTGAAACATTGTTTCAATGAACCATTTATTGCATTGGAAGGCTGGTGACGTCCTGGAGGTGCTGAGAGGCTTTTTGAGAGATTTCAGAGAGCTTTTATGAGGGTTTTGGGACTTCTTGTTGAGAGACTCTTGTACAAGGGTTGAGTGGTAAGTTTTTTTTTGTATTTGTTTGTTTTTTATCTCTCTCGTAGTGAAGTTTGCATGCCTCGTCAAGGTAGGCTTAAGGCCAAACCCATGTATATTTTATTATGTTTGTTTTGTGATCTTTTTTCTTTCTTTTTCGCGTAGTATCGACATCTATCTTTCTTGAACGCTGTTGTGATCTTAGGCGGGTGATCCGTATTCCATAATTGAGAGATCTATACTAACAAGTGGTATCAGAGCTTGATTACTATGGTCAAGTGGTATCAGGCATCCAGACAGAGGCGGTGTTGATTGAAATTAAAAGATGGAGAAAACAAGCATAATCAAGATGGAGATAAATCGGCACGATGGAAAGAGCAATTTCTTCTTATGGTAAGCGAGGGTGAAGGACGTGCTCATCCAACATAAGTTGATCGATGCTCTCTTGTACGAGGAAATGCCTGCTACCATAGAGGTGAAAGATTGAAAATAGTTTCAGATGCAGGCAGTGAGCACGATCCGCTTGTACTTAGCGGATTCCCTGATGGCGATGTTGGTCGAAGCTCGAAAAATTGACATGGCAAGTCGCAATCCGCCAACCATGCTATTTTTTTAAGAGATAGTTCTACCAGCTGTGGATGGATAAAGGATAGCGTGCAGGAGCATCTATCCAACTTCCAGAAGATCTTCACTAACCTTCTCAGCGTTGATGAAAAAGTTGAGGAGAAGATTAGAACGTTGGTCTTGCTGAAGGGAAAAACCTTATTTCCCGGGTCAGGTTCGTTCAGATCTGATTAGATCAAGAGGATATTTTAAAAAAAAATTCTAAATTCTAATCAGATCTGAGACTTTTTAGATTTGATCTTATTGATCTGATAAATAAAAATAAAGTAAAAATTAAATTAAATCTAATTTAATTGTATCTTTATTTTGGATAATCCAATTACCTTGTGATGATCTCGATGTTTGCCTGAGATTCTGAACATAGCCACGCAAGGGCCTTTATCGGTATCCACTCAGACAGGATCTGGAGATCTTCTTAATTAATCTTCCAAAAATCAGATCTAGATCTGATCTTTGAAAGGTCTTAAAAACTCTTTTGAAGAATAAACGCATTGGTCTCTTGCTGCAGTGCTGCCTTCTTTCTTTCAATATCGCCTTTCCGCTTGCTTGGATTTGCAACCTAACATCGTGCCCAAAACCTCTTAAGTGTGGGAGAGAAGAGAAAAAAAGAAGGGAACCAGAGGGTGGCGTGGAGGAGGAGAAAAGCTTTGTGGCATGGGCTTAAAGCCAGAAGCTGCTTAATTCTAGCGCAGACAGGATTTATATAGCCCTAGCTGCACCAATGCAGTGGTTTACAATCATCACCGGCTAATCAACAGTCCCTTTGGTGCAATCAGATCTAAATTTGATTGGTGGGAATACATCAATATGATTTAATCGGATTAGAGCCCTCAAACTCTCCTTAGATGGGTCCAGACTGGTCAACAAAGTCACTTGCCTTGGCCGACCTATCTAGGTTGATTCTCAATGTTGAGACTATTGCAGTCTATGGAGTCTACTATATGTGGGACTCCCAAAACTATATCACACATGGGTCGCCATGCGCTCCCTAAGGATGTTCGCTGCCTATGTTGTACTGATCTACTTGTTACCTAGCAGGGGGAATAAGGGCCAAAGGTCTCTCCTAATGGGTGCATGACACATGGCAGATGTCTAAGTGTTTCAAAAGGTCAACAGTTTGACCAAATCCAAAATAAGATTTAGCAGATGACGGAAATGGAGACAACCCTTTTCTTTCTGACCTGGACAAGGCTCCCAGTCAGACCAAATAAGGTTCTGAGTGAGCTCACAGTATTTGGCTCAGTGGAGACAAGTTTAATGATGTGTTAAAGAAGAACATTAGCTTCAATTGTGTGGCTAGCACGATTTTCTTTGAATTAATTGAATTTTTATTCAATCATTGAACTAGGTTAATCCAATTGATGATATCTAGACTCCAAATTCTTGTTTGTATGACCCAGTTTAGTTCAGTTCTGTATGGTAAATGGGTATGTCATGATCTCTATCAATCGACATCTCAATTGAAACACTTCCGATGGATGCAGAACTTTTTTGATTCAGACAACTTAGTAATGAATCGATCATAACTAAATATTATATTGGTCCTAAAATCCATCAGTTGACACCTAGCAGCATATGGTGGCAACCCAACAGAATTGAAAAGCGAAACCTTCGGTGCAGTACCTGTGTGATTAAGTTCCTCTATCTTGAGCTCGAATCGGATTAGGTTAAAGGCATCTCTTCGCAAATTCTAATTTCCGGTCATTGATTAATCATTCTGATCAAGTCAATGTGAAACACCCTAATAGATAACTTTTTTTATTATTTCACTCTTGCTATGGCCATGGGCTTATGAACTTTGAATTCTCATGATCATCTAGGCTGCTCCTCTTCTACAGAGGTAGATAGATTTCTATTGGTGCAATCCAATTCCTACTACTAATGCTATAGTTCAACAATTGCCCCTCAGGGTCCAGAATGGCTAAGGAGACCGAGTTATGGTGTAGTAAAACTAATAAGACCCTAGGTGAACTGCGATGTACCTCAAGATCAAGAACGCCAGACATACCACTGCAGCTTTGAGCTAATCATCAGCGAGAAGGAAGATTTTTCCTCATGACTGCTCGAGGTGGTCCCATTGCTCAGTGCCTCAGTTCTCTCTAACGAGTACCTGTACTCTCATTCGGTATCTCTACATCCGTAGACTTAAAGACTCATTATCTAAAGAAAGTGATCGTATCACCACAACTTTCAGATCAATCACTAACCCTCATGATGTCCTACAGTCGGAACAATTTTAATGGTTATAATGAAAATTCATGTCTTAAATTTTTAAACTCTTGAAAATATGAACTACATGTGCCTTTAACTGCAAAGAATGTATCACAGACACTTTCAAAATGATACATTATGATGAAAATAACATATTTTTATTATTTATAGTCAAAATTATAATTTTGCCCTTAGAAGTGTATTACAAGTTCACAATCTGGCTTCAAGGGCATCAAGCATATCTAACAAACTCCCACTTGACCTAAATGCAATTGGCTACAAATCTAATGTCCCATCTTCTCAAAGGTGGGGCTTCGATCTTCTGCTGGCCCAACGGCTTTGTGAGTGAGTCTGCCAGTAAATTATCTACGGAGTCAACTTTCTTGACGTCGAGTAACCTTTCTCGAGGTAATCACGGATGAAATGGTATTGTCGCTCGATGTGCTTGGATTTTTGGTGAGATCTCGGCTCCTTAGCTAGGGTTATGGTGCCAATTATTGTCGCAGTAACAGAGGAATGGCATCGCGATGATATTAACTTCCGGATCTCTGCGGTAAACTTTTTGTTCAGAATGCCTCTATCGCAGCTTTTGAGCGCAGCGATGTACTCTTGCTTCGCCATGGTGGAATCTTTATTATACTCACATCTGCTTGAAACTCTTTCAACTGACAGCACCACTATAATTACAAACAGACTCCCAGATGTATGACTTTCGATCATCTTATATCGGCATAAAATTTTCGAGTCTTTGTATACCCTGGACTTGGGTTCTTCCATTACAAAAAAAACCATCAATATATCCCTTAGTTCTTCTTAAGTACTTAAGGAGTACATATTCATAGAAGTTCAGTATTTTTTACCTAGATTCGACTGATCTATGCTCGTGACTGCAACGCAATGGGCTATATCAGGTGTGCACATAATCATGGCAATAAGCATGAGTCCCTAATTGCTGAGCATAAGGGATCTTGCTCATGCGTTCAACTCTTAGGTGTGTTGGGATAGCATTTTCTTGAGAGGATGAATGCCATGTCTGAATGACGGGGTTCCGAAATCTTCTCATTGGAGTTTTCTATGTTGAACCTCTTTAGACTTCTTTCTATGTACATCTTCTTGTGAAAGACTAGCAATCCTAATTCGGTCTATCTCTATAGATCTTAATTTCCTTCAGAATGAAGGATGCTTCTCTAAAGGTTTTCATGGAGAACTCTTTAGAATAACCAACATTTTAACTGTGGTCAATATGGGAATATCATTTCCATAAGGAGGACATCATTCAACGTACAGTATGAGGAAGACAATAGTGCTTCCACTGACCTTATTTGAAAATACATGGTTTCCTCGTCGTTTTTTGATGAAACTAAATAATTTGAATCACATCATTAAAACGAGTATTCCAGCTTTCGAGATGCTTCGCTTAAAGTCCCCATATATGGATCTTTGCAGCTGTGCACACTTTGTGATCACTGGATGTGAAATCTTAACGGGCTGTTCATTAGATATCTTTCTCAAGGCATCTGTTGGTGCAGAATCTGGTTGACGCCGAATCGAGCTGGAGTTGGAGAAGAAGAGGTCGCCGTCGTTGACCTACAAAATAAAGTTCCGTTTGGAGTCGGTGGTGGTGGCTCCGACAGGACCCTCCGACGATCAAGTCAGCTCTTCTGGCCAACAGAAATGGAGTGCTCAGACAAGAATTCAGCAGAGTTTTGAGAAGGAGAAGAGAGCTTAGAAAAAACATATCTAGAGGATCCCTTTTTATAGACGGAACCTGTTGTACCTGTCCGGTAGTGGGATCGCCCGTAGCAAACTGATAAATAACAGTCGTAATCATCCTGATAAATGACAGTCGTAACCGTCCAGTAGTGTGATCGCCTGTAGGAATCCGATTGAAGGAGATGTCCGGAAGGAGTTCGGCTTCTGAAGGAATTCGATTGGAAGAAAAGTTCGGAAGGAGTTCGGCTTCCGTAGGCATCTGTCTGAAGGAGAAGTCTGGAAGGAGTTTGGCTCATTGAGAAATCCGATCGAAGAAGAGGTCTGAAAGGAGTTCGGCTCCTGTAGGCATCCGACTGAAGGAGAGGTTCGAAAGAAGTTCGGCTTCTGGAGGAGTCCGATTGAAGCAGAAGTTCTGGGAGGACGTTCGGCTCCTGTAGGCATCTATCTGAAGGAGAGATCCGGAAGGAGTTCAGCTCCTGGACGGAGTTCCGATTGAGGGAGAAGTTTGGAGGAGGTTCAGCTCCTGGATGAGTAACCTGAGGGATCCGGAAGGAGTTCGGCTCCTATAGAAATTCGACTGAAGGAGAGATCCGGAAGGAGTTTGGCTTTTGAAGGAGTCCGACTGAAGGAGAAGTTCGAAGGAGTCTGGTTCCTGGAAAGAGGAGTCCGACGACTGTAAAAGTTGACTAAGAAGTTTGATCGCTAGAGGAGTTCGGCTGGGGTTCGACCGTTGGAGGAAGAATTTTTCGATCGAAGCTCTTCCGTGATTACCAGTTGCATTAGGCTAAGCATCAGACTGAACTTCGATGGGAGCGGGGTTTATCCCCAACAATAGTTCCCCCCACTCTCGAGTTCGAAACTTCGAAGAAGGAAAGTACAAAAAAAGATGACTGCCGAAGTCCTCTTTCGGGCTCTGCACTCAGTTCAGGTTGAAGCTCTGGAGAGACCTTATCTCAGCCGAGGTTGAAGTTGAAGCTGAAGGAGATTTTATCTCTTGTTGAACGTTGGAGCTCGGGGGAGATCTTATCTTTCAAGCCGAGGTTGACGTTGAAGTTGAAGCTCGGGGGAGATCTTGTCTCCAGCCGAGGTTGAAGGAGATCTTATCTCTTGTTGACGTTGAAGCTCGGAGGAGATCTTATCTCAGCAGCCGAGGTTGAAGGAGATCTTATCTTCTATTGACGTAGATGTTGAAGCTCGAGAGAGATCTTATCTCCAGCCGAGGTTGAAGGAGATCTTATCTCCTGTTGACGTAGGCGTTGAAGCTCGGAGGAGATCTCATTTCCAGTCGAGATTGAAGTTGAAGCTCGGAGGAGATCTTATCTCCAGCCGAGGTTGAAAGAGATCTTATCTCCTGTACCAAAAGCCTTCTATCTGGCCTAAAAAAGAAGTCCAGCTTAATATTTTTCTATTATAATTCACAAAAGACAGGAATGTTGAAATAAGAATTCTCTATTGAAAAGTGGTTAACGATATTGTAAGTTTTCAAAATTTTAATGTTGACACTATGTAGCTTCTTAATATCTTTCCTTGCCGATATCCCCCGACCATGGTATTGATACTTCCACGTAGGGATTGGCTTCTTTAAGACCCCTCCCCCTGGGTCTCCCCTGGTTGCGAGAGAGCCCTTGGTTGCTCTCCTCTTGCTTCAGGCCGGCGTCTGAGGAATCGACCCAGCCGGCCTCTCCTGATGAGCTCCTCGATTTCGTCTTGGAGCTGAATGCATTCTTCAGTATCGTGGCCGTGGTCACGATGGTAGAGGTAGTACTTGTTTTGATTACGCTTGTTTGGGGGAGATCGTAATTCTTCTTGTCTTGGTAGCTGATTCTTAATTTCCATCAGAACTTGAATTTTAGGAGCATTAAGGGGGCGTAGTTATGGAACCTTCCTAGGGGAGAACTTCGCGTCCTTCTGTCGGGGCTTCTTTGATGACGAGCTCGAGGAGTTCGGACTCGCTTGCGCTCGAGGGGAGTCCTTGAGCGCGGCCGAACTTCATTCGGCCCTCCTTAGGCGACGGGTCTATTAGACTCACCCTCCCGCTATTTTCTTGCGACTTCTTCATCCTTCAACTTGAAGGCTTCTTCTGCACAGGCATATCCCTCAGCTCGAGCTAGCAGATCGGCAAAGTCCATGGGGTACTTTTTTTCCAGGGAGAATAGCAAATCGTTCTTCTGAAGGCCGTCCTTGAGTGCGGCCATCGCAACAGACTGATCCAGGTTCCAGACCTTCAATGTAGCAGCATTAAACCGGGTGACATAAGCTCGGATAGATTCCTCCTCCTTCTGCTTAATATTTATCAGGGAATCTGAACCTTGGCGGGGACGTCGGCTGCTGACAAAGTAAGCTGCAAACTGATGGCTCATCTAGTCAAATGAGAAGATCGTATCTGGCTTCAACGCCGAGTACCAATTTTTTGCTGCTCTCTTTAAGGTAGATGAGAAAGCTCGGTATAAGATGGCGTCTGGTGCGCCATGGAGTAGTATCATGGTCCGAAAGGCCTTCAGGTGATCGACTGGATCAGAAGTTCTGTCGTAGCTTTCAAGTTGGGGAAGCTTGAAGTTCGGCGGAACGAGCTCTTGCATAATTCGGGGAGAGAAAGGGGGATTGGTGCAGACGTCGTCATGGGGAGCCGGAGCGACTTGGTGTTCTTCAATCCATCGGCTCATTTTCTGGAGCCTTTGATTCAGGAGATCTTTACGATCGTTGATCTCCAGAGTTTTCTGATGGGATGGGAGCAAAGCTTCCCCTGAGGTTGAATCATGGTTCGAGCAATGGCTCTCTACCCTCTATTTTCTCTTTTCGGAGGTCACCGGTCGGCTAGCTCGAGTCGGCCGTCCCCCAACCGGATCATGGGGCTCCGGAAGAGCCTGCTCCAGTTGAATTGGCGTCGAAGCCTGTCGATGTATGGCCTGCATCGCTTCTGTGAGACCGCGAACTTGCTGGATCAGCAGGTTGAATTACTCCGCATCCACTATGGCTGCAGATGGAGCTTGAGTTATCGGAGCTGGAGTCGGAATAGATTGATCTGGACGGGATTTGGCTGCAGAGGCCGTTGATCTCCGAGTCGAAGCTTTCCTGGGAGGCATTTTTTTTTTCGGAAAGAACTCTAGAGAAGAAGAGAGATCGCTACTGAGCACTTCTTTAAGATCAAGGGAACCTCAGGAATAGAGGATCCTTCCTTTAGCGCCAATCCTATTGGTGCAGATTCTGATTGACGTCGGATCGAGCTGGAGTTGAGGAAGAAGAGATCGGCGCTGGTGACCTACAAAACAAAGTTCCATTCGAAGTCAGTGGTGGTGGCTCCGGCAGGACCCTCCGACGATCAAGTCAGCTCTTTTGGCCAACAGAAATGGAGTGCTCAGGTAAGAATTCAGCAGAGTTTTGAGAAGGAGAAGAGAGCTTAGAAAAAACGTATCTGGAGGATTTCTTTTTATAGACGAAATCTGTTGTAACCATCCGATAGTGGGGTCGTCTGTAGCAGATTGATAAATGACAGTCGTAACCGTCTTGATAAATGATAGTCGTAACCGTTCAGTAGTGTGATCGCCTGTAGGAATCCGATTGAAGGAGATGTCCGGAAGGAGTTCGGCTCTTGGAGAAATCCGACTGAAGGAGAAATCCGGAAGGAGTTCGGCTCCTGAAGAAATTAGACTGCTGGAGGAATTTGACTAAAGGACATGTCCGGAAGGAGTTCGGCTCTTGGAAGAATTCGATTGGAGGAGAAGTCCGGAAAGAGTTCGGCTCCTGTAGACATCCGACTGAAGGAGAGATTCGGAAGAAGTTCGGCTTCTGAAGGAGTTCGATTGAAGGAGAAGTCCGGGAGGACTTCGGCTCCTGTAGGCATCCATCTGAAGGAGAGATCCGGAAGGAGTTCGGCTCCTAGATGAGTTCGACTGAGGAAGAGATCCGGAAGGAGTCCGGCTCCTGAAGAAGTCCAATTGAGGGAGAAGTCCGGGAAGAGTTCGACTCCTGTAGGCATCCATCCGAAGGAGAGATCCGAAAGGAGTTCGGCTCCTGAAGGAGTCCGACTGAGGGAGAAGTCCGGGAGGAGTTTGGCTCCTGGAGGAGTTCGACTGAGGTTCGACCGCTGAGGAGTTCGGCCAGCTGAAAAATTCGGCTAAGATTTGGCCACTGGAGGAGTTCAGCTGGGGTCCGGCCGCTGGTGGAGAATTTTCGATCGAAGTTCTTCCGTGATTACCAGTTGCATTAGGCTAAGCATCAGGTTGGACTACGGCGGGAGCAGGGTTTATCCCTAACAGTATTCATTTAAGAACGCCGTTTTCACGTCCATTTATCATATTTCATAATCAAAATAGACTGCAATAGTAAGCAATGTGCGGATGGATTTTAGCATAGCTACTGACGAAAAGGTATTCTGATAGTCAATGCCTTCACACTGACTATACCCTTTTGCCACTAATCTAGCTTTAAATGTCTCCATATTTCCATCTGCACCAATCTTTCTCTTGTAGATCCATTTACTTCCAATAGGTACTATACCTTCAGGTGGATCTACCAAGGTTCAGACTTGATTTGAGTGCGTCGAGTCAATTTCTAACTTCATTGCCTCTAACTATTTCTCGGAGTCGATATCTGATATCGCCTCGTTCATAGGTTTTGGGATCATCACCATGAACCCCATTACCTACGAGGAACATTTCTTCTACTTCCTCTGAAATAGTACCTAAGTACCTCTCAGGGGGATGGAAAAATCCTTTTCGATCTACGAGGTGGAGGAGGTAGTGATTGTATTGGCTCAACCTGATTTGGTTCCATTTGGTCCTTAGCTCGTTGCTCTTGTGAGACTTTCTCCTCGAGCTTGATCTGCTTTCCAATGCCGCTATCTTGAATAAACTATTTTTCAAGAAAGATGGCATGTCGACTCACAATCACATTGTGGTCTTCTGGAATGTAGAAATAATATCCTAATGACTCTTTAGGATATCCTATGAATCGAGCTCTAAAGGACCTAAAGTCTAACTTGTCCGCTTGTTGTCTTTTGACATGAGCCGGACAACCCCAAATTCTGAGATGACTCAGACTTGGTTTCTTACCATGCCATATCTCATACGGTGTGGTAGGAACGGTTTTAGAGGAAACCCTATTCAGTAAATATATTAGCAGTTAACAAACTATGTCCCCAAAGAAAATCAGGAAGGTCTGTGAAGCTCATCATGGATCGGACCATATCTAATAGGGTCCGGTTCCTCCATTCTGAAACTCCGTTGAGTTGAGGTATTCTAGGTGGAGTCCATTGAGAGACTATGCCATTTTGCTTGAGATAGTCCAAGAATTTTTGACTAAGGTATTCACCTCCTCGATCTGATCGAAGAACCTTAATGGATTTTCCAGTTTGCTTTTCTACTTCATGTTTGAATTTCTTGAACTTTTCAAAAGGCTTCAGACTATGTCTCGATACATACCCATACCGAGATAAATCATCGGTAAAGGTTATGAAGTAGACTAAAGTTGCCTCTAGCCGGCACATCAAATGGGCCGCACTCATCAGTATGTACTAGGACAAGTAGATCCGTGGCCCTTTCCCCATGTTCTACAAAAGGGAGCTTAGTCATTTTGCCATAAAGATATGATTCATAAATTGGATATGACTCGAAAGTCAACGGACTCAATAGCCCAATTTTCTCCAATTTGTTAATCCCATCTTCTGCTATATGATCTAGCTTTAGGTGCCATAGATACCTATCGTTTGGATTATCCCTGGATCGTTTTGATCTTATGGCATTCACATTTTGTTCGATATTAAAGACAGATATGTAACTGGTAGAGATCGTTAATAAGAAAACCATTTGCAATTTTATTTCTTTCATAAAGAATATTACAATGGTCCTTAAGAAAACTAATTACATAGCCTTCTTGTGCTAAACATGAAATAGAAATTAAATTTCTGCTTGCAGCAGGCACATAATAACAATCCCTAAGTACTAAATCTAAGTCAGACGATAGTCGAAGAGGGTAGGTTCCCACGGCCACAGCAGCAACTCTTGCTCCATTTCCGACGCGTAGGATCATCTCACCATCCCTCAGCCTCCTGCTATCCTCAAGATCCTGCATGAAAGTGCACAAATGAGCACTAGAACCAGAGTCAAGCATCCAACTGGATGCAGAAGAAACCGTAAGGTTAGATTCAATAACGAGCATACCTCCAGAAGGATCTGTCTCCTTATTCTTTAGGATGGCCAGGTATGTAGGGCAGTTTCGCTTCCAGTGGCCGTCAGTATTACAATGAAAACACTTTCCTTTGTTAGCGGCCTTCTTCTTCAGCTCTGTCTTCTTTTTCTTTTCACCTTCCACCTTCTGCCTTTTCACAGACTTCTTCTTTCCAAAAGACTTTCTCTTGGAAGAAGTCTGTTCCATAGCAAGTACTGAGCCTTTAGAATCTTTCATAGAAAGCTCAGCAGTAACCAGCATATTCATAAGCTCGGCCAAAGTATTCTGAAGTTTATGCATATGGTAGTTCATGATGAACTGCCCATATGCATCAGTCAAGGATTGCAGAATTATATCATTCTGCAGATCCTGGTCTAACTTCACTTCGAGCTTCTTAAGCTCTTCCAAGTCCTTGATCATCATCAGACAATGATTTTGGACTAATTGCCCATCATGCATTTTAGCCTTAAACAGTCGTTTAGTGACATGATATTTGGCTGCGCGATTCTGTTCACCAAACAACTTTTACAGGTGAGCCAACATTTGGCGGGCAGTCTTGATATCTTCATGTTGACGCTGAAGCTCATCAGACATCGAGCCCAACATGTAGTATCTGACCTTATTATCTTCATCCGTCCATTTGTCAAGAGGCGCTCTTTGTTTAGCGGACGGACGAGCTGGTAGGGGGGATCCTGGTCCAATACATGAGTCAACTTCTTGGAACCCAAAACAATTTTGAAGTTCTGGAGCCAATCCTTGTAATTGGGTCCGATCAGTCTATGGGTGTCCAGGATACGGACTAGTGGATTGGACGCAGACATTTTCCTTTTCTCTATAGAGAGTCAAGATTTCTAGTTAGATTTTGTAATTAAGACTTGACCAATTTGTTTAGGAGTTTGATTTTTAAACAAATTAGCTTCTACTATTTTCTCGGGATCCCTACACTCCCTCTGTAGAGATGCAAAAATCTTCACGATTACTGATTTCTAGTGGATGGTGCAGTCCCACCAACTGACTCATCACCTCACCTAATAGTTATTGGTGATGGGTTAGCCAATGAGTGAACAACTCTTGTCCAATGATTCTCTAATCATGGTGCACCCAAACTTGGTCTCTAATTCATGAATCTCACCTGTGCCCGGAATATTGATCCACTTCTTAGTTAAGTCAGATCCACCATTTGCACAGATTGGATTCCTAATTGGGTCTCTCACCGTATCCGAAATATTGAGCCCAATTCATCCTCCAGCCCGTAGCATCCAATGCCTAATAGACATGGTTGCATCTTTCCGGTGCAACTGAACCACTGTGACCAGCCGAGAACAATCAACCCCGGGAAGGGCCCGCACATCTACAATGGTGGAAGACCTTAGACTTAATCTTTTCTTAGGGAGATTTGATTTAGGTCTCTTTAAACTAGACTTGACATAGCCATAACCATTATGACTAACCTAGTGGCATGGGTTAGTTCGGATTATTAGCCACCTTAAATCAGAACTGAGCCGACAAATATGGCCAGGTAAGTAAGACCGGTGGAAGGGATATGCCATTAACTCGACAAGAACGCATTCGAGTCGAGTAGCTTTCAATTAAAAATCAGTCGATCGTATCTGCCAAACTTACCTTAGACACCAAATTGTTGAGCCAGAATCAATCGGGTTAGCCTACAATCCAGACTCTAACCACTAAGCCTAATAGGTCTTAACTTGATCGATCACTCATGTGACTCGATCTTGACCCAGACTTAATCCTATTAGGCTGGTCAATTTAAGCACTCTTGATCCCATCTAATCAACTCTTGATTCGGTTTGATTAACCGCTAGATCTAATTGAGCTACCCAAGTCCGAATCCAATTTTATGAATATGTCTTAGATCTGAAAATTCTCAATTTTAGACCTATATGTTTCATAATCTTAATTCTTAATTAACTTTAAGATTCATAAACAAAATATGTATATAAAATTCTATCCTAGGATTTCAGGATTTAGGGTTTTGCAGAAAATAAGTTTTAGATTTCTGATTAAGGACGAACGTGCAGCATCTTTACACATCATAAGAACACCCCATCGAATAGGAGGAGAGGGCCTTTGAACCCTACTTCATTCTTACGATCGGACGGCCAAGGGGAACGTCTTAATCAGAAACATGATAAATCTACAAAACTGGTTAGATCTACGTCATATATCACATATATAAAAAATTGATCTAACTAAAACATGTTTTGCATACATCTCATGTATCATATCATGCATGTTTTCAGATCTAAATTATCTCATAAACATTTGAAAAATAAGATTTAAATTTGATCATATTAAATTAAAATTTATTCTAGACAATTTTGTAGAACTATTTTACAACTAGTCTAAATATGCATCTATTATATCTCATATGAATAAATTAAATAAATTTATTTTCTGTTTTCTAGATCTAATTATAACATTTATAATATCAGAAAATAGTAAATAAATAGATCTAAAAATCATAATTAATCAAATTAAAATTATGATATACATAGAATAATTTTATTCCTAGTTTAGTCATGTATCTCATACATCTTAGATCTAGATTTATTTAATTTTTAATTTTCTGATTTCAGATCTAATCATATCTCATGTGACATTTGAAATCATCTAATTATCAGATCAAAAATAAATTAAAATCAGATCTAATGAATTTTGGAACCTAACTTTGATACCAATTGAAGGAAAAAATCTTGTTTCTCGGATTTGATTCGTTTAGATCTGATTGGATCAAGAGGAATATTTCAAAAATTTTTCTCTAAGATCCTAATCAGATCTGAGATTTTTCAGATCTGATTTTATTGATCTGATAAATAAAAATAAAATAAAAATTAAATTAAATCTAATTTAATTGTACCTTTATTTTGGATAATTCAATTATCTTGTGATGATCTCGATGTTTGTCTGGGGTTCTGGACGTAGCCACGTAAGTGTCTGGCCTTTACCGGTATCCACTTGGGCAGGATCTGGATATCTTCTTCTCAATCAATCTTCCAAAAATCAGATCTAGATATGATCTTTGAAAGTCTTCAAAAACTCTTTTGAAGAATAACCGTTGTCTCTTGCTGCAGTGCTGCCTTCTTCCTTTTCTGTCGCCTTTCGCTTTCTTGGATCGCACCTAACTCGTGCCCAAAATCTCTTGGGCGTGGAGAGGAGAGAGAGGACCAGAGGGTGGCGTAGAGGAGGGAGAAAAGCTTTGTGGCATGGGCTAAAGCAGAAGCTCTTAATTCTAGGCGCAGACAGGGTTTACATAGATCCTGCTGTGCCATGCAGTGCCACATCATCCCGGCCAATCATAGCCCTTTGTGCAATCAGATCTAAATCTGATTGGTTGGATGACATCATCTGATCTAATCATATTAGAGTCCCTCAAAACTCTCCTTAGATGGCGTCAAGATGGGGTCAAATAAGTCTTCTTGGCGCCATCTAGGTTGATTCCTTGAAGCAACTAGAGTCCTATACAGATGGGACTCCAAAACTTATCTACATGGGCCAAGGTTCTCTCCTATAGGTGCGCCCCTTGTCTGTCTGCTTTTTAGTAGGGGGCCAAGGGCCAAGGTTCTCTCCTATGGGTGCATGACACATGGACAGATGTCTAAGTGTCAAAGATCAACATTTGACCAAAGTCCAAAGACAAGATTTTGCAGGTGATGGAAAATGGCAGGTGTTGTCTCAAATTTATTTCATAAATTAAGACAATCCTTTTCTGACCTGGACAAGCTCCAGTCAGACCAAATAAAGGTTCCTGAGTGAGTCCAAACACATTTGGCTCAGTGGAGACAAGTTTTAATGATTGTTAAAGGAGAATATTAGGCTCAATCGTGTGCTAGCATGATTTTCTTGAACTTAATTGAATTTTATTCAAATCAATTGAACTGGGTTCATCCAATTAATGATATCCATATCCAAACCCTTGTTTGTGTGATCCAGTTAGGTTCAGTTCCGTATGGTAATGGGATATGTCGTGATTTCTATCATCGACATCATCGAAACATCTTTCGATGGATCAGAACTTTTTTGATTCAGACAACTAGTATGATCGATCATCCAAATCATTCTAATTGCTCCTAAAATCCACCAGTGACACCTAACAGCATATGGTGGCAACCCATCAAAATTGAAAGCGAACTTCTTGGTGCAGTTACCTGTGTGATTAAGTTTCTCTATCTTAAGCTCTGATCGGATTAGGGTTAAGGTGATCTCGTCAAACCCTAATTTCCGTCATATGAATTAATTATTCGATTCAAGTCCAATGTGAAAATCCTAATAGAAACTCTTTCTATTATTTCACTCTGCCATAGCTATGGGCTTATGGACTTGATTCTCATGATCATCATAGGGCTGCTTCTCTTCTACCGAGGTAGATAGATCCCCTATTGGTGCAATCTAATTTCTACAATGAACATGCTATAGCCAACATACACCTCAGGATTCCGAATGGCTAGGAGAGCGAGTTATGGTGTAGTCAAACTATAACATCCTCAAGGTGAACTGTCGATGCACCTCAGGTCAAAGAACCAGACACACCACTGTAGTTTCGAGCCAGTCATCGACGAGAAGGTAGACTTTCTTATGACTACTCGAGGTGGTCACGCTCAGTGCCCTCGCTCTCTAATGAGTATCTGTACTCTCGCTCCGGTGTCTCTACACCGTAGACTTAAGACTCATATATCCTAAAGAAGCGATCATACACCAACCTTTCGGATCAATCACCATCCTCATGATGATCCTACGGTCGGAAGCATTTATTGAGTTAATAATGAAAATTCATGTCTTAAATTTTCAACTCTTGAAAATATGAACTATCATTGCCTAACTCAAGGGATGTATCACAGACACTTTCAAATATACATTGTGATAGAAAATAACCTATTTTATTATTTATAGTCAAAATTATAATTTTGCCCTTAGAAATGTATTACAAGTGTCAGCCAATCTGGCTTCAAGGGCACACAAATCTAACACTTGCTAGCGTTGCTTCCCCGTTGTATGAGTCTTTGGTGACTGCTCTTCTAGTGGAGAAGAGCACCATTAAGATGGATGAGGTTACTGGGGTGATTCTCTAAAACGAAATTCTCAGGAGAAAGAACCTAGTTTAGAGCTCAGATGATGGCAGCTTAACTTTGACCGCTTTTAGAGGAGTAGGTGATAGCAGACGAAGTGGCAGGAGATCGTGAGGTGGGCGATCCAAGTCCAGGACAAGAGATTATAGCAAGATCAGGTGCTATCGGTGCGACGAATTGGGATATCGTGTTAGAGATTGCCACAACTCAAAGATCGGATGCAGGCTACTGTGGTGATGGCCAGTAGCGATACAGAAGGTAGTGACGATATGTTTTTGGTAACTGATGAGATATCTACCTCTTCCTCCTAGTGGATTATGGATTCTGCTTATTTTTCATCATGAATGTTGTAGAGAAGAGCTGTTTGACTCTATGGAGACTAGTAAGGGCATTGTGTTCCTACTGAACTGATCGAGCTATGAGAAACTGTCAGTATGAAGCTCCATGATGGAACAGTGAAGTTGGATGAGGTTCGATACATACCTAACTTTAAGAAGAATCTAATCTTATTGAGCAATTGGATTTGACCGACTTTAAATGGAAAGCTGATGGAGGAATCCTGAAGGTTATGCACGGCAGTAGGATGGTGATTAGAGGAAGAAAGTATGAAGAACACTACATCATGGTAGAGAGCCCAGTGCGAGGTGAAGCTCCAGATGGTGGATCGGATACAAGATGGAAGACTTGGGAGGATAAGAGGCGACATCGCAGAGTGAAGTTCCTATTGCCGCAAGAGACTTTTTCGAGTAAGTCTCAGATCAGAGTGGATACAGCCCATGATGGAGATGGGATCGAGCGGACTGGCTTGACTCACATGTTTGCCCATCCGTGATCAGCAGACGATTGTCTCAGGGTGTGGGGGCGAGACGGATCATAGGCTCTTAGAGACAGGTGGAGGTCGAATATCGAGTCAAGGTGAAGATTATTGAGAAAAATATCTCAAGTTTGATCTATAATAAGTCTAGAACAAGATCCAGGATGATGAATGGAGTCCAACAAGTCTAAGAATAGTTCAAACGGAGTCGAGACGGAGAAGTTACGCATGAAAGAAGGCCAGAGGAGATGGCACGGCCCACGAGCCATCGGAGGGGCCCATGAGTCGGCGCAAGTTGGCGGCGGCACTGGGCTAGCCACACATTGGGTTGGCCTAGGCACGTCAGTGCACGCGTGGGCCGCATGGATGCCGAGTCCGCTCATGCGGTCCATCATGGACCGTCGGCTCACAGCCTCCTGCATGGACCAGCGGAGGTGTTTCTTAGTGGTTTCCCATGGTCTATGGCACGTGCGTGGACCATATCGCGATCCGATAGCCTAGGAGCGAGCCGATCGTGATCAAATGGTCAGAAAGGAATTCGGGCATGATTAGGCTTGATCTGAGGTAGTTTTGTGTGATCGAACGGCTTTGGTTCTAGCCGGTTATGATTGGACGGTCCAGAGAGGTTTCGAGTTTGATCAGGGCTCTGTTTTCCTACTAAAACATTGTTTCAGTGATTTTGGAGTCTATATAACTCCAATTGATGAACCGTTTGTTACATTGGAAAGCTGGTGATATCTTGGAGGTGCTGAGAGGCTTCTTAAGAGGTTTCAGAGAGTTTTTGTGAAGGTTTTGGAATTTCTTGTTGAGAGACTCTTGTATAAGGGTTGAGTGGTAAGTTTCTCTTTTATTTGTTTGTTTTCTCTCTCTCTCTCATAGTGAAGTTTGCATGCCCCGTGGAGATAGGCTTGAGGCCAAAACTATGTATATTTTATTGTATTTGTTTTGTAGTCTTTCTTCTTTCTTTCTCACGTGGTATTGGCATCTATCTTTCTTGGATGCTGTTGTGATCTTGGGCAGGTGATTCATATTCCACAATTGAGAGGTCTACTCCAACAATAGCTACTATAACAGATTGAATGTATTCATGCTTGGAAATAATTTTTCATCAAGTTTTTGAGTTGAAAGGCATTGGCCCCACCATATCTAATTCATATTAGGGTTTTTTGAGTATATACACCCCTAAATATGCGAAATTGCACAAACACCCTCGCAAAGTTGCTATTTGTATGTATACTCTCATAAAACATTTTTCTTTTGCATATGTATCCATGCCATTTATTGTTGTTAAGAAATAAGCAATTTAAAATTGAAATGACTGAAATACCCTTAATTTGGTAGATGTGCAAAAAGAAAAAAAATATGAGAGTATACATGCAAATAGCAATTTTGCAATGGTATTCATGCAATTTTGCATATTTAGCAGCGTATACACTCAAAAGAACCTTTTTTAGGACTTTAGGAATTTCTTTTACATGTCTATGAGAATGAGTAATGCTAAAGTAACATGATTAGCAACTCTGCCGATATTACTTTTGGATCTTGATAAAGTCCTTCTTTATAAAAAAAAAGAAATGGACAGAATTAACAACAAAGTAAACAAATATTCTATTGATCTGGATATGATAACTCCATCTCACATTAAATGTCAATTTGGAGCCCACACCGTCTCTTAATATATAATTTTGAATGCAGATTGTTGTTAGAGGTGTGTTCCCCTCTTACTCTGTGTGTTGTCATTAGGTTACTCATCAGGCCCTCATACTGCAGTAGTGGTCATGATATGTGCAGGGCAATGCAAGCCCAGTATGGTGTTGCTGCATCCCGTATTCTTGGATACTTGAGACAACAGCATGCATGAAATAGAAGGGGAACACATCCTTGTCAATTGATAAGCATCCGTGTCAACAGCATGCATGGCATTTCCTTTTGTATTATGGCATGCATCAACTTGTTTCCTTTCATAAAGGCCACCAATCCCTTGTCTCACATATATGTGGAAACAAGCAAAACATAGTCATACAGCCAATATATGTAGGCTTCTTAGTTCCTTATGACATGGAACAAAACCTAATTAAGTAAAGCTTTATCAAGGAACTTTACAGGAAAAAAGAGCTTTATCAAGTAAAATGGCTTACTATTTATCTTTTTCTTTTCTTGTTTATTCCAATCTTTTTGCAGATGTGGCTTAAGATCGGTATGGTTGTTTTCATTGCCATTTGCATCATGGAACATGTGGTCATGGGCAACCTTGTATATTGTAGATGTTTAATACCTCATCCTTCATTGCATTCAAGTGTATCTGGTGATGCATGTCACATGCATTTATGCTGTCCAACCTATTAAATCTCCCATAATTTGCACCATATGCATCTATATTTGCCGGTTTGCGAAGTAAATTGTCTGCCATGCAAAGTACTAGCTTGTGCAAGGCTGCAGGATGACAGTTGGGAATTGGTGCAATTACCAATCCCCTCATAACACATGGCAGCAGAGTCACAGAAGCTTAACTAAAAAAAGGCAAACCTCTAATGGTCTATTTTATATGGTGAGCTTCACTTGAACTTGAAGGAATTACTTCAAAAATAGACAGGCAGATTGCGTATCGGTTTTTTACTGTAGGATGTGGTACCATCACAACAATTTCTTTATTTCCATTCAAGATAAAAATAAACATCAGTCTGAAAAAAAGGTTTTTGAGTACATACCCCCCTAAATATGCGAAATTGCATGAATATTATCACAAAGTTGCTATTTGCTTGTATATACTTATAAACTTTTCTTTTTGCGCATATACTTGTTAAGTGTATTTCAATCATTTCAATTTTAAACCGCCCATTTTATAACAATATGAGATGGTATAGATATGTTTGCAAAAAAAGAAAAAAGAAAAAAGAAAAAAGGGTTTGTATGCACAGTAAATATTTTATAAGGGTATACATGTAAATAGTAATTGTGCAAGGATATTTATGCTATTTCGCATTTTACGAGGGTTTACACTCAAAAATCCCTTAATATTAATCATCAAATTAACATCCCCTAGTTTTAAGTTTTGGTAAGAACAGGTTGACGACTTATGAAAGATTGCACTTTCAATAAAGCATCCATTCACTGAGTTCTCTTAACATCTTAAACGCTCCGTCAATATGATGACCTCGAAAATAAGCAACTCAAGTCTAAAAACGTTGTCCCACAATTTTTCTTTCATTCTTTTTTTCCAAATACAGGTTCTTGGTGGTGGAAATGCAGGGAATGCTTTAACATGTGCAGCTCGTTTGGGTTTGACACCTAGGCTAATCTCCAAGGTATCTTGCCCATGAAGTTTTCTTTAAATATATCTACTCAAGTTAATATTATAATAATTATTTTTACTCAGGGTAGAAATTTTTGCTCATTACTGGTAGTATCATTGTCCATGCAATTATTTCTTGAATCACTAATTCTTCTATTTTGCCTGCAATAATATCCTTTAGCAGTTGTTTACTTGGATTGTCATGCTTGCATTTATGTCGATGACCAGGTTGGTGATGATACTCATGGTGGATATATTCTTGCAGAGCTTGAAGCTGATGGAGTTGATATTTCTAATGTTGTGGTAGGCTTTACAGGTTAAACTATTTTGTCAGTTGTTTGCATTTTTTGGACATTCAATTTATTTTTTCTGCAGATCTGAAGGTATAGTTGTAAAAGAGAAAGTTGCAATCTACCTGTAGGAACCGAGTACTTCATAGCTATTAATATTTGGCTCTGTGCTATGATGATCCTTGCACTCACAGCATTGTTTCAAGTTCCATAACATCAAAGGCTTTTTTTTTTCAATCCTGGAACCATCATTAAAATTTCTGTGGCCTTCCATGTGAGATCCTCTGATCTTTTGCCAATCTGGTTACTGATTTGAGTTGTCATCATATCTTTCTTTGGCAGATGTTGTCTAGCTATTACCAGAATGTGACACAGTTAATGGTCATTAAAACTGTTGGATTTGACTGGGCCGTTGAATTTTGCTTCAGGCCCTCATTGGAGCTTTTTCTAGTCTCATATTTGGTAAAGAGTTTGTTTCTCATATTTTGCACCGCCCAATTGCAAGTAAATGGTGGTTGCTACCTTTCTACTGTCCACCATTTTTTTCTAAGTCTTATAGTATGAGACCTCCACTGGTCATTTTTTTGACTTTCTTTTACTTACCCTCTTGTCTATCCTTTTATTGATTCAAGATGAATATTGTCAATAGACCTCCACTACTTATTGAATCACCTGTTAATATCTAGTTAAGCTGTGCATTTCTCCATCTGCTCAGCAGAAGTTTTAGGTGCGATATGTTTGTCATGATGAGCTTCTATAATTTAGGTTGAGGTGGTTATGGTATTTTTTGGTATCTTGAAGTCATTTTTGTTATGCAATTTGGCATTCCTGGGTCCACAGGTTCCTTATTTTGGCCATTTGGTCATTTGGTATGCAAGTACTTCAATATGGAATTCGCTTATTGAGCTGCCTACTTCCCCAATGACTATTCATTGCATCGCTGCTCATGCTGCTTGTATTAGTGAATCCGAGACTTCGAGCATGTCCAGGGAAAGAGAGAGCTGGATTTAAGGATATGATGTTAAGCTTCTTTGCTATCTGTTTCATCTGTTTGAGACTCTAAGACTTCCTTTTCTTATCTTTTGTTTGCCAAAAGGTTGGTAGCAGGCATGTACGTGGTCTCCTTCATATTTAGTCCTCTCTGCTTTCTGCCAATTTGTTGATATGTTGGAGAACCTTGGAACATATATTTTTCTCATCCTTAAAAGTTTTACTGGACACACAATAGTTGACAATACCAACATATTTCGAGCCTTATATGAAAACAAGCTCGTTTTCTTGTCACTGACCTATGGATTCTGTACCATCTTTCTGTTTTTGATCTGTCTTGCTACTTCTCTGGAGAAACTTTGTTCTTTGAGTGTAACTATTTTTCTAGTTGTCATCCTTGCTTTTTGTGCTTTATGCAAGGTGGTGTACTTTGTAATGTCTTAATTGAGCTACCAATGCTTCTTAGCTTACATAACTCATCCTTTGAACATTTAGTCAAAAAAGAAAAATCTCAATTTTAGCATATTCTTCGCATGATAGGTTTCACTATTTTTCATGCACTTCACCCATTTCTTCTTGGCTATATGCCAGTTGGCATCTCATTTACTTGCAAAGTTGCAATATCTTTCTTTATCTATAATCATGTGGAATCGATGAAGAATCGGATTTGGAGAACATAACTCAGTTTGTGAAGTTCATGGGTAGTAAGTATAGATATCATTATTATTTTACTGGATTAAAGTGGGAACGATGTTTCCTAGGTTTTATCATTTTATTTTATAGCCTCGCTAGTCACTATAGTTTTATATCCAATTTAACCATCTTTAACTTGGTATATGAAATTCTATGCTTTTTCAGATAGCTAAGGGTGGAACTTCAACATTTTCATATGTGATTGTTGATAACCAGACGTAAGCTCAATGCTTATCCATTCAGATGCCATACTACAGTGCAGATGAGATTCTAATGATCTCGATCCATTGAATGCAATTTAGTCATATCTTATTGTGCACGGTATTGGTATGGAGTATGTGTGGTTACTAAAGATTATAAACCCCTTGATATGTTCAAAACTTCAAATTAAAAAAAAAAGGTCCGATATGGACCAACCTGCCATATTTGTTGATAAATTTTTTCTTTGACATATAATTCTAATCATATTATCAGAAGGATAATGTACCTCAGCAGTTGTTATAATTGAATATTTCAGATGTGATGAAAAAATAAAGATGTTAGAAAGATTGTTCAACTGATTACAATTGACAATTTCTAACATAATCTTATTAGTAAACCCAGAATCCCGAGCACCTTTGTCCATGAGGCTACGACACATGGGGTCCTTGGTCTCCACCTATTGTACCTACCCCATCTTTAGCAAGCATACACTATTTAGTTTTGGAAGAGAAGTGAGAAAACTGCACCTCCCTCAATTGAGTACGTGAATCACAAACCATTCTTATATTGAAGCTGAAATTAAGAACCTTTGTTGAAGAGTTGATCATATTTTATCTAACTTTTTTGTTCTATGATCAGAATGAGATCAATGATGCTGTCATTGGGGCAAACATGTATACTGCATAAACTGTACAAAGTAAGCTTACTCCCATGCAATAAATTTTCATCTAAGATAGCTTCCAATGTCCAAAAATGAGTGAGGAGGTCTTACCTGAATGAACATAGTTATTTGGTTAAGAAAGCCCATAATGGTATAGTGACTTTTTGGCCTCGATCATTTTTTGTGCGTCCAATGAGTCAGTAGACCAAGGATACATATTATGACATGTAACAAAAGATAGATGGCCAACCATGACCAAAGAGTATTTTCTCAGTTGACTTAAAATAGCGATGTTTAAGTAACACACACAAGGACTTTGATTTGCTAGGGTCAATCATTTGTGACTGTTCAATCGTTATGCTCTTCTTTTCCTTTTGTTGCCTAGGTATGGCTACCCAAGAGGGGGGGGGGGGTGAATTGGGTTTCTAAAAAGTTTGGCCAATTTAAACTCTAATGCTAATACGTGCTTCTAATTAAAAGAAACTTGAATGCTTTATGGTGAATGAGCAATGCGTAGTAGCGGAATTAAAAGCAACTAATTAATGCAAATATGTAAAGTAAAAGCACAATCAAACACACAAGGATTTTATAGTGGTTCGGTGCAACCCCGCATCTACGTCCACTCCCCAAGCTCTTCTTAGGAATTCCACTATAATCCTAGATTACAGTGCGTTTGTTTTGACCCAGGATCACAAACAAATCCAGTTGGTTTTGCCGGGCCCACCAACCACAATCCTACACCGATAGTTTTCCGGATTCACTATCAACCCAGTTGGTTTTAACTTAGGAGCACCAACCGCAACCTTTACACCATCCAATTTTTGGCTTGGATCAACCTACACCCCAAGTTTCTTTCCCCCAAAGAAACTTGTAAAAAAACAAAGATACAAATATAAAAATTCAGCACAAGAACAACAAACAAAAAGAAATTCTTTTGAAGCTCGATGGAGAGGCTGAAAGATGGCTCTTAAAGCTTAGTATTCCCTCCTTTGAAGGTTGAGAGGAAGCTTGAATGAATGAGGATGATTATACTTTGAAGCTCTTTGAATGTGATGCACAAGATCCTCTCTTTTCCTTTTGATATTCAATGAACCTCACTATTTTAATGATATCTATTTTCAATCCACTTAATCTTATTTTCCAAATGTTTCTCTAGCATTTTATACTTTTTGTGATGGCTAAAGGAGTTTTGGCCGTTGGAAGGGCTGAAATAGTCGTTGGAGTGAAAAACTAGCCATTACAAAAAGCTGCAGAAACTAGCCGTTACGATCATTGGGTCGGCTCAGTCATAATTGGGTCGGCTCAGTTTATAGTTGGGTCGGCTCAGTCCTCTGGTTCTTGAAAAAACTGGCTTTCTGCACTTTCCGTCTTTTGCTTCCACTGAGACTAGGTTGGCTCAATCTCAGACTGGATCGGTCCAGTTTGCATGTCGAGCGTGCCGAGTAGCCTATTTCGAAAGAGGATGACCTAGGGGTCATCCCTTAGGTTGATCCTTTTGCTAAAATTTGATTTTCTTCCAATTTATGCATCCAAAAATTATGGGACTGCTTCCAAAAGATCAAAAATTTTCTAAACTTGTTCTTGAGGCTTACAAAATAGATTTTCTCCAACTTTATAAAATTATAATTTTACCCTTCTTCAAGGATGTTTATCAATTCAATTTTCTTGAAGCTCTTGACTTGGTGATTTTTGTGTGGATCTTTTCTTGGATTAATTTCTTCAATTTGAACACCTGAAAAGACCTACATACATTCTTGAAATACATGATTAGTATTATTTATATTCAATATTTTGGAATCATCAAAATCAATCAGCGAGTCAACAATCTCCCCCTTTTTGATGATGACAAAACTTCGAGTGTATGCACAAAAATAAAATTAATGTGTTTTAACTAACTGGCTAGTATAAAATATGAAGTGAGAATATACACAAATATAAATGCGCACTTCATAAAAACTCCAAATAATGTTTCGCATAATTTATATACTCATATCAAAATAATATTTTAATTCAAATCAATGAGTATTAAGGTTCTAAGAAAGAAATTCATTGAGTTTCTTAAGTATTAATTCTTTAAGCATATACTCGATATACCTCTCCTCCTTTTTGACAACATCAAAAAGCTCATAGGAAAGAATAAAATCATCAAAATCAACATTAAGGCATTAAATTGAGAGATGTATCAAATTCAAAAAGTCAAATCAAATTAATCATCTCTCCTTTTGAATGATTATTTTTTTCTTTTAAAAATTAGCTTGAATTTAAATATTAAAGACTCTTCTCCTTTTTTTTTTTGAATGAATATGACTTTTTAATCAGATTTTCAAAGATGTACTTTTAACCTTTAAGAGGAATAGAGCTTTTCATAAGATTTGACCATGAATTCAAGCATAATATGTACATCAATATTTATTCGTTCCTTTTCTTAATGAAAATCCATCATTTAAATTTAGAAAAGACATGTATCGAGTAAATTAATAATAGTATCAAAGTAAATAAGAATTACTTTCTCAAATTTATTTCTTAAGTAAAAATTACTTTGATACAAATGATTTTATAAGGATTTTCAAATTCAGTTTAACTCCAATTAATTATCAAAAATGATTAGGCTATTAAATCATGTATATCAAAATATAAAACTAGCATATTAATGATACCAATTTAAGCAATTTTTAATTATTGAAAAATAATTTGTTTGCCTGACACTACTTTAAATTTATAGTACTTTAAATCAAGTAAATCGAATTGAATAAATACATGAAAGCGCAAATTGAAAAGACTATAAGGCATTTGATTTAAAATTTAAAATCAATACAATAAAGCTCAAAATAAGATAATTGATTGAGAATTTAAGATCACAAATTCACTAATATTTTTAATCAAATCAAATTAGAAAATATCTCTTCCTCTGCTTTTCATACTAATAGCTGGATTGATTTATTTTTCAACTTTTCCTCTTCTTTATTTCAAAATAAGCATATTTTAAATTTAGATTATCAAATTGATATATATATATATATATTCATTCTTTAGCATTATCTCCCACTTTTCTTTTTTTTTTTTTAAAATTTGCATGCATAAGCTTTATAATTTTTGTTACTCCCCCTTTTTCTTTCAAGTTAAGCACATTTTAATTGATACCACATTAATATTTAATTAATACAAATTTATTTTTTAAACTTAGATTTTTAAATTTTATTGATACCAAGTTAGTAATCATTTTATCTTTGATGTTTTCTCCCCTTACTTTTGCAAACAAAGCTATTTAAAATTAAATAAAATTTTAAGAGAGCAAGCATCAATTGAGTGAATTAAGTATTAAATTATGCATTTAATTCAAATAAACATAGCATTCGCTCATGTAGAAACTAAATTTTTCAAAAATTTACTTTTTATTTGCTTCAAAAGATGTTTACAATGATAACAATCCATTAAAATCCAAAAGTATGCCATGTAGATGTACTTCTCAATTTTAATTAATAAAAACTTTAGGCTTCAAAATTTTGAATAATATAATCTTGAAAATACTTCTCTTCACTTTGATATTAAAGTAAATCATTCAAAAATGTATCACAAGAATTGATCTCAAACATTATAATAGCAAGAATATAGACATGAAAATTCATATTTGAGATAAAGCAACTATTCTTTTGCCAAAAGATAAATCAATAGAATATAAGGCATATTATAAGCTGTCTAATCCCAAATGGATATATCATTCAGAGATTTGTTTAATTTTTCAGAAAATATCTCTTTCTCTTCTTAAGTAGTATCAATCAATTTGAAGCATAAATATATCAATCTTATAATTTGTCTCAAGATATAATATCAAAAATATATTCATGCAGACCAGATTATACGCAAGGATATTTTCTTCTTTTAGTCAAAGATAAAGTAATAGAATACAAGACGATAATGATCTATTTGATATTAATCGTTGAAATTTTTGATCAAAAAAGATGAATCAATTTAAATTCAGATCAAATTATCTTGATAAGTTAATTTGAATTGATATCAACAAATCATCCAAGGTAAATTATAAACAGATCTTCTGTTATTCTTTGAAAGATCATTTCATCCCTTTTTTTTTTTATGAAATACCAGGCAATTAAGTTTAGAAAAGATATGAACTTTTTGGATTTGTCTCAAATGATGTAACATCATGAATATAGCTTTGCAAACTTAGATTTGAAAAAAAGATATTCTTTTATTTTTGCTAAAAGATAAAGCATTGAAGTGTAAGACAATGATGTGCTGTTTGATAGAAATTGTGAAAGTTTTGATAGTTAAGTATTATATTTATCAATGAGTTTCAAAATTATAAGAATGTATCAAAATCAATTTGTTTGGAGTAAGAATGTCTCAAACTTCTTTTCACTCCAAATAGTTTTCAAAAATGATTTGATAATCAAATCAAAAGTATATAGATCAAATGAAATCATCATATTAAGGCTCAAAATAAGGTAATTAGAATTTTCAATCAAAGCTAGATAATATCACTCCCCTTATTTTTCAAATCAAGCATATTAAATATGAATTTAACTACTAAATTCAGATTTTCTAAATTTGAAAGATATTTTCAATTTCAAAGTCCTTTTCAGATAATTGATCGTTTCTTCTTTAATAATTTCTCCCCCTGTGTTTTGTAGTCAATGCCATAAATTGAGTTGTTTTGAAATTTTCTTTTTAAGTTGTCAATAAATGACTATGATATGTATATAAGTAAATATAACAAATGATCAAATTAATTGAAGGCAGAAACAAAATTGATGCTGAACGTAAGAGTTTGATATTCATTGATTTCATAAAGGATGTTTTCAAAAGGATGTCTACAAGCATGACAAACATCAAGATGATCAAAATGTATGACATCTATAACTTACAAAAATGGATTACTAGGGAGTACTAAAGTTCTAAGAAAATAAATCCTAGCATCCTAAGAAGAGTAGGTCGGTATATCTTTAAGAAGAAAGTTCAAGTTGACTAGATAGAGAGGGTAGTCTAGTATCTCCAAATAACTGACCTTAGTCATGCTTATACTTCCTCGCTAAAGTAATGCTTGAATCAATCACATTGATTCCTTTCTGACCGATGATTATGCCTGCATCAGATCTTATTTTATCTGCTGTGTCTGTAAAGTAAACTTTTGAATTTTTACACAAACAAAAAGAATGATTCTGATGAAATTCCTATCGATAAATGCATTTTCTCATCCAATATACGAAATAATCAATTTGAGCTCTCTGAATGATTGATCTATGGAGGTAGAGCTACTTTTGTCTAAACTACTGGATTCTCAATCCTGACATCTATTATAACATGAGTGTAGGTATGCAAAGTAGAATCTTCTCGAGAATATGATGCACGACTAATATGAAGAAGATCCTATTGGTCATAGTAGTCCCATTTCTACACTCAGCTGATTGGTGTTGATATCCTTAATGCCCTCGACATTATGTCAAACTAACATAATGTTTAAATATATCACTGCTTGAGACAATCCAAGGTACTCCTAGCATGCATCCAATATTATCAACATTCATCTCAATCTGCATCCCTTTTACTTTGAACATTAGACCTTCAACTCTCATTTTTATGCAACCATAAAATTCTCTTGCTGATCCAAGGTAGGTGGGCAAATTCAAGAAGCAGATAAATTTTTAGCCCATTAATAAATATTCTTAGTGTCCGAGCTAATCTTATATCATCCAATATAATATTGACACTTCAAACTTCTGAGTCTAAATTTTCAATCCTAAACATTTTGTTTCCAAAGAATTCTTGAACTGAGTTCAAATAGATCAAAAGAACATGGAATTTCTTAGCCCAATCTCTTAATTTTCTATACAATTAAAATTCTTTCTTGCTCTAGAAATTCAAGGATTATTTTGAAGCTTGGTCCTTCTTTCTTGTATGGGATAATGATTTGAAAACGTTCTAAATTTTTAAATTTCTGCATGGAACTTTCTCTTCTTTTTCTTAAGAAATATCAAGCAATTATAGATTCAGAAAAGGTATATATTTTTGAATTTGTTTCAAATGATATTATATCAAACATATAACTATGCAAAATCAGATTTGAAATAAAAACATTTTTATCTTTTTGCCAAAAGATAAATCAATCAAATACATGGCAAATAGTGTGCTATTTGATATCAATTACTTAAAACTAAAGTCCTCTTTAAAAGTTTAGCTTTAATAATAAATGATAACTTTCTTGAAACATCTTGCTTGATATCAACTTCAAAGGATTCAAGACAACTATTTCTCAAATTCAATTTTCAAAATCATTCAATCAGAACAAAGTATGAATATTCATATAAAAAAAATTCTCTTTTAAGATAGGAAAAGGCAATCAAATCAATAATCAAGAAAGATACTCAAATCAATTTGGAAAATCAAAAATTAATTAATTGGGAGGTTTCGATGATCAAATAGGATAAGATCAAATCAAGGAGAAACTAGATGAAGGCTTTATGTGTTCAATTCAACTAGGACGTTTTGAAATCCTTAGGGGTTAACCTAAGATATAATTCAAATTAACACTTCAAGTACTTGATCTTGTATTAATTGAATGTCTTATTTTTAAGTACTTAAGTCATGCGCTTTTTAGGAGAATCTCAATATCTAAGCATTTTATGGGGGAATGTCAAAAATTAATTTCTCTTGTTGGTTTAGCAATTTAAACATTCATATCCAATAAGCATCTTTTAATTTAAATTCATTAATTATAAAATTGATATGGGGAGACTTAAAATATTATGCTGAATTTTAAAATAAACCATTTTATCCATAGCATGATATATACAGGAGAGCATATTAACTTAGAAAATCAAAACATTCAAATCATTGCAAGCATCAAAATCAATCATACTTATCAAAACATGAAACAAATTATTTAAACTTTCAATTCATAGAGTATGATCATTATAAGCAATAATAAATCATCAAAGTCAATCAAACATACTCAATAATTTTGCTAATTAATAATCAAAATATATTTACTAAACAATGATTGCATGATGTGAGAGAAGTTTAGATTTTACCAAAACATCATCATCCATCTAATTTCATTTTCAATGCATCCATCAAAATATTTTTCTCTTTTTATTTCATTGGATCCTTGGTGTACCTGCAAAAATCACTTTCTAGATTTTGGTATCCAAGCCATCTTGGGTCCATTGAGGTTAGAGCACATGGTTCTTTTTGGAACCCAAATTTGTTTAACTAAAGTATGACCAATTTTCTTAATATTACATTCAGAAATTTTATGGCCTACTTTGTTGCATTTAAAGCAAACTATAGAATGATTTTCAGAATAAGCTCTGCTAAACATGTTATTTACAAATTTTTGTTTTTTTAATGAATTATAGCCAATTCTAGCTTTATCGAAAATAACTTTTTGATTGATCAAAATAGATTGAGGCTTTTGAGAGCCAATTGTAAACTTGTTAAGCATAGGCTTCAATCTTTCAATTTTTTTTCTTAGTTTTGAGTTCTCTTCCATAAGAGATTTTTTAGAATTTGAATGATTTTCTTTTTCTTTAGCAAATGAATTCTTTTCTTTGATGAAATCATCTTTTTCAATTAAGAGTTTATTCTTTTTTTTAACTAAAAAAATTTTGGATCTGAGAAGTTCCTTTTCTTTAGCTAAAGCATTATTTTCTTTCAAAATATCTTCTTTTTCAATTAATAATTTACTCTTTTTGTTAGCTAAGAGAAGATTTGACTTTTTGAATTCTTTATTTTTCAACCTTAATTTTTCAAAATCATCCATTAATTCATTAAAGGCTTCATATAATTCATCAAATGTAAAGTCGGAAGAATTTTTAGGATTTACCTCATTTGCATTAGCCATGAGGCAATGATTGGCGATACCTTCTTTCTCTTCCGCATTTTTCTTTTCCATGCCTTGCTTTCTCTTAATCAAAACTTTCTTTTTTCTTTGTCTTTTTTTCTTCTTTTTCTTTCCATCCTTATGAGCCATGAGGCATAGATTGGGGTGAGCTTCCCTAACTTCTTGGGAGCTTGGTTCTTTTTTGATTTGCTTTCTCATAAATCATTTCTAATTTCTCCCATACTTGATTCGCTGAAATACATGAAGAAATTGCATTAAATATATTTAAATCCAAAGAGCAATAAAGTATATTCATGGCTTTAGCATTTAGTTGGATTGTTTCTTTATCAACAATCAATGCATTATGTGTGTGTCGGCCATTGATAATAATATTCCATAAGTTATAGTCATGTGCTTGTATGAATATTTTTATCTTAGCTTTCCAATAAGTATAATTTGAGCCATCAAACAGTGGGGGTCGATTAATACAATGGCCTTCATTAAATAGAGCTTTCATTTTGGGTTGCCAAGATCTTTTACCTTTTAACCGCTAGGTTAACAAATAAATATTAGAGCACCTGCTCTGATACCACTTGTTGCCCGGGTATGGCTATCCAAGAGGAGGGTGAATTGGGTTTCTAAAAAGTTTGGTCAATTTAAACTCTAATGCTAATATGTGCTTCTAATTAAAAGAAACTTGAATGCTTTATGGTGAATGAGCAATGTATAGCAGCAGAATTAAAAGCAATTAATTAATACAAATATGTAAAGCAAATAAAGCAAAAGCACAATCAAACATACAAGAATTTTATAGTGGTTCAATGCAACCCCACACCTACGTCCACTTTCTAAGCTCTCTCGAAAATTCCACTATAATCCTAGATTACAGTGTGTTTGTTTTGACCCGAGATCACAAACAATCCTAGTTGTTTTTAACCTAGGAGCACCAACCGCAATCTTTACACCGTCTAATTTTTGGCTTGGACCAACCTACACCCCAAGTTTCTTTCTTCCAAAGAAACTTGTAAAGAAACAAAGATACAAATATAAAAATTCAGCACAAGAATAAAAAATAAAAAGAAACTCTTTTGAAGCTCGATGGAGAGGTTGAAAGATGGCTCTTGAAGCTTAGTATTCTCTCTTTTGAAGGCTGAGAGGAAGCTTGAATGAATGAGGATGATCACATTTTGAAGCTCTCTGAATTTGATGCACAAGGTCCTCTCTTTTCCTTTTGATATTCAATGAACCTCACTATTTTAATGATATCTACTTTCAATCCACTTAATCTTATTGCCCAAATGTTTCTCTAGCCTTTTATACTCTTTATGATGGTTGAAGGAGTTTTGGCCGTTGGAAGGGCTAAAATAGTCGTTGAAGTAAAAAACTAGCCATTACAAAAAGCTGCAGAAACTAGTCGTTATGATCACTGGGTCGGCTCAGTCATAACTGGGTCAGCTCAGTCCCCTATTTCTTGAAAAAACTGGCTTTTTGTACTTTCTATCTTTTGCTTCCACTGAGATTAGGTCGGCTCAATCTCAGACTGGGTCGGCCCAGTTTGCGTGCCGAGTGTGCCGAGCAGCCCATTTCGAAAGAGGATGACCTAGGGGTCGTCTTTTGGATTGATCCTTTTGCTAAAATTTAATTTTCTTTCAATTTATGCATCCAAAAATTATGGGACTGCTTCTAAAAGATTAGAAATCTTCTAAGCTTATTCTTGAGGCTTCAAAAACAGATTTTCTCCAACTTTGTAAAATTACAATTTTACCCTTTTTTAAGGATGTTTATCAATTCAATTTTCTTGAAGCTCTTGACTTGGTGATTTTTGTGTGGATCTTTTCTTGGATTAATTTCTTCAATTTGAACACCTGAAAAGATCTACATACATTCTTGAAATATATGATTAGTATTATTTATACTCAATATTTTGGAATCATCAAAATCAATTAGTGAGTCAACACCTTTTCTCTTTCATTTTTAGATCTTTTCAAGGAAAGCTTTCGTCTGATGCTTGCTGGATTAAATTATGTGTATTGAAAGAAGGCTTCACAGTTGAATAGAATTAAATTTCATGCCATATCTCAATAGAGTTAAATGAAATTTTACTATAATGACTGAATGCTTGCTGAGAAATATTCTTGTTTAGCATGTCTTGTCTCGATGATTGTTGTGGCAAAGTGAGTTTCTAAAGTTTGACATCTTCACAGGAAAACTCGTACATGTATATACACACCGGTGTACCCTGCCATGGTGCCTGAGGACTTGCCCAGATCAAGTTTGTTATCTGCCCTGGATGAAGCAAAACTGGTATATTTTGATGGACGGTTGCATAGGACTGCTTTGGTTGTTGCACAGCAGGTATCCCCATATTATTAATATTTTTGAGAACACAACCAAATAGTAAAAACCTACTTTGTGCATGCATGTTCAGAGCAAGCAAGCTCGCTATTGCTGTGCAATTGGTTAAGGCACTATAATAGTCAACTACAATTGTAAGATAAGATAACTGTTTGTTGTGCTTGTAACATTACTGCTTTTTTGTGCAAAGAAGATAACATCATGCTCCAGCTTATACTACAACTTAGAAAACTTCTAAATGGACTTACTGATATATCTTCTGACATGTATATTATGCCAATTCAATTTAAGCTTAACCGGTCTTGTGATTATGCCTTCTCTACTTGCTACAAACAGATTTTGCAGCAGTTTTGATTAGAAAAATTGATGTTTGAGCATTATGAGTTGGTAACTCCCTTTTCTTTAAAAAAAAAAAATTAGAAATTTTTCCAAAGGGTAGTGTTACTCATATATCTTCCATTCATCAAGCAAGGAAAAGAAGCTCATGGCTTAGCAATACAAGCAGGTCTAAAAGCTATTACATCAAAATATCAACAACTTGATAATCATTCCACGGCAAACACAATAACCATGTGCTAAGAAGCATTACTAAAAGCACAAATAGAAAGAAATGCAAGTCCAATCTTGAAACAAAAACAAAAAAAGTGTTAACTCATTTCCCATCAATCAGCCACTCAGAATGCTTAAAGTCAGACTGTACTTTCATGCTTTGATTCTTCATGAAGAACCTCAGGAAGAGACATCATTTCTTCCTATTACCCAAGGATTCCCCTTATAGCCAAAGACAGAAGATATATATTATGTAGGATGGTATTCAAGGAAGGCTGGCAAGATCATCTCTCTCACCAAATACACTAGTGCTGAACAACAACTCCACAATCATGTTCCTCTCTCTACTCCACCTGCTTGGTTTTCCTTACCAGATAGAGAGATCTGATGAACCTAGGAATTCTTTGTAGTTTCAAATAGGTGTGCGTTGCTGCAGGCAGGGAGGATAAGAAAACTAGAAGAAAAAGAAAAAGAGCAAGAACACATATATTTGATCTCTAGAACACTTAATTGCTCTCTTTCCTTAGGGTTACAACAGATATATATATATATATATATATATATATATATATATATATATATATATATATATATATATATATATATATGTATGTATGTATGTATGTATGTATGTATATGTACGTATATGTATTGTACGTACGTACGTACGTATGTATGTATTAGAGTAAGTTGATTTAGACTTGAACTACCTGTTATATATATCTCTTGGGGGCTAAAGATATATATAATAAAGTGGTTGGATGAACCACCTAGTACAAATTCGAGTCTAAATTGACTTATTCTATTATATATTTTATCTCTTGTAGCCCTAAGGGAAGAGAGCAATTGAGTGTTCTAGAGAATGAATGTTTTGGGGAGAGGAAATCTTGTATTCCGTAATTTCTAGTTTTCTATAATGAAACTTTTGCATCACCTTAGCCTGTGGACGTAGGTTAATAGACTGAACCACATAAGTATTGTTTTCTCAAAAGCTTTCAACATGATAATTGGAGCTTGTGAATTTGTCTTGTGCAGGCAGCTGAATTGAATATACCTATTTTGATTGATGCAGAAAGAAATAAGTCAGGCTTGAGTGGTTTACTTGATTTGGCAAGTTATGTTATTTGTTCAGAAAAATTTCCACAGGTATATGGAAAACTTATGCACACATTATACCTTCTTTTGCAATTGTTTAAGGGAAGCATCTTAAATGTATCTCAGAATTTCTTGTTTCTTGTAATATTTTATTGATATATATGTCAATATCATCTATGTCATTATATTCAATTTTCTGAAAACATAAGACCATAAGGCATTGAATCCCCTAGAATCCTGACTGCAAAGATCTCCTACTCTCTAAACCATGTCACCTGCCATTTGGTACAATTTGTGGCAATAACTTATATGCACAGGATCAGCGATCAAGAAACCCTGCAAAATCACAGACCAATAGGAGCGAGTCTGCCTTTTGCCATGAAGCCGATATTGTCAAATTCTTCCTCGTCTCATCATTCTGATGATGTAGCTGAATGTGTGCATGACCTACTTGAGATGTGACATTATCCAGTTTTCTCTCCTCACTCTCTGACTGTAACAGGAGGATTGATGGGGATCCATCTCGTTTGGCTATCTTTCAGTGTGTTGAGAGAGGGACCGGGGCCCTGTGTTTATAATTGATATTGGACCATGGTGCTAAATTTAGTGGGACCTTTATTTCCTTCTATATGTAATGAATAATAGTGTCCTTGATTGTGAAACCTATTAAGGGCGATTCATGTTTTATCCAAAAAATATTTAGGAGATCCTAACTAATGATAAGTTAAGCCACATTAGGAAATAATTCTAACACCATATACTTGGCTACATAAGAGTTTAACCATTACACCTGTCATATACTTGTGTACGATGATTCCTATGGATTGGATGGTTTAGAATGACCCAGTGCTGATGAGTAAATAGAATCAAGTGTACTTGCTTTAGACTTATAATTCTGAAACTGTCCTAAGGAAATTCCAAAACCTTGTCAATTTCAATTCTTCTTTTGGTGTTTAAATTTAGAATTTTCAGAGAAAACTTCTGAATGCAGTTATTACAGGCAACTCTCACAATTTCTCTGTATATACCAGACATAACCATCAATGTTTGTCCTATCCCTATGGGTTTGCTTTACTTTATAATTTTTGATTTTCACTGCAATAAGAGTTTGCATGTCAATTATGTGACTTCCATCAAGCTTTTTTTCCTCTCTGCATGGTGTTACAAAATGTGCCGATGGGTTGGGAACACCTCTTATATTGTTCAGACTAGGACTAGTTAATTCAGGTAAGACCGGCATCTGTAATGATCGTGAGCATTGGCAAAATGATCATAACCCTTCTTGGCCACATTTGATGGCATAAAGCAGGAGTGGTTGAGCAAATTTGACTGTGGGAGTAGAGAAGCAGTTGCTCCAGAAAACTAGAAATCAAGAGAAACTATAAAGCTTATGTTAAAAACAAATGGTTGTTAAGGATAAATTGACATGGACTTGGCATTTGTTAAGTATAAAATCTCATCAACAAGATGGATTCCTTGAATCAAAGATCTAAGTGCTGGTGCTACTACTACATGCACGCTATATGGGATTGCACTGTGATGGGAATTAGGATTTACGTACATATTTAAGGAGAAAGCATCATTGAGAAACCCTAATCCTAATTTAATTTTATGGGTTTATTTAAGATTTTTTTGAGACTTTTAATTTTATTAGAACTCTGTAAGAAGAGTCATGTTAGGGTTTAAGTCAATAATTTGATTTTTGATAGAATATATTTTGTTTCTCTATTTAAAGACTTTACTTGTATGGAGAAAGACAGATCTGAACAATTGATTGATGAATTGGTTCTAAAAATTTCAGCTTTTGATTTTTTTTTTCTTTATTTACTTTTTGGTTTTGCATCAATTTGGTATCAGAGCTTTACGGTCTCCAATCTTTATTTTTTCTTCCCGATTCCACGGTATTTTTTCTGAGTTGCAGAAATTCCCTCTTCTTTGTTTTGACACCGCCCTCTCTTCCTTTCTCTGTCCCCCTTTCTCTTTCTTCCTATCACATCGCAGCACAATCGGCTGCCCTTCACCGCTCCCCCCTTTTCTTTCTCTTTCGGTCCGCTCCGCCACCTCTCACCATCATCAATTGCCCGATCGATGACTGAGATGACAGCGCCAGAGCCACCATCGCCCGATTGGCTGGCCTTCCTCCTCCCTGCCCTCCCTTGTGGCCTCTGACCGCTGTTCCGCACCCACCACGACAGCCGTCGCTTCCTCCGCCATCGAAAGTTGTCGCCACCTGCCCCATCATTGATGATGCAAGCCCTCGTCGATTGATCGAGCCCTGACACCGTCAACTCGCCTCTTGCCGTCGACCGTCCGACCGCGAGCATCCTCGATTTCTCCCTCTACCTATTGTCTCTGTCTTTGTCTCCGTCACCAGTGTTCACCTGCGATCCTCCAATTTCCCCACCGTCAATGGGCCGGAGTTCACTGCATGCCTGCTTCCTCCCTCCGATCGCCGGCGTGTACCTACCTTTCCGACCGCCATCAGAAGCTTCAATCAGGTGAGAGGCTCCGAATCTTCCCCTATCATCGGAGTCACATTGCCTTTCCCATTGCCTCGGCCGTCGCCTTTCCCGTCGCCTCCGTCGTCGCCTCTGCTGTCGCCGTCCCTATCACCATCGTTCTTCCTGTTCGTTCCTTGGAAGTCATCACCCGTCTCCCAGTTGTCTCCAACAATAGGATGCTGGTTTGAAGACTATACGCGGTTCACAGACCGCTGCTCTCGCGGTCTATAGACCTGGTCCACAGATTCGAAAAAAAACTTGGGAGGTTTTTCTTGTCTTCAACTTGCATCACAAGGTGAAAGATACAATCACTTCATTAAATTTTAGATTTTTTTTAAATTTTTGGATAATTTATATTGCTTAAGCCCTTATTTTATCATTTTTTCACATATTTGCTATTTCTTACATCAAATACCCACATAATTTATCATTGCACACACCAGAAATATAGACAATAAGTTGAACCCTACAATTTTTCTGTGAGCATTATACCTAAAATTTTTTTTAGTATGCATAGTATTTGTTGGTACAGAATTTGGTTGACGCCGGATCGAGCTGAAGTGGAAGGGGACGAAGTCGCCGTCGGTGACCTGCAAAACAAAGTTTCGTCCGAAGTCGGTGGGGGTAGCTCCGGTAGGATCCTTCGACGGTCAAGTTAGCTCTGACCAGCAGAAATGGAGTACTCAGTGTGGAGTTCGGCAGGATTTCGAGGAGAGAAGAGTTTTTAGAACCTGGCGTAAGTGTATCTGGAGGGTCCTTTTTATAGACGGAGCTTGTTGTAACTATCTTGATTAATGACTGTTGTAACCATCCTGATAAATGTCGATCATTATTGACTTGATAAATGCCGATCGTTATTGACTTAATAAATGCTGATCGTTATTATCGTGATAAATGACAATCATTATTGTTGTGTAATCGTTCAGTAGTGGGATCGCCTGTAGGAATCCGTCAACAGTCTGTAAAGAGTTCGGCTTCTATAGAAGCCCGGTTACTGGAGGAGTCCGCAAGGAGTTTGGCTTCTATAGAAGCCCAGCTGCTGGAGGAATCCGCAAGGAGTTCGGCTACCAAGGAGTCCAGAAGGCTGATGGAGTTTGGCTAAGGCTCGTCCGCTGGGATCCCGAAAGAGCTTGGCCGCTGAGGAGTTCGGCCAAGATCCATCCGCTGAAGCTCTTCCGTGGCTACCTGTTGCATTAGGCTGAGCATCGAACCGGACTTCGGAAGGAGTGGGGTTTATCCCCAATAATAGTCCCCCCACTTCCGAGTTCGAAACTCGAAGAAAGGGAGTGCGGAAAAGGCGACTGTCGATGTCCTCTTCTGGGTTCTGTGCTGGTTCAGGTTGAAGCTCAGGGGAGATCTCATCTTCAGCCAAAGTTGAAGTAGATCTCGTCTCCTGCAGTTGAGGTTAATACGGACGCTCGGGGGAGGTCTGATCTCTAGCCGAGGTTGATGCGGTCGCTTGGGAGAGATCTTATCTCTCGTTGAGGTTGCCTCGGGGGAGATCTTATCTCCTGTGGCCGAGGTTAAAGGTCTTTGATCTACTCGTGTTAGGACGAGGTTCGACTTTGCTCGCGTTAGGACGAGGTTCGACTTTGCTCGCGTTAGGACGAGGTTCTCCTCCTATTCCTAACGGACTATGGAGGCACATAAGGATCATTGTCAGGGTCTCTCCTCCATCTCGTCTAAAGGTGAATGAGGCCTTCGACTTTGCTCGCGTTAGGACGAGGATTCTCCTCCTGTTCCTAACGGGCTGTGGGGGCACATAAGGACCGTTGTCAGGGCCTCTCCTCCCATCTCGTCTAAAATGAACGAGGCCTTCGACTTTGCTTGCATTAGGATGAGGTTTCTCCTCCTGTTCCTAACGGCTGTGGGGGCACATAAGGGCTGATGTTAGGGCCTCTCCCCCCATCTCGTTTAAAGGTGAATGAGGCCTTCGACTTTGCTCGTGTTAGGACGAGATTCTCCTCCTTTTCCTAACGGACTGTGGGGGCACATAAGGACCGTTGTCAGGGCCTCTCCCCCCATCTCATCCTAAATGAACGAGGCCTTCGACCTTGCTTGCGTTAGGACGAAGTTCTCCTCTTGTTCCTAATGGGCCACTTTCGCTCGTTTCTTTCCTGTCATCATGTAATTCTTGCACCAGAAAATAATAATGCTGAACGAAGGAGTCTTATCAAAGGCAGTTTACTGGTAATACATCCTCAGATTTTCTGAGTTCCAAGGTCGGGGAAGCACTATTCCTCCAAGCTCCTTCAGGCGATAAGTTTCGGGCCGGACGACCTCCACCACTTCATATGGACCTTCCCAATTTGGGGTGAGCTTCCCTTGGCTCTGAGGCTGAGAGACGGCGGCTCGCCGAAGCACTAGGTCCCCCACTTTGAACGTCTTACCTCTAACTCCGGAGTTGTAGTACTGGACCATCTTCCGTCTGTAGGCTGCCATCTGGATGTAGGCTTCCTTCCTTTTTTCTTCCAGTAGGTCGAGGTTAACTCTGAGGTTCTGGGGGTTAAGCTGCTTGTTAAAGCCCACGACTCGTGCAGACGGAAGCTTAAGTTCGATCGAGATAACTGCCTCCGTGCCGAAGGCCAAGGCGAAAGGTGTTTTCCCATTTGGCACCCTTTTGTGTAGTTCGGTATGCCCAGAGGACGTGGTAGAATTCGTCCACCCAGGCCTCTTTTGCACTGTCGAGCCTTGTCTTGATGCCTTGCAGCAGGATCCGGTTGGTCACCTCAGCTTTTCCATTGGCCTATGGGTGAGCCATCGATGTGAAGTGGTGGGAGATGTTTAGTCCTTTGCAGAACTCGGCGAACCTCGTCCCAGCGAACTGTCGTCCATTGTCGGTTATAGGGATTCGGGGCAGACCGAACCGGCAGACTAGTGACTTTCAGACGAAGTCCTGCACCTTGGCCTCGGTAATCTTCGTTAGTGGTTCGGCTTCGCTCCACTTGGTGAAATAGTCGATCGCGATCAGGAGGAACTTCCGCTGCCCGGACATCGTCGGAAAGGAATCAAGTATGTCCATTCCTCATTGCGCAAATGGTCAAGGTGCACTTAGCGGAGCAAGCTCGGAGGTCGGCTGTCTTTGTACGTTTGCGTTCTTCTGACAGCGGTCGCACTTCTTCACATACTCCACGGAATCGCGAAACAAGGTCGGCCAATAGTACTCTTGCCGAAGTAGTCTTGGCGACAGGGATCTGGCTCCTACATGATTTCCGCAGAGTCCTTCGTGCACCTCCCAGAGTGCAAGGTCGGCCTCTGAAGGTCGGAGACATCTCGGTAGCGGAAGAGAGTATGACCTCTTATACAATCTACCTTCATGTAAAACGTAGCGGGAGGCCTGATTCCTGAGCTTTCGAGCTTCTTTCGGATCATGAGGAAGGACCCCCTCCTTGAGGTAGGCGACCAACGGGTCAATCCAGCTTGGCTCGAATTCCGTCTGCAGAATGACCTGGGGTTCCTCTATGGTTGGGCACTTCAGAGCCTCCAAGAATACTTCTTTGGGAAGCTCGGCTAGGGCTGAAGTGGCCAACTTGGAGAGAAGATCGGCTCTTACATTTTCCGCCCTCGAAATTTGTCGAATGGCGAAACTCTCAAAGGTCGAGGTCAAATTCCTCACCTTCCTAAGGTATCTCACCATACTGTCCTCCCGCGTCTCGTAGTTGCCATTAACTTGGCATACCACCAGCTGGGAATCGCTGTAGATTTGAAGCCGATCTACTTTTAATTTTTTCGCTATTTTTAATCCGGCGATCAGCGCTTCATATTCGGCCCCATTATTGGTCGTAGAAAATTCGAAGCGCAGTGCGTACTCGACGACGATGCCTCGGGGCTAATTAAGACCAGTCCCGCACCAGCTCCAGTGGAGTTGGACGAGCCATCCACATGCAGAGCCCAAAAGTTTTTGGGGAGGTCGGCACTTTCCTCGGAGAGGTTCGGTTGCGATAGCAGGGCGCCGGTCTCATTCTGTTCAGGCTCGGCTTCGATTGGAATGGTGCATTCTAACACAAAATCCGCCAATATCTGGGCCTTGATCGATGGCCTGGGCTGGTAGTTGATGTCAAACTCTGTGAGCTCGATTGTCCATTTTGCGATTCTTCCAGAAGCATCCGCTCGGTGCAGAACTGCTTTTATTGGTTGGTTCGTGAGGACCGTAATGGTGTGCTCCTGAAAATAAGGTCGGAGTCTCCGGGCAGCAATTAGAAGAGAGTAAATCAATTTTTCTAACCTTGAGTACCTGATTTCCGCATCCCTCAAGACTCGGCTCACGTAGTAGACCGGTCGCTGCATCTTTTTTTCCTCTTTGACCAAGACTACCGCCAAGGCCACTAGGGAGACAACTAGGTACAGGAACAATTCCTCTCCAGGTTCGGGCTTTACCAATAATGGGGATGAGCCGAGGTAGTTTTTAAATTCCTCGAATGCCTGTTGGCACTCCGCCGTCCAGCAGAAGTTCTTTGGTTGCCTGAGAACTGGGAAGAAGGGCACACATCGTTCGGCCGACCTTGAGACAAAACGATTTAGGGACGCTATCTTTTCGGTCAAGTGTTGAACTTATTTGATCATTTTCGGGACGGTCATCTCCTGAATGGCTCGGATTTTCTCGGGGTTTGCTTCAATCCCGCGTCTTGACACCATGAACCCCAGAAACTTTCCTGAGGTCATGCTAAAGGCGCATTTGGTCGGATTCAGTTTCATCTTGTGCTTTTTGAGTGCACCGAAGGTCTCTTTAAAGTCGGCGAGGTGGTCTGTTGAAGCTTAACTTTTGACGAGCATATCATCCACATACACCTCCATGTTGCGGCCGATCTGCTCCTTGAAGATCTTATTGACCAAACGCTGGTACGTTGCCTCTGCATTTTTGAGCCCAAAGGATATGATTCTGTAACAATAAAGACCACGGTCAGTAATGAAAGCGGTCTTCTCTTCGTCCTCAGGCGCCATCCGGATCTGGTTATAACCAGAGAAGGCGTCCATGAAGGTGAGGAGCTCGTAGCCCAAAGTCACGTCCACTAGTTAATCAATTTTGGGTAGAGGGTAACTGTCTTTCGGACAGGCCTTGTTTAGCTTTTTGAAGTCAATGCACATCCTCCACTTGTTTGCCTTTTTGACGAGGACCATATTTGAGACCCAGGTCGGATAATAAACCTTCTGGATGAATCCGACTTTGAGGAGCTTGTCTACTTCTTCGGCGATTGCTTTCTGCTTCTCCGGGGCGTGGTGGTGCATCTTTTCTTTTATCGGCCGATGCCTTAGGTCGACGGCTAGTCGATGTTCCATGACCTCGGCGTCAATCCCTAGCATGTCTATTGGGGTTCAGGCGAAGACGTCCGCATTTCTTCTGAGGAAGGTAACGAGTTGCTCCCAAACTTCACCTGCCAAGTTGGAGCCGATTTGCACCGCATGCTCGACGTTCCCATCATTTAAGGGCACAGAGATGAGGTCCTCCATAGGCTCGCCCGGCTCTTCAGTGAGGTCGTCTCGGACATCCAATTCGTCAATAAGATAAGAGTCGGACTACTCTTCCTTATGTAGGACGATCGAGTAGCAGTTCCTCGCCAAAGCTTGGTCTCCCCTGACCTCTTTGATCCAGTGACTTATCGGAAATTTCATCTTCAAATAATAGGTCGACACCACCGTCCGAAGTGCATTTAGACCAGGTCAGCCAAGAATGGCATTGTAGGCAGACGGAGTTCTCACGATTAGGAAATCGACTTGCGCTTTGGCCAGTTTCGGGCGTTGCCCTGCTGTCACAATCAAAGTTATTTTGCCCTCAACTGGTACGGCGTTGCCAATGAATCCTATCAGCGGGGAGTTCATAGGCTCCAAGTGGTCATCGGGTAAGGACATTTTTGAGAAGGCATCGTAAAACAACACATTGGTTGAACTTTCATTGTCCACCAAAACGCGGCGTACATCATAATTGGCAATGTTCAAAGAGATTACAACCGCATCGTTGTGTGAAAATTGGACCCCCTGGGCGTCCGCCTCGGTAAAGGTCACAGGTTTCTCGGTCCTCTGTTTCTTCACCAGTTCTTCGGATCCGCTGGCCTCTTCTTGTTGAAGTCCCTCTGAGATAGTATTGATGACACCGAGAGGCGGCCGATCTTCTTTGTCCTCCTCCCTCGGTGGTAGCGCTCTCAGTCGATCCTCTCGCCCTTCAGGCCGTCTCCGTAGGAATCGGCCAAGTCTACCCCACCTGACGAGCTCTTCGATCTCGTCCTGGAGTTGGATGCACTCCTCAGTGTCGTGGCCGTGATCACGATGATAAAGGCAGAACTTATTGGGATTGCGTTTGCTGGGGTGGGAACGCATCCTCTCAGGTCTCGGAAGTTGTTCCCTGATTTCCATCAGCACTTGGATCTTCGGAGCGTTAAGGGGGGCGTAGTTATGAAATCTCCGTTGGGGAGAACCTCGGTATGTCCTTCCGTCGGGGCTTCCCCGCCTCCAGGCCCGAGGGGGAGTTCGGGCTCGCCTGCGCCCAGAAGGAGTTCGGGAATGCGGCCGAGCTTTACTCGGCTTCCCTTCTTCGACGGACCTGCCCGGCTCACCGACTTGTCGCTCGCCATCGGCTTCATTGTCCTTGGTCTTGAAGGCCTTCTCAGCTCGGGCATAACTTTCAGCCCGAGCTAGCATGTCAGCAAAGTCCCTGGGATATTTCTTTTTTAGGAAGAACAGCAAGTCGTTCTTCTGAAGGCTGCCTTTGAGCGCGGCCATCACAACGGACTGGTCCAGATCCCAGACCTTTAATGCCGCGGTGTTAAATCGGGTGACATAAGCCCTGATGGATTCTCCTTGCTTTTGCTTGACATTCATCAGGGAATCCGAACTTCGGCGCGGATGCCGACTACTGACGAAGTGGGCTGCGAATTGCTGGCTCATATGATCAAACGATAAGATGGTACTCGGCTTAAGTGCCGAGTACCAGTTCCTGGCGGCTCCCTTAAGGGTCGAGGGGAAAGCCCGGCACGAAATAGCGTCTGGTGCACCATGGAGCAACATCATCGTCCGGAAGGCTTTCAGATGGTCGATTGGATCGATGGTCCCATCGTAACTTTCGAACTATGGGAGCTTGAAGTTTGGCGGGACCGATTCCTGCATAATTTTCTGCCAAAAGGGAGGGTCAGCACAAACGTCATTACCATGAGAGGGGGGATTGTGACGGAGTTCTTCGATCCGTCGGCTCATTTCTAAGAGCCTTTGATCCAAGAGATCTTCACGGTCTTTGATCTCTAAGATTTTCTGGTAGAATGGGTGTGAAGCTTCCCCTTGGGTCGAGTCGTGGTCCGAGCAGGGGCCTTCCCTCCTCTGCTTCTCCCTTTTGGGGATCGGAGGTCGGGTAGCCCAAGTCGGCCATTCCTGGATCGGACCACAGGGCTCTGGAGAATCCCGCGTCGGTTAAGCCGGTGCCGGAGTCTGCTGGTGCATGGCCTGCACCGCCTCCGTGAGGCCACGAACCTGCTGGACGAGCAGGTTGAACTGCTCCGCATCCACCGCAGCTACAGATGGAACCTGCGTTGCCGGGGCTGGAGTGGGAGCAGACGGATATGAGTGGGATCGGGCCGCGGAGGCCGTTGATCGTCGGATCGAAGCTTTCCTGAGAGGCATTTTTTCTGGGAAGAACTTTAAATCACTATCGAGCACTCCTTTAAGATCGAGGGAACCTCAAGAACAGAGGGGTCCTTCCTCTAGCGCCAAATCTGTTGGTGCAGAATTTGGTTGACGTCGGATCGAGATGGAGTGGAAGGGGACGAGGTCACCGTCGGTGATCTGCAAAACAAAGTTCCGTCTGGAGTCGGTGGGGTAGCTCCGGTAGGATCCTCCGATGATCAAGTTAGCTCTAGCCAACAGAAATGGAGTACTCAGTTTGAAGTTCGGCAGGGTTTCGAGGAGAGAAGAGCTTTTAGAACCTGACGTAAGCGTATCTGGAGGGTCCTTTTTATAGGCGGAGCTTGTTGTAACTGCCTTGATTAATGACTGTCGTAACCGTCCTGATCAATGCCGATCGTTATTGACTTGATAAATGCCGATCGTTATTGTCGTGATAAATGACAATCATTATTGTTGTGTAACCGTTCAGTAGTGGGATCGCCTGTAGAAATCCGTCAACAATCTGTAAAGAGTTTGGCTTCCATAGAAGCCCGGCTACTGGAGGAGTCCGCAAGGAGTTCAGCTTCCGTAGAAGCCCGGCTGCTAGAGGAGTCCGCAAGGAGTTCGGCTTCTGTAGAAGCCTGGCTGCTGGAGGAGTTCGAAAGGAGTTCGGCTACCAAGGAGTCCGGAAGGCTGATGGAGTTTGGCTAATGTTCGTCCGCTGGGATCCCAAAAGAGCTCGGTCGTTGAGGAGTTCGGCCAAGACCCGTCCGCTGAAGCTCTTCCGTGACTACCTGTTGCATTAGGTTGAGCATCGAATCGGACTTCGGTTAATATTAAAATTTTTTTTGCTATCATGACTATTGGTAATCTGAAAAATAAATTTGAATTTATCAAAAATATCCAAACAGCCTTCTAAGAAATTTTAAACCAAATTTTTCAGTCATTAGGCTGACTTCATACTGAGATTAGGGAGTTTCGTGCTAATCAAATAAATAGCCGTATAGACATAACAAATCTCATAGATCAGCAGATAGAACGTCAATTATTCCTAAGAGAGTCAAGAACACGCAAACAATTTCTAGAAGATGATTTTTTTAGTAATTAACCTGTTCATTGATTTTCTTCATGATTTTTTAAACCTACCGATAGCCAGAGTCGTGTCATACATATTAGTCGGTCTTTTTAGACATCCCTGATCTACACAACAGCCTCTCCGATTATCCACCATTCTATGAATAATTTTGAGAGTTCTCATTATCATAGAAGAGATGAGTATGATAGAGAAGACTTTAACCCTCTAGAACTGGAAGAAGAGTATGATGAAAAATATGAAGAATTAGGAGGGTGTGTTAATGTTATGCGATGTATGGTCACCACTCCTGCAGACTTTGAGGCTTGGAAATGTATTAGTATTTTTCATATATATGCTCAATGTGAGGATAAGGTCTGTAAACTTGTCATTGATGGTGGTGGTTCAATGAATGTTGTATCTAAATCTATCGTTAATCGACTAAAACTGAAATCTCAACATTATCCTCACTCTTATAGAGTTGCATGGATAGACAAAACATCTCTCCCAATTAATGAATGTTGTTTGGTACCGATTAAAATGGGAGCTTATTCTGCTGAGATTATGTGTGATGTTTTACCAATGGAGGTAACTAATATCTTATTAGGTCGACCTTGGATTTATGATGTAGATGCTCATAATTTTGGTAAAGAAAATACTTATGTATTTATACATAATGATAAAAAAATCAGATTAAATCTTGCTAAGTCTAGCATGCCCAAATCTACCCAAGGGGATAAGAACTCTTTTCAACCTCCTGAACAGAAAAATTGTCACATTTCGACTCAAAGAATTTGAAAAAGAAAATGGAGAATCCGAGATAATGTTAGCCGTCTTTCCTAGTAATTAGATTCAACTGACTTCAGACTCTCAAGATAACCCACTTCCTCAAATTAAGCAATTAAAAGAAAAATTTAAGGATGTAAATCCAGAAGACATATCCGATGATCTACTTTCTATACGTGACATCCAACATGCCATTGATTTAGTCTCGGGTCATAGATATCTAATCTTCTACATTATAGGTTGAATTTTAAGGAGCGTAAGAAAATGAGAAAACAGTTAGTAAAGAAGATCATAGTTCTAGTTGTTGATCGATTATCTAAAATAACATATTTCATTTCTTATTAAAAGAATTCTAATGTTTCTTTTATTGCAAAATTGTTCTTTAAGGAAGTCGTTCGACTTTATGAATTGTTTTCTTCCATGGTATCTAACCGTAATATCAATTTTATGAGTTATTTCTGGAAGATTCTTTGGAAACTATTTGGAACAAATTTAAATTTTTTTCATCCTTTCACCCATAGATCAATGGTCAAACAAAGATTGTAAATAGTAGTCTTGGTAATTTACCTAGGTGTCTAGTTGGAGATAAGCTTGAAACATGGGAATTATCATTGTCTACCATAGAATTTGCCTATAATAATTCAGTAAATAGGTCTACTGGTAAAAGTTCTTTTGAAATTGTCTATGGTTTTAATCCTCGTCAACCCATTGATCTTATTCCCTTACCTATGAATAATCGTACTTTTGAGTCTGCCATTTTTTTTGCTAAACACATTAATGATATTCATACTGAAATTAGACAAAAAAATTATCATGAGTATAGAAAAATATAAACTTGTTGTTGATGCTCATCGTAGAAAAGTAGAGTTTAACGAGGTTAACTATGTGATGGTTCGTATTTGTCCTGAACTTTATCTACGAAATTCATTCAAAAAGTTACATGCTTGAGCCACTGGTCCATTTCGCATCCTTCGTAAACTTGGGCCTAATGTATATTATATAGAGTTACCTTCTGATTTAAAATTTAGTTCAATTTTCAATGTTAAGGATTTGCTATTTATCGAGGTACATTCGAGCCTTCTACTATGCGTGCAGGTGATAGCAGAGATCATGCTGTGTCTCCTCCGATGCCGGTGCCAGCTCCAGTTCTTTCATTACTTCCACCATCTTTATCAAATCGAATTGAATGCATTATCATGGATGAGTGTTTTTATTGCTGATGAAGGATTTCGTCGATTCTTGATTAAATGTCACGGCCATCCAGACTCAAATGTTACTTGGATCCTTGAAGAACTACAACGTATTGATCCAGATTTTTTCGAAGATTATATCAATTCCTCGCTAGAGTCGAGTTTTTTTTAGCTAGGAGGGAATGATGGGAATTAGGGTTTACGTACATATTTAAGGAGAAAGCGCCATGAGAAATCCTAACCCTAATTTAATTTTATGGGTTTATTTAAGATTTTTTTGAAACTTTTAATTTTGTTAAAACTCTGTAAGAAGAGTTCTGCTAGGATCTAAGTCAGTAATTTAACTTTTAATAGGATATTTTTTATTTCTTTATTTAAAGGCTCTACTTGTATGGAGAAAGACAGATTTGAATAATTGATTGATGAATTGATTCTAAAAGTTTTAGCTTTTGAATTTTCTTTTCTTTCTTTATTTTCTTTTTGGTTTTGCGTCACATCGGGAAGGTTCTGTACTAATATGCTCTTCTACCAGTATTGTATGGAGACATGTACTATTCTCACTTTTCGATGCAGCACATGGAGGCATGCTGTGCGTCGATATAATACAGTACTGTACCAGTGCATACCGATGGCAATTCTTTAAGTCAAGATTTTAAATACTGACTTCATATAGGTCAGTACTAGACATATTGTGCTGACCCTGCATGGTATGCCTCCACTCTGACACATCGTACAGCTGCTGTACTGGCTCCAACAGCATACCATGTGCCGTTATGGGGTTATGGTTCTGGTACAAGGTTTTATGACAAGACTAAAGACATTGCTTTAAACTTTGGTTTTAGAATTAATTTCCCAACTTACACATGCAGTTAGCAGTAGACTAACTGCAGGTTAGATAAAAACAAATATAATTTAAAAGATCATGCAGAATCAAACAATTGAAGTCTACTAGTTATTTGGAACATAATTCATTGAGTGGATTGATGGTAGAATTATTTTCACACTGGTTGAAGCTCTTTATATTTCTTGATGAAGTTGATACTTGATGGCATGCAGTTTCTCTTCATGCAAATTTGCAACCTTTTGAATGATCTGTCCTTTTTTTCCAAAAAAAAAAACTCACCAAACTACATTTGCTTGGCCTTATAATTTATTTGGCTTTAGTCAAACCACTTAAGCTGAATTGCCCTATTTAAAATCTTGTTGCACTGTTGAAACATAATATATTTATAAAAAATGATGATATGACAATAGATGTTGGTGACTGATAGTGCGTGATGGAAAGAGAATTAGGCAATGTAACATCTGAATGACCCTTAAATTAATCTATGTATTTGATGCAGGCAGATAATAATTATTCTTTTACAACTTACAAAGTCCTTGTTTGTATTAATAACATTTTGTGGAATGGCAGGAATGGACATCAAGCCCATCCATTACATATGCATTAGTATCCATTCTTCTACGATTGCCCCATGTCAGATTTGTAATTGTAACCCTCGGGGAAAAAGGCTGTATAATGCTCGAGAGGAGCATAGATGGTGAGTTCATGACTGCGTTTGGATGTGCATAAATAGATTTTTGTGGAACTGTGGACTAGAGGATGGATAATATGTGGCTGTATTTCTTTGTTTTTATCATTTCAAGTTTGAAGATTTTATAGCAGCCATTAAATATTTCTTTAAACAGGTGAAGGTTCTGAGATAGATGAAACAGATGCAGAGAACTTGCTTGAATCGCTAAAGATGAGAGTTGATAAAGATAATGTGCTTCCATCATGTGTATCATCTGAGGTATGTGGAATGAATATACGATAAAGATATTCTTCTCAATCAGCACCTGTGCTTGGATGAACTCACAATTACGAGGTTCCATCACATTTTTATCAATTTTATAAATTCAATGTTGAAATAAAAGAATAAATTTTTGACTTATCAATTTTCCAAATAACTAATATATTGTGACTTGTGAGTCTATTGAAATTGCTTGGATGCTCTTCTAAGGCTGAATTGAAGTTTGCGAACTCTACTGGAGTAAAGTTTAACTTTTAAATCATCTGTGATGCATTCTTAGGAGCTTTTCTAAGCCTCCTCATTCTAGTTGTTTGCTAAAATTAATGTTCTTATTGATTCTTTGCATGATTTCAATTTTGTTAAGGTTGACTATAGCTGTCTGTGGAAGTCTTTTTGTTAATTTAAAAGGACTCTGTTTATGGGAAGTAACTGGTTATTTCTTTTTTCATTCTTAGTGCATGAGGCTACATGCCCCTGGGGTAGGCACTATTAGTGGCAGATTGCTTTTAGGCACAGCAGAGATCATACCTTCTTCGGAGCTCATTGACACCACAGGTGCTGGAGATGCATTTATTGGAGCAATCCTTTATGGTGCGTGGAGTCCATTATGTTCTTCTTTTGTTGCTTCATCTCATCATTTGTTGATCTCGTATGTGCTAGTTGCATTAAATATTTCTCTTATTTTCTTACATCTCTAAAATTTCCATTTAATAAACCTTTGCTAACATATAGGGCACTGCCTCTGGACTCAGCATCTCATTAGAAGTTTCTACATTTGGAGAATCAAGATGAGTTTGGGAGAGTCACATTGGTTGTTGAGATTTTTTTAAAATAAATCTCTTTGAATGATTCTTCAAAAACATATGATTTTCTTCTTGTGCAATGGAACTCTGAAGTTAAAAAAAGGTAAAATATTGATGCATGCTTTTATTTTAAAAAAAATAAGTACTGATGGATGCCTTGAAAACCAGACAACTTTGGGTTTACAGAGAAACTGGAAATATGTCCATATACTTATAATTTAAAGGGTGTTACTTGTCCATGTATGAAGGATACTAGGGAAGTGTTCTCTGCTCTAGTTATGTCTTAGCATGTATTCTTGCTCGTAAGCAGGTTTGTCTTTAGAATGGGTGCTTGTGTTGCATGTGATGTCTTTCTAAAATGTATTTTTGGGCTTCAAACTAGAAAAAAATATTCCCATCTTCTTTGATCTTTGACCTTTTTTCTATGACCTTCTCATCTCTTCGCTCTCCATCTCCGAGCTTTAAATTTTCCTACCATCTGTATGTGAAGATTCTGGCTGTGCAAGCAAACCAGTTTCTTGAAATGGATTTAAGATTTGGAATCAGATTGAGATCTGGGAGTTTCTTGACATGGTTTACTGGAGATATGGTGAAAAATAGAACAGTATACCAACATCTTTGTTTCCTTGTACAAATGGCAAAGGAACTCCTAGTCCTAGTGACATTTGTTACATCTGTGAGCCCTGATACAATAGAATGACTGTCTTTGAAAACTCCAGCAAAGAGGTAATGTAGCCATGACATACGTGTTCGATATGATATCTGACATCTTTTCTGAAATATGAAGATGGGTGGTACAACTAAACCATGGAATGTCTCTCTGAGCTCTGTGAGATAATTCGCTTCACCTCATTTAATAGGATTCATCGCAATGGTCAAATTTCCACTTTTGTGCATCTTATTTTAGGTTTTTGCTAATTCAGTCTCTATCTGCCCAAGAGTAAAAGCTGATTTTTTTCTCTTAATTGAGCGCATGCTGAACTGGAGAATCCTTTCCACAAGTGATGGCCAGGTGGTTATCCTAGGTTAGGAAGTTGAGAGAACCAACCTCTTCACCAACCAGCTAGCTGGTATGTTGCTCGAATAAGTCTCGTTTGATTTGCATTCATCTTTTATGTCCACTTCATTCTAGAAAAAGAAGGTTCCCAACTCTTCCTTTTTATTCTTTTATCCATCTGAATTGTTAGTTGTTTCTTTCCTATGAGAATGGCATAGTTATCAGGAGCTGGTTGCAGTGTATCTGGGTGTGGGAGATAATTTGCTATTCTAGCACTTCTCGTATCCTTGATCTTTTGTTCATTTGCTGGATTTGGAATATGGATGAATTCTTCTTGTCACCCATTGTTCATTTGCTATGTTTTGGTGTTCATCTAGCGTTTTGTTCCACATATTTGTCATAGAAAGTTTTTGAACCTCTGTTCCTGCAATATTCTGCTGTTGCATGACCTGATCTCCTAGTGACCAGCACTTGCTAGGATGCTGATGATGACTGACTGGTTAAATGCCTCCATGATATCGAGGAGTCTCACAATTTGCCATGCATCATCATTGGTATACAAGGGAACATATTTAGCTATAATTTTAACAGCTTCTTCTGTGAATTGTGATTTTATGGGAAGCTGGGTTAATCCTATCTCCGTGGCATCTAACTCAAAACAATATCAGTTGATCCACAAGCTTGAGCCCTTATAGTGACCCAGTAAAATCTTCTTTAGGTACTGTAATCTCTTGCAATTGATGATAACCCATGAGATAGGCACCCGTCTTTCAAACTCGACTTGTTCTTTATTATAGTTCAATAGTGCTAGTTCCTGTGCTTACTTGTTTGATCAAAAGGCTAGGAGCAGATTTAGGAGTTCCATGCCTCAACTTTTGGGTACGGATGGAGGCATGGTTCACTGAACCGCTCCGAATTAGACGGTTCGGAGCATGCTGAACCGTATCGACAGCTAACCGATGCGGTTTGGGTGTTCAATTTGGAACATGAGTGAAGATGCAGTGAGGGAGAGGAAAGAGAGGAAGAGAGAGAATAAGAAAAAGGCTGGTGGTGGCCGGCATTGGCCCATCGAGGCTGTCGGAGGGCCGCCGAGCCTCTGGGTCTCTACAGTCCTTCGTAAGATGAGAGAAAAGAGAGAGAGAGAGAGGGGGGGGAAGGTGGTAGGGAGGCCGTTGGGTGGCTGTTGGATAGCCCAAAACACCCCCACAGCCATCGTTATTTGAAACAGGGGCTTCGCTCTTATTTTGTTGGATTTTTTAAAAAATCCGATGCACAGTGCAGTTGGCAATGGATTTGGCAGCTTCAGTTTAAACAATGATGGCTGTAGAGGTGTTTTGGACCATTTGGCAGCCCTTCAGCGGTCTCTCAACCACCTTCCGATGGCCTCCTTGTCGTCTTCCCCTCCCTTCCCCCCTCTTTCTTTTTTTCTATCTCTTCTCATTTTTTCTCATGGAGGACCGTGAAGCCTGGGTGGCCTTTCGGTGGCCTCCACAACTCTCTAGTGGCCACCACTGGTCTTCCTTTACTTTCCTCTCTCTCCCTCCCCCTATCTCTCTCATTTTCTCTCCGATTTATCCCCCGTTTCCGTATCGGTTCGGGCCGGCATGGTCCGATATGGGGCCGTATTGACTTTTACTATTGGTCGACGGGCATGGTGTCCGATCTTGAATTGGCGATCCTTGGATGGAGCATTTGCTATTGAATTTCTATTGCAAGGATTCAGATCTCGATGGGACATTCCATGGGACACTGGGATAGGATACTATTCTATGGGACACTGGGACAGGATATCGTCCCATGTGTCAAGACAAGATCGTCCCACCATTGTCCCAGTATCCCGATCGGGACGTTTTGGGACAGCCCCGTGTTGGGATGGGTGGGACGGCGGCACGTCCTGTTTTATGAGAAAACTAGGGACAACCCAACCCATGGGATTTAAAATCTTGCTCTGCTGAGTATGAACACTTCATGAACCATTAGATTAGATAGAAAATTGCTATAGAATTCTGAATATGATTTCAAATGTTGTCCATGCTGGTTGGTAGGCATCATGGTGGGCTAGTACCGCACCTGATGAGTCAACATGGCACTTATTACATTCATTCTGAATATATATATATATATATATATATATGTACACACACGCACATATACTTCAAAGGCATATGTATGTATGTATGTATGTATGTACGCACATATACTTTAGAGGCATATGTTCTGTCGTGGTAAAGCATGTGCCATGCTGTGGCATGGTATGGGAATAGGTGCCTAAATCCTTGATTTTGAATGGGAATTATGATGGGCCAATTAGGGTGTTCTAGCGTTGGAATATATTATCTCCATGCTTGTCAGAACTTGACCCTGCAAGCATATCAGATGTTTGTAGGGAAAGAAATTGTGCTGAAGGCAAGGCTGGCTAGCTAGCTAGCTGAGCAGAAGTACCAACTGCTTTGTTGATCTGGGAGGAGAATATCCTATTTGAACTCTGGCTTACGAAACAGTAAAGATTTAGCAGGCTGTATGTTTCAAGGTTGTAACTAGCATCGAGTTACTATTTAGTCTATTGGCTTATCAGGAAAAATCGCTAGGACCACTTCAAATTATCCTGCTAGATGCAGTTTAAAAAGTTCACATTGCGCTTATAGGCTCCATGAGACGGTTGTTGGTTTTGAGCTGGCCACCTGAAGTGCTCTTATATGTCTTATTTTATGGTCGTTCAGCTTTCTGACTAGTTGGTAGATACACCAATAACACCACAAGTAGCTTCAGGTTTTATAGGCCCTTTCCTGTCAAGGAGTTTCAATGGTTCCTTTGTGAATTTAACTATCTCATGTGCACCAAAATCCTCTTTAACGTTAAATTTAGGAGCTGCCCGTTCAATGCTATTCATCGCACATCCTTGCAGTTTGTTCGTGTGTCCTGTTAAAGACTTTTCAGACCTTTGGTCCTTTTCACTTGCATTGCCTTGTATCACTTTTATTCTGTACTAGGATTATTGAATGGTTGATATTTAAAAACTATCATCATCTTCCACAAGAATTTCTTGTTTGTAGAAAACAGTGAGAAGTCACATGTTTAGAAAGGTAAGGTAGGATGGCATTTGAAAAATATAGAAAAAATGCTGGTTGATCGAGTTTGGTATTGAGGTACTAAGAAAATGCATTGGTTCACTGCTTTAAGAGTCAGAATATGCCGCAATAACTATTTCTTTGTTCATAAAGCAATATGCAGCCAAGATCCTTGAAAATTAAGATGGTAAGATCTTGCCAAAGGCTGCTTCTATTTATCTGGAACAGATCTATATATAAATAGAAATGAGGCCCTCCAGATTTAAACTCTCTTATTTGGCATAGCAATACCATGCCCTACTTGGCTTTTTAAAGTTTTCACTGAATTCAAATCTAGCTTTCCAAAAGCCACATCAAGATGTTGCAAGGTGAAAATTTGGTAGCGAAGTTATCCATTCATATAGCTTATTAGCTAAATTAATTGTTTTATAGTCTGAGTCCTAATTTTAGGTAACATGAGTGTGACTTGGTTAGCTTATACTGTATATATTTTGTTTACACTGTTGAACTCAGTTTTAAATCCGTAAAATCTTTGGTTTTCTAATACTATGCTGTACATAATCTTTTGTGCGTAAATAATTGGATTTATTGCTTAATTGATGGAAACATTCATTGTCAGAAAGAGTATAAATGGCAAACTCCTTAAATAGAGAAGAGTTTCTTTCCTCGCCATCCAACTAATAATAGTTAATGTATATATGTTTGTATGCATGTGCCTGTGCATTCATTGAACTTGTAGTGAATTCTAATTGAGTAGGTGGGTCCATCTATTGCTAGAATAGAGTAGCTATCTGATAATGATTTGGGATTGTTTATCTGCATGTGTGGTGGTAGGAGTGCTAGATAGATTTTCTAGAAAGCTCAGTATTCCTGAAAACAGATCGCATGTTTTTTGATATTTGGCCTGAAAGTGGATTGATCGATCCGACTGGACGACTCCAATCTGCATCTGAGTGAAAAAATAACCCACGAAACCCAAATCGGTGTTTTACCGATCAAGCTTGCATCAAAAAAATATGGCAGGGTCGAAATGTAAGGCAGAATAATTCATATGAGATTAATCTGAGTCGAACTAGCTAAAATCATACTGAAATTTAAAAGTTCCTCCTGCAATGTGAAAAGGGGGATTGGTGTAATTCAGATGGATTAGTGCGACGCATGGGAGGTTGGTGGCTGAATATTAAAGTCACTATGCCAGCTGATTAGGTGGGCCGAAGGAACTTTCCTGCGCACTAATGGGTGCCTCGAAGCATTTCTTTTATGTTGCTGACTAGTCTGTCGTTTTCATACTTGCTAGATTATGTTATGCTTTTAGACGCTTAACATTTTCTTTCTTTTTGCACTATTATTAGCACTGTGTGCAGAGTTGCCTCCAGAGAAAATGTTGGCTTTTGCTGCTCAAGTGGTAAAGCTGTTCTTCCCTTCTCATCTCCATGGTTTATGGTACCTTTATCAAATTTCCTTCATAAATCACCATCAAGAAGGAAAGACTCTACAAAGCAAAAGTTTATCAAAAGAAAAGGAAGATGTCTGATATAAAACTCATTTTCTTATTAGACTATTTCTCATGTCATCATGAAGTATTTTCGTATTTTGTCTTTTTACCAGCAACATGAAATGACGTGTTTCTTTTGATTGCAGGCTGCTTCCTGCTGTAGAGCGCTTGGTGCTCGGACTGGTTTACCTCGGCTGATGGATCCGCGCTTGGCTCCATTCTTACATTAGATTGGTACGAAGTTCTGTGCTGTGAAATTTTAGCATGGAACTCTTCGATAGCCAGTATCACGTTAAGACTTGCGACGTGTGTAAAAAGGCTGAAAACTCGTTCGTAACCTTAGACCACGTCTCTCCTGCTACCGCAGCCTTTTCGATCGCAAGTGCTTTGAGTTTTTTTTTTTTTACCTGCTGCTATGCCGTCATTGATAGGGTTACCATTTCTGAAACTTGATGTAAGTGTTCATTTTATGACCTGAAATTCGAACGTAATTAAATCCTGATATGTGATCATCACAATCTATCGTAGCCTTGTTAGAAATATGAAAAATCTTCACAAGAAGCCATGACATCCAAAAATATATAACGAAGGCTGCATTTATTTTGAGAAATGGTGAAATCGGAATTGTGAAAGTTATGTCTGTAGGAATGGTTACAAGTCATGGAAATTTTTACGTGGTTCCAGTTTCGAATAAAAAAAACCCTTTTTAATTTTTAAATGATGAATTTTTTTGCCCATAAAAATGTGAGGGTTGGCATGAAAGTGCATTTATGCGAAGGAATACTTGATGACAGGCATGACGCTTATTTCTAGTTTTTTGTTATTCCTAAAAATAAACTATGGTTCAGAATGTTTAAGACAAAATCCACTCGACAAACATGATGCTATGCCTTAAATTCTTTTTCATATTACTTCGGTCATCGCTAGACCCAAATGTTAAACTTTGAAATATCAAATCCACTTTCTCAAAAGGCCCATTAAAGCTCTGCACCGATCATTTTGAACAATTTATATAAAATACATGGTGAGCAAGTAAACTTCTATGACGGTTAAAATGTTTTAACCGAAAATACATGACTTCAATCATGTTATAAATTAAATTATCACTAAAAATCTATGCGTCGGTTCTTGTGAAAAAGGGAAATCAAAAGTTTCAGAAAAAAAAATATGATGGTGGTGAGAGTCAAAACATGTGATTATCGAGAAGAGTTTAGTAGATTGTAAGTCATATGTTCTTTGAAAGTTCAGATGAAGTTTCGATGAATTGCTTCAAAAAGGAAAATTTTAGAAATTAAAATTTGCTTCCTAGGAAAAATGATAAAATTGTCAAAACATCAAATTTTGATAATTTATGTAGTTTAACATTCTCTTATAAAATTTCACCTCTACCCTCAAGTCCCCTTATATCCTTGTTACAAACGCAAGAAAAGCTACTCTTACCCGTACGATGATTAATATAACTAGTGCAAATGAGGCCACACTCATATCTGTTCCTGGGTACATATACCATACAACCACTCATGCATGATCTGGCTAAGAGCACACGTTAATGGCATAATTATTAAAATCTCCAATGATGATTTGTAAGTAGAATCAAGAATAACTTCAAGATTTCTTTTTTCGTAAAAAAAAAACAGTGAGGGTTTGGCAATGGTTGAAATTTCAAGACAACTCGAGAACTTCGAAATAATATATATGCATGGATCGTGATGTTGATTAAAATTTATAGAAACACGACAGTTTAGCATATAATAGAAAGAGAAATGTCCCACCTCAGAATGACAATTACAGCATTAAAGAATAATTTCTCAGGAACTTTGGAGAGAATTAGAATCGACATCTGGGATGATTCATGTTCCTAGATAGAATGCTCCTTTTGGGAAATATTTATGGTTATTTTATTTTTTTTGGAGTGCTGCTTTCTCGTTTGTGGTCGGCTAATTTCAAGTGCCATATTACACAAACCATAAGTACTTCATTTAAGATAATCATGTAACATGAGAACTCGCTTTTGTCACGTAAATCTATATACAAAATAGTTAGAAGGTTATTTTCCTGCTAATTATTTTATGCCCGCCCCGCCCCGCCCCTCCCCTATGAATCTAACAAATATTTCATCCTGCAAAAACATTCCAATTCTTTCGTCTATCACAAAATTCTTGTTCCGCCCAATCGAACCAGATTAATATGGCAAAATTCAACTCTAATTTAGCTTAAGATGGGGTTGGGTTGGCGGAATCCAAACTCGAGCCTGGGTTAGATTGGGTTGGGAGGGTTTGCCTTCAGCCTGCCCCCCAAATAGGCAAGTGATATCGAAGATTTCATTATATAGAAGCCTATGATGCTCCCGACAAAGCATTTCTTACAATCGGCCGAGGATAATAAGGACGACATCATTGATTAAGCCACCTCCTATGGAAAACTTCACGTATTGAAATGGAATCCCGGGAAGTGTGAAGATCCAAAGTGAAATTATAGATGAACAATATTTGAGAATTTTAGTGGACTCCCTTGGAGATGATATCATTTTCGTCGATTAAAATAATTCTCGACGGCAGATTTCAGGACGACAATTTTTACTCTTTTACGGATTTGAGGCTAATTTTTTGATGTTGGATTGTCCTAGTTTCACCATTCATGATGCGACAATGGATCAGTCGGTCACCTTTTTTATCTCATTCGATCCTGCTTGTTATATTAATTTGCTGACTCTAAAGGCGACACATTCCTAAATAACGGGTATTTCCAAAATATTTCGAACAAGGAAAAGAGCTCAGTCTGGAGAAGTTCTGGGAAAATGGTTAAATACTTTATTTAAATTCTAATATGGATAAGATGTTCGACCGACTGACCGTACACGTGACGCCTTGCACTTGTTGCTCGGCGATTTCATCGATTCATCCTCTTTTGTACTTGTAGCCGAAAGATGATGGGGAAAGTATTTTGAGGATTTTCTAACTATTTTCTGTGACCTCAAAGGATTTGATTGCGGAGGCTTAATGGTTTGGTTTCGGCTCTGGCTTTTGAGTTCATGCGCTTGCACTTATGCTTACAAATTTGAAGTGAATGTAAACTTCGATTCATAGGCAGCAACAGACACGCTACTCTAAAGTTGTTTGTTTATTTTTTTAAGTCGTTGCGTTTTAGGCTCTAGTTAGAAATGCACAAGGACTTTGATTCATCGATCGATTTACGGAGGGAGGGTGGCTGTCTGAATTCCCTTGGTGATCGTTCTCTGATTGCATCCTTGATGCTTATACTGTTTGGAAATACTGCTTAAAATTTTACAATTGGATTCCGGAAGTGATTAGATCATTAGTATGATATGCACTGCATGGATTAATTGGAAATAAAAATGAAAGCCCATTTACAGTTGATGAGATGGGAAGAAGAGGGGAGCTGAAAAACCAAGCATCCCAGCAAGAGACCTTCCTTCCCCCACCCAGAAAGATCGGTCATTTATAAATTACCTTGAAGCATGTATTTGGATTGGGATTGTTGGTGCACCATCTTGGAGCTGCCATGAACTTGGAATTGCTTAGCAAATGTTAAAATCCAGGCTGGCTGCCACCCGGTTCCATCACACCATAACTTGGTCTCACCAAAAATTAAGAGGAAAAAGAATGGAGCATTCCAACTGCTGGATATACATATCATGGACTCGATGATGATCCTGTGTACCTCGGCACCTTTCTAATAATAGAACTTATGTTTCTGATCTTATGATAGAGGAAGGATTTGGTTCCTTGCTTGCAAGCCAAAAGACCATTTCCTAAGAGATATTTCTCGTGTGGGAGTCCGGAGATATTTCTCATGAGTACAGCATTGAAAAAGATAATTTTTTTATTGAGGATTATTTTTGATCCTTATCTTTCATTGACCTCCAATAGGAATGTATGTAGATTACAAGGCCAGCTATTACAGCAATTATAAGAAGAAGGAATATCTCAATTACGTACTAAGTAAAGAGAAAATAATATTCCGATTATATACTAAATAAAGAGAAATTAAATATAGAATTGCTAAATCAGGAGAAAGATCGAATAAGAGTGCCAGCCATATATGAATATGTGTTGACTTGCTAAACATAGAAAAGGACTAAATAAGAGTACGTGCAAGCCAAAATAGAATGTTGGGTTGGAATGAATATGCGCTGATACACCCCCTCAAGATGAAGAATCCAGAGCACGAATCTTCAGCTTGTCTCTTAGGAATCTAAAACGTGAGGTATTCAAGGGTTTGGTGGGAATATCGGCAAGCTGATCTTGGGTGGAGATGAACTGAACAGATAGTTAATGTCGTGCAACACGTTCACGAACGAAATGAAAATCAATTTAGACATGCTTTGTGTGATCATGAAAAATAGGATTGGCCGAGAGATTAGTGGCCCCAATATTATCACACCATAGAATAGGGGGGCCATGTAAGGGATGGTCAAGTTCCTGAAATAATGACTCAAGCCATATTAGTTCAGCTGATGCATCTGCTAAGGCCTTATATTCAGACTCTGTGGATGAGTGGGCAACTATCTTTTGTTTATGAGTTACTCAACAAATAAGGTTGGGACTGAGAAAAATTGCATAGCCCCTAATGGAACGCCTATCAGTCCCACTACCTGCCCAATCTACATCCGAGAAGGCTTGAAGAGAGCAAGAGGTGGATCGACGAATGTGTAACCCATGATCAGCTGCAGTTTGAAGGTACCTTAAGATGTGTTTGACCATAATCCAGTGATCAGTATTAGGAGACTGCATAAACTGACATACTTTATTCATTGCAAAGAAAATATTCGGGCGTGTTAATGTAACATACTGAAGAGCTCCAACAATGGAGCGATGCTGTGTGGGGTCTGGATGGAGTGCACCCCTTGAATCAGAATTTTTTGTAATGGCCATTGGGGTCTAAATAGGTTTACAGTTAACCATGCCTGTCTTTGAAAGAAGATCTTTAATGTAGCATTTTTGAGATAATAATAATCCAGTAGAGTTCCGAATAGCCTCAATTCTTAAGAAAAAATTGAGATCACCAAGATTCTTAATAGAGAATTCTTTAGCAAGCTGATGAAGGAGAAGAGAGACCTGACTGGAGTCATTGCTGGTTACCCAAATATCATCAACATAGATGAGTATAGACATAACATGAGATTTCATCCTTAAAATAAATAATGAAGGATTGATCTTGCTGGCAACAAATTCTAGTCGAAGAAGAAACTGGGAGAGACGGTGAAACCAGATACGAGGTGCTTGTTTTAACCCATATAGAGATTTATGAAGATGGCAGACATAATCCGGATGGTCATGGTCCTCAAAACCTGGCAGTTGGGATACGTATACTTCTTCTGTCAGGTTGCCATGCAAAAAGATATTATAAATATCTAGTTGTCGGATGGATCAACCTTGAAAGATTGCAATACTTAGAATAGACTGAATGATGGTAGGTTTGATAACTAGGCTGAATGTCTCATTGTAGTCGAAGCCAAGTTGCTGATGGAATTCTTTAGCAACTAGGCACGCTTTGTAGCGCTCGAGAGATCCATCAGCTTTTCTCTTAATCCTGTACACCCATTTACAGCCAACAAATTTTTTTTTATGAGATGAACGTAGAACAAGAGACCACATACCGTTGCGAATTAAAACATTAAATTCTTCAGTCATTGCAGCACGCCACTCAGAGTGTTTAGATGCTTGAGTAAAGTAAGTAGGTTCTATGGGAAGGATAGTGATGGTGAGGATGGACGGCTGGTTGGGATGAGGTCGAAGCACCATGGAATGTGTACGGGTGGGTTAATGGATAGGTGGATCATGAGAGGTTTTGTCTTGCTGGGAGCTAGTTGTAGGGGAAGGCGTGGGAAGGAAAGGTTTTGCTGATGAGGAATTGTAATAGAGGCCATTAAGTAATCTGGTCCGAACAGGCATAGAGTCGGTAATGCTAGAAGGGCTTGGAGTGGGATCGGTTACAGGAGAAGGTGTTGAGACAAACTGAGAAATGGGGGATGCAATCGATGTTGAGGTGGACAAACGATGCAAAGAAGAATGTGAAACTGGTGGAGGAATAGATGGTAGTGGAGTGGCCTCTTCTAGAGATTGAAGTGATGTAACGCCCCAAGATGAGGAAGAGAGAGATGTTGGTGGTGGATAAGTTAATGAAGACTGAGATTGAAAAAGAAAGATAGATTCATCGAAGCGAACGTGCCTAGTGTTATATGTACGATTTGTTTTTAGATTGAGACATCGATAGGCACTATGAGAGGGATTGTAGCTGAGAAACACACACGGTTGAGATTGTTACTCTATTTTATACCGATTGTAAGGACGAAGAAGGGGGTAGTAAAGACATCCAAAAATTCGTAGGAAGGTATAGGATGGTGGTTTGTTGTGAATGAGTTCGAAAGGGGACACACTACTAGAGACTTTAGATGGCATCCTATTAATGAGAAAAATAGCCGTTTCAAAAGTATAGTGCCAATATGACATGGGTACTGACCCATGAGCAAGAAGAAATAGGCTGATTTTCGTAATATGATGGTGACGACGTTCGACAACCCCTTGCTGCTCATGGGGGTGAGGAGCAGCAACACGATGGGTAATGCCAATTTTACGAAAAAATTGAGGAAGAGAGTGAAATTTTCCTTTCCAGTCAGTTTGGATTGATTTAATAGTACTAGAGAAATATCGTTCAACTAAAGCTTGAAATTGTAAGAAAATAGAGAAGACATCAGATTTATGCATTAATGGATAAAACCAAATATATTTACTTTGATCATCAACAAAAATTATGTAGTAGTAGTGTTCTAACAAAGATGGAGTAGGGGAGGATCCCAAACATCACTATAAATAAGGTCTAATGAAAATTGATTGCGACGATGGGATGGAGATAAATGCAACTTACTAGACTTGCCTAATTGACATGAGGGACAAAGAGGACGAAGATATGCAGACTTGCAGAATAGATTATTGATCTTCATCATTGAGCGAAGTAAGCGATAATGGAGATGGCCCAAAAGGTTGTGCCAGCTATCAAGAGTGATGCTCTCGGCTATGTGAACAAATGCAGATAAAGAAGAAGGGCTAGAATGGAGAGTGTATAATCCTCCTTTACTTGAACCGGATAATACTGTGGTCTTGGTAGTTCGGTCCTTCACAAGAAAATAAGAGGGATGAAATTAAAAAAAGATATTATTGTCTTTTGCAAACTGTTGTACAGAAAATAAATTTTTACAAATAGAAGGGACGTGTAAGATGTTAGATAACTGAAAAGAAAGAGAAGAGTAAGGAGAGAAAAAAAAAATCATGACCAATATGTGATATATGTAATCCCTTACTATTACCTAAATGCACCTGATCTGGACCAGTGTACTCATCATAGGAGGACATAGAATGAATATTAGGAGTGACATGATGAGATGCTCTTGTATCTGGGTACCAGGTGAGGGCGGTGGAGGGGTGAGGGGTAGGGAGAAGTGGTTGATTAGGATGACGTTGAGATGGATTTAGATGTGGATATGGTGAATATGAGAAATTAGCATTGGATTGTGGAGAGAAAAAGTGTGGATATGGCTGCTGAGGACGATAGAAGCAGGTGTTATTGAAATGGTTGTTACGATTGCAAAAAGAATACCATTGAGAACCACGACCACTAGGTGGACCAAAACGACCACGACCTTGATCAAATTTGCCACGTCCTCCATGACCTCGAGTGAAGCCATGACCAATAGAGGACCTGAGGTCACTAGAAGAATGGCCGAACCGTTGAGCAGTATTGGTAGTAGGATTGATAGAAGGAGTGGCATCAGCAACGGTTAATTTTCTGAATGCCCGCATGCTTTTATGGCTAAGTAACAGTCCATGAAGTTCAGTATATGTCGATGGGATGTGTCGATTGAGAATGCCAGGGACCGCATCTTGTAGATCATCACATAGGACACGCAGTACATAAAGATTAAATTTGGTTGACTTGAGGGTATTACTAGAGGCAGCAAGTTCATCAGCCATAGCTTTGGCATGTCGGAGCAGAGAGGTGATGGTCTCATCTGATTTTGACGAAGATTCTGCAACTCTAGATGCAGAGACATGAGTCGAGTAGGAGATGCTGAATCAAAGGCTTCATGAAGAATACTCCAGCATTCAAAACTGATCTCTTTGTCAAGAAGAAGAGAGATCAAATCTTCAGATAATGAAGCAACAAGAAGGTTTACGAGTTGGACATCTTGTTGTTGCCAAGCAGCAGTGGCAATCGGATCGATGAACTGTGGGTGAGAGCCATCAAGGAACCCAAACAGACCTTGACCCTTTAAGAAGGGAGTAATTTGCTTTCTCCAAATCGAAAAATTGGATGCATTCAGTTTGATGGATAAAAAATGCTGTGCCGATGGAAAGGTGAGAGGGATTGTTGTGTTAGGTAGAGAAGGAGAAGAGGGACTGGAGAAGGTGGAGATAGATGAATCGGTGGCCATGAAAGAACACTGAAGGAGGAAGAAGAAGAGATGCTCATTGGAGCTTCAAGGCTCTGATACCATGAAAAAGATAATTTTTTTATCGAGGATTATTTCTGATCTTTCATTAACCTCCAATAGGAGTATATATAGATTACAAGGCCAGCTATTGCAGCAATTATAAGAAGAAGGAATATCTCGATTACATATATATTAAGTAAAGAGAAAATAATATCCCGATTACATACTAAGTAAAGAGAAATCAAATATAGAATTGCTAAACAAGAAGAAAGATCAAATATGAGTGCCAGCCAAATATGAATGTGTTGACTTGCTAAATATAGAAAATGACCAAATAAGAGTGCAAGCCAAAATAGAATGTTGGGTTGGAATGAATATGCATTGATAAACGTGAACGGACATCGTAAAGATTTTGCATCAACTTTTATTAGTAGTGATTATATCATTATATATTTGCTTAGTTTCTATCATTCACAAACTGATGATATAGACATTGCTGCCCAATATAAATGGTCTTCTAGCTAGGCTACCCACTTGGGATCACCTGCCTCTTTTTTTTTTTCTTCTTTTTGCGACTAGTTGTTAACCTCGGTAACCATCTATTTGGCACGAAGGATGGATTGAAAAAAAGATTGATGGAGGAGAAAGGATAGATGAAAGAAAGGATGGACGAACGATTCATATATTTGGTTGGGTGATATAGGGCTACCCTATATTAAAATAACTCTAAGGGATAACAAAGTGAGTGGATAAGAAAATCCCATGTGAATTCTGAAGCAGTTTTCTTCGGCAAGGCTCCTCGATCTTTGGTTCTTTTCCATTGTTTGATTGTTTGCACCGATTCTATAAACAGCCTCCAAGTTCAACGTAAGCGAACAATGGATATTCGGAATTAAGTTTTATATGGTTGAATTCAAATTTGCACCGCCTTCGTGTGATGTTGATGGAATGGTGGAAGTTGGGGCATTCGAAGAATAGACAATAAAGAAACCATGTAACCAAGTCTTTGGACGGCTGGGAGACGGACAAGAAAGCTGAAGGCGATTGTCGGCGCATGCTGTGCATGTAGGCCGACTTGTCAACATCATTCCAATGGACGTTGTGGCATGAACATGCTGTCATCTTTAATGATTCCGTTCCTACAAAAGATAAAAAAAAATAAAAATCGTTAATGATTCCGTCAAAGATTTTGTCGTTCAACATGACACTTGGAAGAAACGGGGAATTCGCCCAGGTTCCAAGTTTCAATCTCTAGGCTTGAGTTTAGTGATGGGATCGTTGTTCACGCTTTTCGTGTTTAATGTTTCTTTTTGAGAAGTTGGCACGGTTGACAAACAAATTTTTATCTGCAGGTTCTCTTGTTTCTTGAATAATAATTAATAATAATAATGTACGGGAAACGTGATCTGAAATGAAGAGAAAGTTACTTTTTTGAGAAGCAGAACGGGAAAGAGCTACTGCCTTGGAACATCAAAATTTTCACTTGTTTGGCTCTCAACAAAGCCGTCGCAGTAAAGACATCCTTGCGAGGAGAGAGCATGGAATGTTTATGCCACCTGCCCTTCGTGCAAAAGGCAAAGCCTGGAGCTGTTTACCACTAATTGCCGCACTGCTGCTTGATAAAGAGTGTTTGGCAGGTCGCCAATTCTTGTGTTAATTTCCAACATGTGCTCCTGAACAGAGAGAAACTAAGATGCAATGTTTTAGGCTGTTCTGCGCCTTTTCTATGCTTCAGGCCACAAAGACATTTTTCTCATATTTTAATACACACATGTTTAGAGATAATATATTACATCCAACTATTTAGAGGTAGGATCCATTTTGTTCAGTTTAGACTTGATTGGATCTAAATAAAGATTCATGAGTGTAGCTATATATATATATATGTAAAATAATGATGATAATAATAATAATTAATGTATAAGGATATATATATATAAAGATCCTTTGGTAGATCGGTGAAGGGAGGCCTCTCCCTTCTCATAAGGAAAAAAAGAAAACCTTACTAAGTTTGGGAATGTACGTGGAACTTGAAAGCAATTAAGGATATGATGCTCATGTTCATTATGGTATTCAAATTAGGATTGAAATTGGATTGGATATCAGTAAATCTATATCAATATTTATTTTATTTAATAAATATGAATATAAATATGAATATTACTTAAATATAAAAATTTATATCTATATTTATTTTAAATAGATATAGATATAAGTCAGATCCTAAAAATATGGACATACATATGAATATAAGTTGGATAACTAAATTTTGTGGCCACAGAATCAAAAATATTACTAAGTAGATTATAAATCAAATTAATAGCATGTTGACGTACTTATACATATTCTTTATAAATTCATAAGTGCTATATAAAATTAAATAAAATTATAAATAGAATTGAATATTTGGATGCGGATCAAATAGTTGCCTATCCATATCTAATTTTTTTAATAGATATGAATATTAGTTCGGTGCTTAAATTTCTATCCATATTTGATAGATTTGGATAAAAAATATATTTGGATAGATATTATCCAATCCATTTTCATCCTTAATATAAATTCTATTCATCATCCCCTATAATGCATCATATAAAGGGGTATCTAAATGCACCTTCCAACATATTTGGGCATCTCAAAGCATTTCTTAGAAACAGATGGGTGAGACTAACGGCCTTTATTATGATATTGGAGATCTTAGTAAGCCTAGGCATGATGAAGGTTAGCATTTGTACTTGGCTTTAGATCTCTCTCTATGAGTAAATAAAAATTTAGAGCATGGATCCCCTATAGTGCATGTGTGGCACTACACGTTGGGGTGCACCCGTGGATGCCATCCATCATAGGATGGACGACTGCACATGAGCATGGGTCGTGTGATGCACGTCGCATGCATTATTTGATGGCCATCTATCTTATGATGAATGGCATCCATGAGTGCACCATATCCTATAGTGCTGTGCATGCACTGTAGATAATCCATGCTCAAAAATTTGATTGTGTATGCTATTTAGACTTGCCAACATTTTCATGTAGCTAAAAGCTAGCCATGACCCTTTTCTAAATGCAAAACTTATGTAGGATTAATCGGCTACTTTCTCTAGTTTAAGCCCTTACGTTACACTATGAAATGCTAAACGCACACCAACACTCTTAATATTTTAGCACTTTATAAATCATAATCAATATGGGATTAAATAAACACTCTACATGTTTAAGCCCTTGCTTTATAAAATGCATAACTGATGTGGGAGCCCTTACTTTACAAAATATATATTTGATATGTGATTAAATACATGTCCATATGAGTCCTCACGTATTCTTCTTATTTAATCTTGATATCTTTGCTTGGCTAAGCATCCAAATCCAGTTAAATCTAATAAAAAAATACTAAGATTAGTCCATAATCAATCATAAAAGAGTCTATATTATAGTATCCTCTAGTTTACACAGGTTATAGTCTACATTCACTCATGATTAGTTCAAAATGGATCTATATTACAGTGTCTGTTAGTCCACATGGATTGTAGACCAAATTGTTTAAATATCATTTTTAATAATCTAAGATCTTACTAAAAAAAATAGCTAAAAAATACTACTTGGATTTTTTGATCTTATATATGCATTCAAAATCTCTTCAATACACATCACATTCGGACTAAGCATACACCATCATCATGGTGGTCCTTTCTTACAAACATCCTCGTACAGGGCAGAAAAAGTATGTATATTTTTGTACTTAAGAGAAAGGACCATTAAAATAGATCCCATTAACCAACGGATGGAAATTCTCTTTGTTGGGGATAAACCCCGCTCCTACCGAAGTTCAGTTCGATGCCCTGCTTGATGCAACCAGTAGCCGCGGAAGAGCTTCAACGGGCGGATCCAAACCGAACCCCTTCAACCGACCGAACTCCTCAACGGCTGAGCCCCTTTGGACTCCCAGCGTCCGAACTGAACCCCTTCAGCCGAATGAACTCCTTAGCGGTCGAGCTCCTTGGACTTCAAGCGGTCGGGTTTTAACGGAATCCCCTAGCGCCCGAACTCCTCAGCGGTCGTCTCTCAGCCAAACTTCTCAAGTGGCCATCCCCTCAGTCGGTCGAGCTCCTCCGAACTCCTTTACGATCGAGCTACTCCCGAGCTTTCCCTCCAGCCGAACTCTCCTACAAGTCTGAAATCCTCTGAACGAACTGTCGCTATCAGTCTACAACAGGCAACAAGACCAAACGATATGGCCGCCACTACTGGCGACACCACTCTCTCCATAACTAATTTCATGCGGCCCACGATCTGCCAGTATGGCTGTCATCATCCATCTGACGATGCCTTCCTCTCCATACTGAACTCCATGCGGCCCCAACGGCTCTCTGCCAGGCGGAATGGCCGTCATCATCAACTAAGCTCCACCTATAAAGGACCCTCCAGATACGCTAACTCTAATCTCTCTGATCTCTAAGCTCTTCTCTTCTTCTCCAAGCTCCGAAACTCATTCCGAGCACTCCATTCCTATTGGTCAGAGCTGACTTGATCGTCGAAGGGTCCTGTCGGAGCCACCCCCCACCAGCTCCGGACGGAACTTTATTTTGCAGGTCTCCGACGGCGACCTCATCGGCCTCCACTCCAGCGGACTCCGACGACGACCAGTTTCTGCGTCAACAGATTGGCGCTAGAAGGAGGACACCTCAAATCTCTGAGGTTTTCTTATTCTTAAAGGAGTGCCCAACGATGATTTTTCTCTTCCCTCTTCAGAGATCTCCCTCTTCTCTTCCAAAGAAAAAATTTCTCCGAGGAGAGCTTCAACTCAGCGCTCGACGGCCTCCACGGTCCGATCCTATCCAGATCCGTCTGTTCTTGCTTCAGCCCCGGTAGCTCGGGCTCCATCTGTACCCACGGTGGATGTGAAGCAGTTCGACCAGCTTGTCCGACAGGTTTGTGGCCTCATGGAGGCATTGTAGGCTATACGGCAGCCCTCGGTGGTGACTCAATCAGAAAACCCACCATCGGAATGTCAAAAACTAGCCCCAAGGATGAGTACCAGGGCCAACATACCTGTCGCCCCTGAGAAGGAGAAACAGAGAGTCGAGGATCCGTGTTCGAATCACAGTTCTCTCCTAGGGGAGACCTTCCCCATTTGTAGCCGGAAGCCCCCCAAGATCTGTAACCAAGACGACGCCCTCGATCACAGACTGTGGAAGATGGATCGACGAATTGAAGAGCTCGGCCACGTCGCCCCGGCTCATCAAGCCGACGTCCATGCCAAACCTTCTTTCTCTCTCCAAATTATGCAAGAATCCATTCCATCGAACTTCGAGCTCCCTCAACTTAAGAGCTACGATGGAACTTCCGATCCGGTTGATCATCTGGAGGCCTTTCGTACCATGATACTACTTCACGGTGCTTCAGACGCTATACTGCACCGAGCTTTTCCATCTACCTTAAAGGGAGTAGCTAAAAATTGGTACTCGATATTGAAGCCGAGCACGATCTTCTGTTTTGACTAGATGAGCAATCAGTTCGTGGCCCATTTCGTCAGCAGCCGACGTCCGCGCTGAGGTTCGAATTTTCTGATGAGTGTCAAGCAGAAGCGGAAAAAATCCATCCGGGCTTATGTCACCAGGTTCAACGCCGCGGTATTGGAGGTCCGGGACTTGGACTAGTTTGTTGCGATGGCCGCACTCAAGGGCGGCCTTCAGAAAAATGATTTGCTGTTCTCCCTGAAAAAAGTATCCCAGGGACTTCGCCGATCTGCTGGCTCTGACTGAGAGATATGCCCGTATGGAAGAAGCCTTCAAGTTGAAGGACGAAGAAGCCCTGAGGGAGCGGCTGGCGGACGATGGAGAACCGAGCGAAGTTCGACCGCGCTCACAGACCCCCTCCGAAAGTAGGCGGGCTCGAACTCCTCAAACTCGTCATCGAGGGAGCTCCGATAGAGGGGCGCGAAGAAGCCCTCCTCCTGAAAGGTTTCGCGACTATGCCCCCCTCAACGCTCCTCAAACTCAGATTCTCACCGAAGTGAAGAACCAGCTGCCAAGACTAGAAGGGTTACAGTCTCCCCCAAACAAGCGCGATCGAAGTAAGTACTGTCTCTACATCCCCAGGTCCCAGCGTCGAAGCCAAGAGAAGCATGCTCCAAAGTGAGGAGGCCAGCATGAGATAGAAAAGATCATCCGCATGAAGAAGTGCGGAGAAACAACGCTACCATGATCCTGAGTCACAAAGAATTTGGAAATACATTGTCAGTAACTTTCTTTCAATAAAGTTCTTCCCTTTCAACAGTATATTATTTTTGGGCGTCAAAACTATGTAATGACATGGAAAAAAGCAGTCAATAGTCGTCGTGTTAGAAACAGGAGGAAGACCTCGTCCTAACACGAGTAGGTCAAAGACCATTAACCTCGGTCAGAGATAAGATCTCTTCCGAGCGACCACCTCGGCTAGAGATAAGATCTCTCTCGAGAAGTTCGGCCAGAGATAAGATCTCTCCCGAAAAGCAACCTCGGTCAGAGATAAGATCTCTCCCGAGCGACCACCTTGGCTAGAGATAAGATCTCTCCCGAGAAGTTAGGCCAGAGATAAGATCTTTCCCAAGAAGCAACCTCGGTCAGAGATAAGATCTCTTCTGAGCGACCACCTCGGCTAGAGATAAGATCTCTCCCGAGAAGTTCGATCAGAGATAAGATCTCTCCCGAGAAGCGACTTCGACAACGACTTCGGCTAGAGATAAAATTTCTCCCGAGAAGCGACTTCGGTCAGAGATAAGATCTCTCCCGAAAAGCAACCTCGATCAGAGATAAGATTTTCTTTCGAGCGACCATCTCGACTAGAGATAAGATCTCTCCGAGAAGTTTGGCTAGAGATAAGATCTCTTCCGAGAAGCGACTTCGGCAGCGACTTCGGCTAGAGATAAGATCTCTCCCGAGAAGCGACTTCGATCAGAGATAAGATCTCTCCCGAAAAGCAACCTCGATCAGAGATAAGATCTCTCTCGAGCGACCACCTCGGCTAGAGATAAGATCTCTTTCGAGAAGTTCGGCCAGAGATAAGATCTCTCCCGAGGAGCGACGTTGGTCAGAGATAAGATCTTTCCCGAGAAACAATTTCGGTCAGAGATAAGATCTCTCCCGAGCGATCGAGTCAACCTCGGCTAGAGATAAGATCTCTCCCAAGTGACCTTATCAACCTCGGTCAAATAAGGTCTCCCCCGAGCGACCGGGCCAATCTTGGCCAGAGAAGATCTCTCCCGAGCGGCCGAGACAACCTCTGCCAGAGATAAGATTGGAGATAACCTCGTCCTGAAATCAGATCTCTCCTGAGCGCCCGTATCAACCTCGGCTGTAGGAGACAGTGTCGCCCCCGATGAGCTCAACCTCCAACCTCGATCGCAGAAGACGAGGCCTACCTCAACCTCGATTGTAGATGGGATCTCCCCCGGACTTCAACTTCAATATCAACTTTAGTCGGAGATGAGATCTCCCCCGAGCTTCAACCTGAACCAGCACAGAACCCAGAAGAGGACTTTGGTGGTCGTCTTTTCTGCACTCTCTTCCTTCGAGTTTCGAACTCGAGAGTGGGGGGGCTAGTGTTGGGGATAAACTCCGCTCCTGCCGAAGTCAAGTTCGATGCCCAGCCTGATGCAGCCAGTAGCCATGGAAGAACTTCGACGGATGGGTCTTGGCCGAACTATTACAGCTGACCGATCTGATAAGCGGTCGAGCCCCTTCGGACTCTCAGCGGTCGAACTCCTCAAGCGACCATCCCTTCAGTCGGCCGAACTCCACAGCAGTAATCCCTCAACCGAACTTCTCAGTTTACTCCTCGGCCGAACTTCTTCGGGAGCCAGACTCCTCCCAAACACCCCCTTCAGCCAGCCGAACCCCTCAGCGATCGAGCTCCTTCGGACTCCCAGCGATCGAACTTCTATGGAAGCGGAACTTCTTACGAACTGTTGACGGATTCTTGCAAGCGATCCCACTACTAAATGGTTACACGATAATAACGATCGGCATTTATCAAATCAAAATGATCAGCATTTAAAGTCAATAACGATCGGTATTGATCAGGACAGTTACGACAATCATTAATCAAGGCAGTTACGAAAGCTTCCTTTATAAAAAGGACCCTCCAGATACGCTTATGCCAGGTTCTAAAAAATCCTTCTCTCCTCCTCTAAATTTTACCAAACTCCACACCGAGCACTTCATTCCTGTTGACTGGAGCTGACTTGATCGTCGGAGGGTCCTACCGGAGCCACCCTCCATCGGCTCCGGACGGAATTTTGTTTTGTAGGTCTCCGACGGTGATCTCATCGGCCTCCACTTCAATGAATTTCGATGACGATTAAATTCTGCATCAACAGTATCTAAGCTGATTCTTGTCCCTAAATAGAGCAACCATCAGTTTAGCAGCACTGTGGACCATCTATCCGTAGATGTAGAGTGTTTTGTAGAAGTATGGCATCCTAATGAAGGACCTTAAGATACGTGCAAGAACTAAATTCCATCCCTGTGGAGGTGGATCTGAATTGGCGTCCTTCCTAGACTTCAACTCCGGTGAAAGGTGATGAGGAATTTAACATTTCAATCGAGAGACAGCTTGAAAGAAAATTTGCACGAGAAAAATGGACAGCACCCCCTTTGACCAATTGACAAGATCCCTCTTGGATTCTCCTGCACCCAAGGGCCAACAAATGAAGTGCCTCATAATCTCCGCCGGTCCAAATGGAAGTCTGGAGGTGGGAAAGCGATGACGTATCCCACGCTGGCCCAACCATGCACGTCCCAACAATTCCAGTCCTATTAATTCTCAGGCCCACGGCAGAGAGGCGTGCCCTCCATGGTCGTCCCTCCCTGACTGCACCTACCCCCATCCACCAGGGAGCACCGTACAGCAGCCCTCACCATCACTAGGTGGATGGCTATCAAACAAGATGGTGGCGTGCGTTATTTGATGACTGTTTATTTATCCACCGACGACGGTCATAAGTAATAAGTAATGTATAATAGTCTACGGTGCGAAAATGGCGCCAAAGATGTGGAGGATCTTGGGCCAAGCCAACAACCAAACTAGGGAACGGAGGTTTGTTGGCTCAGGAGTCCAACTTCTTGATCAGATCCGACATGGATCTTACACATTTCTTGGTCACTTTGGACAAGGTCATGGGTTGGATATTTTTGGCATTGATTTCAATGCGGCCATGCTTGATTATGAGACTCCGAACCAATTTGGATAAAGATGTTGGTTAGGTGTGATCAATATAGCAACATGAATGCGAGTAGCTAGGTGAATTTGTGATGTATGCATGGACCACCATATGCTCTGATGATGAAGGACCGTCATCTTTGTACCGTGACACTTGGTGGTCCAAGTGGCTTTAAATCTGGCCGGCTGGTAGTACCCATGTTGTTAGATAAAGACCAGTCACGCTCAATGTGTCTGGCCAAGTAAGCCATACAATGAACTTAGATGAAAGTTAAAATTGGAAGATAGAAAAATTGGACAAGTACTTCGACTCACAATATGCATGAATATTTGAATTGGTGATACAAAGATCATCCATCAACCCATTAGTACATTACCAATATCAAAAAAAAAAAAAAAAAAAAAAAAAAAAAAAAAGCTTAATGACACATTAATTCTCCTTATCTTTTTTCTCGATGAAAAGAAAAAAAATGAGAATTTAAAAAGATAGAAAAGATCCGCCCGTGTTCTCTTGTGAGGAAGTCTTGGTTATTCGGAGACGCTCGAGCTTCCTATGGGACAAGATATGCAGCATGAAAAGGATTTAACCTACAAATAAAGGAGGTTCCCTGGAGGCAAGGGAATTGGGGAGGTTTCTTGCCAATTGGCCGGTGTTAGATTTTTCAATACATGTAAGAAAGTTATACAATTTTCTAATTATGTACCACTATGTGTTCTAGTTTCAATACTAATATCTTTAAGATTATGGTGCATCGTCAGACAATCTTAAAAGATAATGTAGATTACTTTCAAGATAGATTATGATTATTAAATTATCAGTAATATTGATTACTATATTTGCTATATATAGATAATATTGCAGTAATATTACTAGAAAATTTGATTGATATGTTTGGTATGACAATCAGATTATCAATAATATGAAATCAAATTCCTAAAATATCTATAGTAACATTTCTTTTCTTTCTTTCTGATGAGAAATAAAAATTATATATAATAATAATAATATATAGAGGAGTCGCGGGCAGGGCTTGCATGTGGAGTCATGGGTGGCATAGAGGGAGGGGGAGAGTTGGATGATGATTTTTTTATAATTTTTTTTGAGAGATAATTTTATTCAAAATTTTTATTATAACATTAAAAGAAATGGTAATTCCTCTCCAAAGCAATATAGATTGTCTTTTGAAAGACACTAGAGATTGTCAAGACAATCTGGATTACCATTAAAAAATTATATCAAATACAGTAATCTGATAAGTCTATTTTAAATTATCAATAATCTATTCAAATTATTGGCTATCAAACGAAATCTAAAAGTTAACTATAGATTATAAATTTTCCTCCATGCCAGTGGGTGTATATAAGGACATAGAAAAAGTCTAATATTACTGCTTATAGCTTATTGTGATTGCCCTATTTTTATTTCTATATTTTTGGCATCATTGATTGCTATAATGATCTTTGATTTATGCAATTTTCAAGCCATAGAGTGTGATACAATCATTCATACCTGCCATATCATCCATCTTGAAGATGAATAATTTTTATTTATTTTTAAAATACGATGAAGCATCATTATTGGAATATGCAACATATCACGGTGATGGAAGAAGATGATTGATGGAGACGACTCTTATTCATTTCTACAATATATGATGAAGAAGAGCTATTTGTCTCTGAGATGGTTGATGGAGATGGACAGCCCGATGAGGCATCATTATAATGATATACAATGCATCACACCAATAAAAGAGAGCCATCAGTCCTCGAGGTAATTGGAGTTGCATCATCAAGGATTCTGTTACATGGTTCATGATCTTTCACCAACCTTCTGTATCTCTCGAAAATACCTTACCATGAGATTTGAAATTTGAACTACCAAGGGACCTCTTTTAAATCGATGCCGTCCACGTGATTACCATCTTTAACCCATGCTTGCTGCTCATAGATTTAACCGTCTCAGCGGACAGCTGATTGGCCAATCATTTCCCGACGAGTACCCTGTTAAATTGAGCATCTGCTGAATCCTGCACTGATATTCCCATCTGGGCTGGTCCCGTTTTCCTGGAGATCCAGTACGATCAATCAAAAAGTTTTCTCAATTTTATCTATCATTATAGCCATTTGATTGATTGGTCCCATTATCAGCCGAGGGAAAGTGGCCCCACTCTGGCCGTCCGATCTCTGATAAGGTCGTACTAGTAACCTATCTTCCCTCCGTCACTCCATCCTGGCTCCCGCACGTGTAAGCTGGGGTTTCGGGGTGGTAACCGCTAAATGAGAAAGCCACCTGTGCACCACGGTTGGTGCAATAAAAATAACGTGGGATGAACCGTCTAATTAAATTCAATCATATAATTATTATTTTTTAATATATATATTAAATATTTTTAATTTTATTTTTAATTTATAATTTTAAATGATTAAAATATTTTATTATTTAAAAAAATTATGATATAATATTTTAAAAATATATTATAATTTTAGAATGTCATTATTTTTTTTTTCTCACGTGTCAAAGAAGTTTCAAGAAAGTCATAATATACTTTGAGAACATCATATTAAAAATATAGATTATTATAATATTTTTAAAATAAAAAAAAATATTTTTATTATTTAAAATTTTAAATTAAAATATAGATCTGTTTTGAAAAATGATATTATATAATTTAATTGTATACAGCGGTGCACTGTTACTGTGCATGAAGAATTACTTAGATAAATAGGATCACCGGATGGAGACAAGGCGGGGGAGGTCGGACCTGCAATGACGGCATCCGGGATAAGATCCGGGTATCTCGGTCAAATAGTCAAACCACTGCGTCCCAATCAGCTGATGCCAGGTTGCAACGTTTCGGATAGCGTTGGTCAATGCTTTGACCGGATAGGGACAAGCCGCGTTCTCGGCGCCCATGCAATCTCGTGCAGAATATCGCGCTCCATGTCTTGGGATATATCGCACGTATACTAGTTCTTTAGCGAAAATATAAGTCCTTTTCTTTTGGGGGACGGGGTTATTTAAAATATTATAATTTTAAAACAGCATATATTTAGTTGATAATAACAATTAACAAAATTATTAGAGAAAAATTAAACGATAAAAATAAATTATAAAATTAAAAATTAGTTATATAAACCAAAGAAAGATTTGATAGATATTAAAATATTGTGGCTCTTTCCAAATAATAATTCATTGCTCTCTAACTTACCCACCCTGCAATTAGCTATGATATTGTACTGAGAGCCTGGTAAAGCAAACTCAAGAATTCTAGACTTTAGAATAAATAAAAGAATGCTGTTGATTATCAAATGCATGTAAAATTCTGGATGCTCAGATCATTCAGTAAATATGACCACGTCTCAAACACATAATACGATATGATAATTTTTAAAATCAAACTGGTCATTAATTTTTATGCAATTTCTTTCCTCTGGTTTTGATTCAAATCAACCAATTTGTCTAAAAGTTTATTCTTTTATCAACTTTCTTATTTGTGATTTTATTCTTATAAAAAGAGCAGAGATGCACCAAATTTGCTGGTTAGGTGAGGTGGTCATTTATTAATATTGTGTGAGGATGTTCTAGAGCTGCAATAATTTTAAAGGCGTCGACTCGTGCAATTTGATGGAGCCAAAATTATCTTAAAATTGTCCCTCAAGTTCTCATGCAACCAACCAAAACTCTTTTTTCTTATTTAAATGTATAGAGGCTATTGATGACATTTCAGTGCAGACCTTGCACATTGTCGTATATATGCATGTCAAAGTGTCAAAATATCTTCGGCCCTTCATTTTTAATATATCAGGCAGCAAAATATCAAATTCTCTTTCCTTAAATTAATTTGTGACTCTGTATGCATGTGGATGAACTCATATTAAAATGCTCAAACCCCTCACCTTCTACCTTTCCATCCATATAATACATAGAGATTCCCTCTACCCTGGGCTTCGCTGTATGATATAAGAAACAACAACTCTTCCACCACCCGTTTTCTTTTGGTTCTGTCCATCTTCTCCCTGCTCCTCATCCCTTTCCACCCTCCATGGCCACAAGCTCAAACCCAGATGCCATGGAGACTGATACCTCACCCTTCACCATCACCGTGGAGAGGAACCCACCCGAGTCACGATTGTTGGAGCTTGGCATCAAGTCATGGCCCAAGTAAGTTTCCTCCTTGCAGCTTTCTTGTCTTTTGGTTCTCTCCTGGCAAAGGGAGTATCTAACTTCTACTAGCTAGTTATATTAGAGAGCTATCTAACCAAATAATGTAGGCTGTCGATATTTTCCCAGGAGAACGCTTGCACCACAACTATCTGATTATGTTGTAGCTGTTGGGGTTCCATTTATTTAATCTCCTCTTCCATTCACTGTTCTTGATCTTTAGGTGGGGTTGCCCTCCAGGGAAGTTCCCTCTTAAGTATGATGCCCAAGAGACATGCTATCTCCTCAGAGGTAAGGTGAGGGCCTACGTGAAGGAATCCTCTGAGTGTGTGGAGTTTGGCGCCCGAGATCTTGTGGTCTTCCCCAGGGGACTCAGTTGCACTTGGGATGTCTCCGTAGCCGTCGATAAACACTACAAATTTGACTCATCTTAGCTCTTTCCCCTTCTTCTTCCTCCTCTTCTTCTTTCCTCCTTTTTTTTTTTTCCTTTTATATCAATGTAACCTTCCTCTTTTTATATTTTATGGGTTTGCAGTTAATATTAACTCTGGAGGTGTTTAGGTTGTGCATCCAGTCGAAAAAAAGAAAAAAAAACCATTAGTCAATGCAGGCCCCTTTCAAAGTAATCTTATTAATTTATTCCTTTCAATGAGCTTTGAATGCTTCTTTGACCACCACCACCACCATCCTGCCCGTGAGTTTAGGAGTTTTATGCACCACCCGTCAACTCTTGCAACTTGTAAAGCATTTAAATGAATGATGGATGTTTCTCCTTATTTTTCGTTCCCTTTGTTTATTCATTTATCCTGCTGCCCGCTTTCCTAGGGTTTAACTTATCACTGGCATTCGATGTGGGTCCTTGAGGTGGGCATGGAGGGGGTGGATTGAGCAAGTAGCGTGGGGTTGGCGTTACTAAGGATGGGAAATAAAGACGGTAAAAGGAGAATATACCAAAGTCCTAGGGTTTCTAGTTCCTGGAAGGGATCAGATCGAGTCATGCACAATGTTTGAATCACTCGGCGTGTTGCGTTCTCTTGGACGCATGCCTTGGGTTGACAGCATTCAGTGTCATGCTTTTTGTCCTAGGACTGCAAGGGGACCTCGCTACAATGGTTTTAGTCTCTTCATCAGCAGCTGCCCGTTTGTTTGAACTTAAGGGGCAGGGTTGAAACGTTTGGTGGGATGGATTTCACGGATATATATCTGTTAGTGTCTGTTAAATATTAAGTCTTTGTCACGAGTATTCTCAGTTTTTCATCTAAATCAAGCCAAGCTTGCTAAAAAAGCATGCAGTTGAGCTCAAGCCAAACATCAAGCTGGCTCACAGACCGCTTGGTCATTTGACAGTAGTCCTAAAGAGATCAGGAAAGAAAGGAGGGAGAGTAGGACTCTTTATCCACCATAAATCACTAATGGTTATCCATCCCCTTTCAGTTTCCAAGTTTGGTTCGATTCAATAAACAAAATACAAGCTCTCCTCCCCCACCCCTCCTTAAACCCTCCCTTTTCTGGATATACTTCAGTTCATGGATCAGTGTTGGATATATATAAAGGCTGTAGACCAACTCATTACATACAATCATTTTAATAATGTGCACCAACACCAATTAACATCTTGTCCTTGATGATTCTAGATATGAACCCATCACTTCAACTGAAAACATCAGAAGCCATCTCACCAAATATCATTTGCTGTTGTTGGACAACATGTGGTCATTCTAAGCCTTCATAACAATGGTATTTTGATAATGAAGATGCTGAATTTTGAAAAATTAGATCTTGAACTGAAACAACAATTAATATTTTTTGCTCAATTCGAAAGCATGCCACTGTTATCACAGAAAACATTTGTGATCTTGTAGTTTCCTAGCCTTCATGAGAAATTGCTAGCGGTGTGGTTCATTCAAATAAGCCACTCAACATTAGTTTCTTAATCAAATTGCTATCAGTATAGTTTTGCAAGATTTTGAGTACTTTGCCAATATTTGTCTCATACAAATTTTCATTGGTGCAACTCTTTGCATAGCTTATTTAACAAGTGCCATAAGTTTTTTCCTCATTATTTGGAAATTCAATCAGCCATGATATACTTAGTCCTCCATAGGAGGTATATATGTTCCTTGTTTGCCGTGAATTCAGGACCCTTCCTCTCAATGTTCATGGTTCATGGATACCTCTTAATATTCTTTTTTTTTAAAGTTCTTGTTAGGTCATAAGACCTTTTCTTTTCTTTTCTTTTTTTGTTGGAGGGGTGGCGGGGGCGGTGGATTTGGTGGGGGATGGAAGGTGTTGGGGCTACGTAACTGTCTAGATAGGAGGACACTTTTAGATCCATGATGTTTTCTCCTTTCTAATGAACATTTAAATAAAGGAACCAATTTTCTATTGAAAATCTTGAATATAGATCCATATTAAAAACTCTGCAGACTCATAACATGAAATGATATTCAAAATTCTTATAGTCATATTTCTATCAAGAACTACATCATAATCCCATCACGGTTCAGTAAATTATTTTTTTTCCTTCAAATATGCACCTCAAAATTAGTTTACTTCAATAGAAGCCCAAAATTCTTATATAGAGGTAACATTAAATTGATCTGCATTTGACGATACGAAGCACAAAAGTAACAGGTAATGATCGGCGTATTACAATTAAGAAAAGTTTTGTATATCTACTCCCTTTTCATCATGTAAGTGGTAGAGAATCTTGCAGTGCAAGCATCAAGCCTCAGTCCTCGTGCCAAAACTATGATAGGAATCCAATCTCAACATCATCTCCCTATCCCTCGAGAGATGCTATTTTCCAACGTGGCATTAACCCTTTATTGTTCGACCTTGATTAAACTTTGTCCATCAAACATTCAACATACTTTAGGAACCAGCTAATTAATCAAATCCGGAGCCTTCTGTATGTGCTCGTCTCGTGTTAATTAGATCGCACATGCTCGCAGTTGATCTATAAGAACTTAGAAAAAACTCGGCTTCTGTGCAAGTTGAATCCAAATGCAATGTTGATAGACCCAAAAAAGTCCAACCAACCTCGAGATTCATGTGGCACCTAGATATATTGGTAATCTGACTCGCGAATGCCGGCATACAAGGATGCAATGCATGGAGACATTAACATATCCAGGCTACTGCATTGGATTTCGTATACCCTTTGACCGTATCCAGTATCCACCTACGAACAAGAAAGATCGACCGTGATTGGCTTTCTAGTTTAAACTGTCCTGGATGCAGTATTTTCCTTTCTTCTCAAACGGGAAACAAAAATACTCTCTTACGGAGTAGAGTCCGAGTGAATTCAGACGAAAAATATATGACGTCTGAGCTCTAAATAATCACGAGCATGAAGACTTTGAATAAGAAGGAAATAAACAAGCTCTCGAAAATTGAAACCAAGAATGTGAATTCTTAAGTGCATGAGAAGTACTGAAGTAGGCCTTTGGATCCCCAAGTTGGCCTGAGACCTTGAAGCCCAAATATGATCGGGACCATGGGAAATTCTTTGTACACCGCGTGCGGGCGGTGCAGCCAGCACGCACCGCCCGTAGTGAAAAATTCTTTTGAGCGCCGTGCACTGGGTCAATCACGGGCTGCACCGCAGGGACTGTAAAGGGGCCTATTTGAGACCGTGTTTGTTGGACCAAAACCTAGCTTTGGGTGGTGCTCACGTCTCATGTCTCCTGGTTTTAATTCTTATTCGGCCTGGGATGTATTTCTCCATGAGAGAAATTCTTTGTGCACCGCGGGTGACGCGCACCGTCCGCGGTGATTGAGATGCATAGCATGAGAACCGAACAGGCCGAAGACCACTTTTTGCGGCCCGCGATTCCCTGGATTTGTATTCTTTTGTTTCATCATTTAGTAAACATAAACTTTTATGTCGAGTGATCCGAACCCTAACCGTTTCTTTTTGTGGAAATGAAAACCGAATTAAGTGAGGCATTTATTTGTTTTAGATCGCATTTGCGAACAACATGCATGTGGATGACTGCATAACGAGCAGGCTCACAGCTTCATGGGTGGGGTGGTAGTCAAGATGTGCTCGGAACGTGCAATACATAAGATAGATAACATGAATGGTATGAGAAGAATTGTCGATACTTACTTTTGCACAAAGAAATCTACAAAATATACTTTTCTCGCTTGTTCCCTTTCAACAGGAATTGAAGGAATTAGTGTTGTTTCATCAAAGAAGAAATGTAGAGAGCAACTCAAGAAAAGAAAGATGATGGTATCTCCGTCCGGACAGAGGTTCAGAAATGACAAATATAGATCTAAAGAGTGTACGTGTGTGCAGTGCATAATAATCATATTACGTAGAACATGGACAGGCTTGAATTGAGATTGAGGACCTGAGCTAAGTGCTTGGAAACAGTAGGAAGAAATGACACCATGCACCATCTCACATGGATTGCACCATTCCTGTATATATATATAATTCATGAGACTAGCGAGAACTCGGGCATCAGCTCTTTCCCTACACCCGTTTCCACCCTTGAGAAATATACTGTGAAAGCAAAATATTAGGGGCCGTGCCCGCCCAATATAGCCCAATATACTGTGAAAGCAAAATATTAGGGTCCAAACATAATGGGACATGTCTGACACAGCCTGTTTATTAAATGGGCCATACCTAATATAGCCCGTTTAGTTTTTTTTTCTTTTTTCTTCTAAAAAAGCTAAAAATAATAGAAGAAAAATACTTGAAATAAAAATTAATGTTCATGACTTCATACTTCATAGTAAATTTGTGATAAATTTAAAAAAAAAATAAAAAAAATATTGATGGCAAAAAGTTCATGTTGTTCATACAGACACTTCAATGTTTAAGTTAGTATGGGATTTAAGTTAAAAAATATAAATAAAATTTAAAAGAGAGTATAAATTATTACTATAATTATTGTTTATTGTTGGACTCATTAGTGACTATCGTAGGTGTGTCATTTTCATCACTTTTCATCTTGAAGTTTATTGTAGATGTGTCATCTTTTCATCGTTTTATAATTGTTGGAGGGATTAAATAGATAAATTTTGTATAAAAAGAAAAATAAAATGATCATTGGCTTTCAAAATATAGCCTTATGGACCATATCATGCCGCCCGCTATAATCATGCATGCCTGGTTTGATCATAATCGTTCCGGCATCCATGCCACTAGTAGGCTATTGGGCCATGCCAGATACGGCATGTGGGCTGTATCTGATCCAAAAAAATAAATGAAGTATATTGTTCCATATCATGGATCTACATTTCTCAGGTCTAGCATGGCCCATCACTATAGCTTGGGCTAGACATGGTCCGATACTATAAGATGACCGGACCGTATTTTGCCCGACAAAAAACGGACCATGCCGCGCGTGCTCACGCTTGTCATATACAATACTTTCTACACCACGCATTGTGCGGCATGGCACCCACCATGCACGTTGATTGGCTCTCACATGGAGCCATGCAGACCCGAAAATAAAAAAAATATATTTTTTTAGGTGCGGCGCGGGCGTCAATCACCGCGCCATGCCGCACCACACGCGCGGTGCAGTAGAAGCATGCGAGCACGTGAATTAATTACACCTGCAGACGATAAAAAAAGTTCATCAGATTCTTGATCATAGCCGTCCACAGAGTCTTGTGGATCATGTATCGTTACAAGGTTACGGGGATGATGAGGGGCTCCCATCTCCTTCCTTATCCGGTGTGCCCCCTTCCGGGCGCTGCAGGAAAGCTGGGTCCTGTGCCTCCGACCGGGCTTCAGGAATGCTTACTCTCGCGCACCCTTCAACGCCGTGCTCCGGCGCTCATTCCAGACCAGGTAACGACCGACTTCTCCCCCTCCTCTCTCATGTCTCTCTCCGTGCTTGTGGAGAAAGTTTGCTTCAGTCGTCGGATTTTGCGGATTGGTATTGCCTCTAACTTTAGCAAAGGAGGGGACGGGGAAGAATGCTAATAATGTTGGGGAAAACAACTGGGGTTCCAAAGTCACTTGAGTTTTTTGCTATGAAAAAAAAAATTATGGGATCCACATAATCCGAGTATCAGAAATTCACGGTTTAGAACTTTGCATGAAGCAATAAGGATTTAGAAGCTATTGCAGAAGGATGAGTAAATAGGTAAAGCATGAATATGGGCTAATAACACAAATATACACGATAAAAGGCCATTTTAAGGCTAACTGTATTTTGCACGATGGAACATTCTAATATGCATGACTTGTGGTAAAAAAAAAAAAAAAAAGGTTTCAAATATATGCCCTTGCTTGATGGCGCAGTTTAATGTATTCCTGATAAGGTTATATAAGCTATGGACACTTCCAACCATATTGAATCCTCGTATTATACATTTTGTTTATTTTGGAATGTACTTTTTTTTTTTTTTTTTCAGAATGAATTATTTTGGAGTATACTTTTTTTGATGACATTATTGTGGAATCTACTTGTCTCCAGTATAATCACATGTTCTCTTCTAATTGGTGCCAGGATGCTTATTATCAAGTAGAAGATGTATTTCTTTAGCAAAATCAAGAGTAAAGATGTCCAGTTTTGAGGATAGCCAGGATTATGCAGGTGGTGATCTTCAAGGAAGCAAGCAACTTTACCTCGGGATAGACTTTGGCACATCTGGTGCTCGATATGTTCTTATAGATAAACAAGGAACCATTCATTCTGAAATAAAAAGAACCTATCCGCAACTGCTTGTAAGATTTTGTTTAGCAATTAATATGTAATATCCGTTCGGTTTATACTTGTAAGAGAAGCCTCATCATGATAATTTTCATCTAATCATGCATTGTTTGCATTTTCAATCTTTCTTAAGTTTACATTGTTTACATTTGCAATCTTACTTAAGTTTACATTGCTGAAATTTCCTTTTTCTCCCTTTAGATCATATTGGATCCTGATGTGACTCCTTTCTTGAAATATAATATTTATTTTATTTACAAGTTTTTTTCCTTTTTTTTTTACATTTAATGTTGTTCTAAAGATTTTGAAATCTTATTATATCAACCTCATGTATATGGGAGTGCTGTCAGGTCGGGTTGAGTCTGGCTACATTCCAACTTGGACAAGGACCCTCTTTTTTGGGATGGGGGTGTGGTTTTGGGGTGGATGGGCTCAAATCTGAACAATTGCCTAAACACAAATTATCCAAGAATGAGTCTGGTCTAGGTTCTTGTGGGAGAAAATTAGAACACCTGTCAGTCTCCAGTGTGGGTCCAGGTACATTGAAACCCTTACCCTGCTCGATGCTCATTATGTATGGGTTGGGTAGAATCAGATCTAGGTCCAGGTCCCAAGGAGGGACCATTGTTTAATGAGCTAGATTTTGTTCATGTCCTCAAAATAATCCATTAATGACCATTTGTGTCCACGTTGAGTATGCTTTTGCTAGGTGCCAGTCAGGATCTAAAAGGTTATATGGATCTAAATTTCGAACCATATCTGCATAACAATTCGATGGGTCTGGACTGGATCCCTATTGGATCTAGGGCAACAGGTCTTAGGGACAGCCCTACATGCATACGGGGTTTCTTAATCTTGTTTATTGGAATTACCAGATCCATATATGATTTATCATCTTTTTCATTAGTTCAGTTCTCCACTGTGGTGAGGAAAGATTTAAATTGCTGAGGTACACTGCTGTACTCTTTAAGTTGCTTCAGAATTATTGCTTTCCACCTTGGAAAATGACTAAATAAATGAACCTATTATCATTGTTAACATTTTGTGGTTTGTGCTCTTTCCAATTTTTTAAAGCAATAATACTGAACTAACACCTAGGGTATCAAGACACTGCTCTCACCGTCTTGAAATTTTAAGGAAAAATATTAGGAGATATTTGGATTCTTGAAGTTCACTTAGAATTTTTAGAAATTATGCATTTAACATGGAAGAACTTCAGCCAAGTGGTATGGCCAAAAGGCATTGTGGCCTAATTGAGATGGTTGTGGCATCCATGTAAAAGAATTCAATGTAAAGATGAAACTTTACCAGATGTGAAGTGGAGCAAGGTGGAGGATTGTATTAGAGAAGTAGCTAAATGAAGTTTTGGGACATGGATGATACAAAGTAAGTGATTGTCATCTTATAGACTCTTTGTGGCAGGATTTTCATATTCAAGAGGTTTTTTGAAGAATCTGAAGCCTCATGAATGGCACTGCATAACATCTGAGAAGATATAGTAAATAAGATCAATGTTTCAAAACAAGCCCAAGCATCAAGGGATCGATGGATGTCATTAATTGGCACAAAGATGTGCCTTTATTTTGCCTTTGAGCTCCAGAGGGGCAATGTGTCTTTGATGTCTCTTGAGTGTCTCTTTTGAGGGATGTTGCCTGCCTGCATGTGTGGTGCTTGGGCTGTGCCATCCTGTGCCTTACATCTTTTCATAGATCTCATAGAGGTATGCTGGAATTCTGTCTTTGGACCTGAAGGAGTCTGGTCTAAGGCTGCTGAAAGCACCGACACGGCTGATTCAACAGCCATGCAACATGGACTAAAAACTCCCATGTCAGTGTTTGTACCCAGACTGCATTTTGGTCCATTGTATTCTGGTCACAGCGCATTGCATTTTGGTCACACTTGAAGAAATTTTGCAGATAAAATATAGCATTGCACCTAGGCTGGTCATGTTACCCTGAATGCTTTAAGTGTTGTCTGCATTTCCAATTTGCAATATGCAACTATCCTCCACAAGTTCCATTGTGAGATGTCATAATTTTTCAGATATACCTAATAAGAGTGGAATTTGTGAGCATTCTATCTTCTTCTTTTAGTCATATCATCATCTCAGTAGTTCAGATTCCCTGATTTATGCTATCACCATTATGAACACTATGGCTCCTAATGCTCCACTTTCTTAGATCATTGTGTAAGCAGCATCTCCTAGTTCTAGAACTGAGCCAAGTGTAATTTCCCCCTGAAGCTGTTGTGATTGTAGAAAGCTTCTCATATAAGCTATGCACTAAATCTTAGATGGTTGCTATTGTTAGCAGAATCTATTTCAATTTAATTGTCGTGTGGTTTGATCGGCCACAAGGAACGGCCATAAATGACAGCCATTGCATAAACTTTGACAAATCTAATGCCTTTGTTAAATTTTCTTCCTTGACAAAAAAGTGGTGGTAGTTTGTTATTACCAATTACCAGAAGATATCTGTCAAAGCATCAAATTCCAATCCTAGTTCTTGAATCTGAAAAACCTGTAGAATCAAGTTTGGACGTGAAATTCACATCTGAAAGCATATTGTGCACTGATTCATATTTCTCCTTTATGAAAGAAATACATGAAAGGTTGACAAGGATTCAGATTTGAACTCAGAAAGTTTCAAAAAACTTGAGATCTAGTTTCTGTGCTGCTATTGGTATTGGTTTCTATGTCTAGGTTTGGATCTCGTAATGCTTATAGGATCTAAGACCAAATCTTTGTAGGATTCACCACACGCAAACCAGTTGCATCTCTATTCATCATATTCTCAACAAAAATGTCTGTTCGCACAGAATGTCTCCAATTAAAAAGGTCCTTTTGCTTGATTTTCTTGGTCCGGTTTCTTCTTTTCCTGAGAATCACTTTAAGCTTTGTTACTAAACTTTCCATGCTGTTCATCTCTTAATAATCTCATAACATTGCATTTCTTTTTTCCTAGGCAGGTCGGCAACGCCTTAAACTGGGCAAGCTCCTGGAGAGAAACACTATTCTCTCTTCTTGAAGATATCCCTGTCAGTCTTCGTCAGTATATTGCTTCCATATCTATTGATGGGACTTCTGCGACAACCCTTATAATTGACAGGTGGATACCTCCTTTTGTGCTCTCTCCCAGATTTTGTTACCTGCATTTCTGTCAGCCCATGGGTGTTTTGGCAGATGGTGCTTACCTGAATATGAATTCAAATTTTTAACCACAGCAACACCGGGGAGCTATTATGCAGACCATTTCTCTATAATGAAAGTCTCCCAGATGCTTTGCCAATTGTTACATCCATTGCCCCGGAAAACCACACTGTGTGCTCTGGGTCATCCACCCTATGTAAATTAGTGTCATGGTGGAATTCAAACAATTCAAACAAGGGCTCTGCTGTACTAATGCACCAATCAGATTGGCTATTGTGGCTTTTACATGGGAAATTTGGCATTTCTGACTACAATAATGCTTTAAAGGTATTATTTTCTGTCTTGATCCATCACTACCATGTACATGTTATCTTGACCATATGTAGCAAAGGAATGCCATCTAGTCTTTGCTAGATAGTTTACTTCCAGAGAGTATTGTTGTTCTGATCACATACGTACATGCACTGAGCTAAGTAGTGGCAATTTTCCATGAATGGATAGGCAGCTTAAAGAGTTCAATCACTATTCTATTATATCAAGAGAAACTATCTCAGCTTTTTTTCTTTTTTAATCATTAGTGAAGTAAATTATGAATTCCATATGATTGATGCCAGAATTACAAGCGTATATCCCTAACTTCTTATTCTGTTACAGGTCGGATATAATCCAGAGACTGATTCCTATCCAAGTTGGCTGCTTGCTCAACCATTTTCTTATTTGTTGCCTTCTGTTAAAGCACCAGGAAGTCCTATTGGTTGCATAAAAGAAGATATCAGACTGCGATTTGGAATGTGCAACTTTTACATGAAAATCTAGTTTTAATTCCATTGCTTGAAGCTGAATTAGTTAGCATAATCCTCTATTGCATTGGGTTGAGGATGATTTTTCTTTCTTTTAATCTTGGATTTAGACCTGCATATAGTTCACCATGGTGATTAGAGAAAACTGTTTTCTCCATTATAAAATAGATAGCTTTATTTAAGGAGCATTTGATTTTCTTTTTTCATATTAATATTCAGTCTTTATTAATCATGCTGCAAAATTTTGTCATGAGCTTACAAAATAGAACATTGATAACATTTCCTTGGATCTAACTACATTTTAAGCATCATTTGTGGTTGTTCATACAAAGTCAATTTACGTCCGTGGTAGTTGTCAAAGGATTCTGTAAACCAAAAATGTGCTGATATTTTAAAGTTGAACACAGATCTGAAACTTGAATCTGCACTGCAAACATACCCTACTTGTCTTTAAAGGCTCATAACTGTCTCATACAATTGCAAAATTTTAAATGAAGGACTATTGTCTTGCACCATCTTATTATACATCATGGTTTCAAGTACCAGTCTGCAGTGGCCGATATGAGGCATACCTTAGCAACCTTATATGGTACTATTACAATACAGGGGCTGTCTATACTCCCATAACCACACATGGTATAGATGCTGTGTTGACTCCGACAGCATCGCAGCATTACCATGTGTTAGTATGGGGGTGTACCATATTGACCTATGGTGGTAAGGTACCGGTACAGTATCTAATATCGAGACTTAAAAAATCGTTATACATAGAAATCAACAAGTGCTTCAGAAAACACAAGCAAAGGTGCTAATGAATAGGAAATATAAACTTTTTTAATCATGATTTTTATGTAAAGGAAACTAATTGATCTTTCAAATATAATTGGCAACTCAGATGAAACATTCTCAAAATGGAACTAGAATAAACAAAGGAGATCCCTATAGTGCCTTGGTTTATGGTTATTTATTTGTTCAGAGACACAATAAAGGTGAGATAATAGTCCTCAGGTTGAATTTGGAAAGATATGAGCAAACACTGAAACCATTATAGCAACAGGTGAATAATAAAAGAGCATTAACAGAGGGTTGGAATGAGACTAGAACTGGGACTAAGTGCTGAGCATGAACTACAATAATTGGCTAAATTGTGTAACCAAATGGAAGAAGCTTCATTAATAATAATGCACAATTCACAAACAAGATATACCTTGAAGGCTTGAAGTAATTATTTTATGTGGTATGACTGAAGAAAGGGATATAATAAATGGAAAAACCTTCATCAATTCAAAATAGTGTGATCAAATGGACAAGCTGCTCATATAATGTTGTTTATGCTCCATAAGCTAGTCGACTAAAGTGAAGATTTAAGATAACCATACATATATCTGTCATGTGAGTTGGAGCTCGACTAAAAGGACAGTGCATTTGAGATGAATCTGGAAGAGGAAGGTTTTTTCGAGGTGCACTTGTGGCATAAGTAGGAAGGTTGGATGTCTGGAAAAATAAATCAAGCTTATGAGTTGCAAACTTGAAATCGTAAAGAACACGACTAATTTAGGTGGTTTATTTTGATTCTATAATTGCCCAATAAAGGGAAGAGCAGGGATGTGGTCAAAAGCTTTGGAAAGCGGGTTGGATATTAGGGTGTGTTTGACATTTCTATCACTTGTATAATGTTCTCAAGTAGTAAAAATTCTTTGCTTTTTGTGGCATTGGGTAATCACACAGCATATATGCAGTTTTGTGCGTTACCTAAGTGAAAATGTTGGTACCAGTGTATTTGATCTGGTTTGGGGCTATGGATTTGAGTTAAATTGAGTTTATGTTTACTCATCTGGTCAAAATCAGGTCTTCTGTAGCTCAGCTTAGATCAGGCCAGTTTTTATCAAAGACTGGAGGGATGTTGAGTCAATTCCAGCAGGGGAGTGCAACTTGGTTGAGGTATGTCAGTATTTCAAACTTGCGTCCAACACATAGATCTAACCATGAATTTTGGTTTTTCAGTTTGGGCTTAAATTGGGTTAGGCTTTTGTAGAATTTAGGTTTATCACAATCCAGAAAGTACATCTGGAGGAAATGACAGAATGAAAAATTGTCCTTTTGTGAGGTGGGTTTGTCATAATTAGCAGGCGTGGATCAAATTCACATAAATATAATCCAGAAGCTCATTTTTTAGTTTCTTTAAAAAGCTACCTTTTGGCTTAAGTTTATTGGAGAAGCATTAAACTGACATGACCAAATCCTTGTTTTTCCACTAAACATCGTGAAAGGACCTTTTTAATCAATGCAAATGCAAACTAGAAATGTGAATAACTGTGAAGGCAGAAACTAATGTACTTTGTGATGGCAGTGAATAGGATTTTGATAAAAACAACCTACCTTATAATATGAATACAACCAGAGAAGGCTTGGTGTTCTCCATATATAAAGATAACCAAGTTCTAATAAATCATCAATCATGAACAAGTGATTGCAAAATTTTGCTGAACTCAAAATAAGGAAAGTTACTGGAAAGTCAAATTAATTTCATGAAGCAAAAGTTATGATGGTCAAATGTAGATAATTGCCTGTCACCAATTTGTGATTCGATCCTGTTTCTTGATGGTTGTAAGTTAATGATTTTAATAAGCTAAATAACAGACTAATTAATTCAAGGTTCTTTGCACTAATTAATTCAAGCTTTTATTGCATACCTTGATGGTCCATGACCCTGTAATCTGTCTCCATATGTAGAATTACATATAAAGACTTGAGACTTTTTAAACCTTTTTTATGAAGATTTTTGAATATAAAACTGAAACAGTTATTAAATTTAAGATGATAGCGTCAATAAGTGGTTTGATTCAAACATTTTTCCCTTAACTTTGGATGAAGATTTTCATTTTTGTTAGTAAGATCACATTCACACAGCTGCTTGGTAACCTAGGCGATTAGGGGATTATTGTGCAAGACTGCAAGCCCCTTGATCATCATAGGTGGGGATCCTCATATGGCTATTACACAGGCCACAATGTCTATAATGCCCTTTTGCATCCTATCCTCAATGTAAATGCACATCTTCATATCCTCAGTGTCCTCAAATCTTCTTTGACCTTTAAAATGTGCTCATCTTTGGTTTCCTCCACCCACTCTGAATTCCACTTCCACCACCAGTAGTCATTTCTAGCTCTTCATCTTTAATTCCCTATCGAAGAAATGCACACATGCACTCTCATGCATGCATATAGTTTCTTCTGCATAGTCTTGCATGACTCCAGTCTTTATTGAATATGTAGACTAGTTTCATAAGTTCCTCTGAATTTGGATGGTAACCATCCCATGTATCACTAAGCTCTAGCAAACACAATTTGCTAAGAGGACTAGGTAACTGAAGATTTGATTACCTATTGATTATGAATCCAATCTCATATAGATAAATAAGTCTTGTTGGTTATGGTTATGCAAACTACAAGCTCTAAATTTTGGGATCTTGAATTACTTAATTTTGTATGTTAGATCGAATTTTCACTTTCATCAATCTCATAGCTAAATTTGATGTCTTATGTTTTTTATGTTCTTAACCACGCTTCATCTTCTGTTTTACCTTGTACCTGGGTGCGGTTATACCTTGAAAATATTTTCTTGGCATTCGAGACAAATAATGTACAAATAGTGTTCCTCAGAAGTCCTCCCTGCATTTTTTTTTTCTGTCTGTTTCTTTTTCTTTTTTCCAAAATTAGCATTTTAGGTGAAGTAAAATATTTGAAATATTTAAAAAACTCTTTATCCCAGGTTTTTCAAAGGACTGTGTCATCTGTACGGGAACAACAGATAGCATAGCAGCATTTCTTGCAGCACGTGCGACACAACCAGGGAGGGCTGTGAGTTCTTAAAGAAGCTGCTTTACCCAGTTGCTTGAGAAGTGCGCAGAGTATCTACTGCTTTATGGTATTTGAATTTCTTTCTAACTTTTGTCAGGTTACATCCTTGGGTTCAACACTTGCCATTAAACTCCTTAGCACTTCTCGGATTGAGGATGCACGATTTGGTGTGTATAGCCATCGCCTGGATGATAAATGGCTTGTTGGTGGTGCCTCAAATACTGGAGGGGCTGTTCTTAGACAGATCTTCACCGATGACCGGTTAGAAGTTTTGAGTAGTCAAATTGATCCCTTGGTACCTTCTCCTCTTGACTACTACCCTCTACCGGCAACTGGTGAGAGGTTTCCTGTTGCAGACCCAAATATGATGCCCAGGTTAGAGGGATTTTTCTCTTTTCATTTCTCCTGCCAAAAGAAACAGCAATTATTTAGAATGTGATGGTGGACATGCTTCTCTAATTAACAGTTAATCTGAACTGAGCATTTCTGCTTACCATCTTTTGCTTAGTTTCACCTTCATGTTATCTACTGCTCGAAATAACAAAATAAAAAGCATCGTCAAACCAGTGAGCTTATGCATACTTGCTTTTTTGGCTAAGCTGGTTTATCATGAACAGATCAACAGATCCACAAGCAACAAGCCTAGTTCGAAATTTTGATTTTTGGTTTATAAACCTTCCTTTGTCATTTTCTTCCTATTTACTTCTGTTTGCCCTTTTATCAAAAAATCTCGTCACTCACAGGATGTGCATTAACATGTTTGAAAATCTGGGATTCATTTCATAGTTTGAGCCTCTTTTTGATGATTAACCATCTAGGTAATGTCGACCCTCCACATTGTTCATGCAGATCTAGTAGGCATCCCATATTGCATATTTCTCGAACAAGAAATGATACTAAAATGTTAGTTCTGACTTCAGTGATGAAGGCGTTATGTAGAAGTTAGTATTACAACTACATAAAATAGCGTGAAGTTGTACATCACACCTCTTAGCTTAATAAATGCTTTTCTTCCGTACATCTAAGCCACTGAATCAGAAATTATGATTTCTATATAAGAAAATTAATGCAACATAAAGAATAATACAAATGTAACAAATGAATGGGGACTGACGTCTCTTAAGCGACATCATATAAAATTGTAACAATAGTGAGAAGATTGCATGGCCTGCACAGGGATGGTTTGGCACAAATAAGGAAGTAAAATCAAGGCCTAAAAAGATCTCCATCATTTGAATGTACCACACACTGTCTAGCATGTCAGTTATAACCAAACTGATGTTTGCCGGACAATGCTGTTAGATGTTTGTTCCATCCCATGAAAGACGTACTGATGAAGCACGCTGAAGATGGAAAAAATATTTTTCTCTGGTTTTACCCTCAGCGAAAAATGTAAGGAGAAACCATTAGAGTCTATCATACAAAAATTTTCTTTTACCAATAAAAGAACTTAAAAAGAAATGGAAGTGTTCTGATATATTTGAATCGAAACGATGCCCTCTTTGTTAATTGTACCTGTAAGCACAGAGAGCTCTTAAAATTTCTTCACCAAACGGAAATCTGGTTTCAAAATTTGCAAGTTTAACTTATAATTGTTTTAATCTTGAATATTTAATATTTTTCATTAAACCAGGTCCTATCATTTGGCTGATTGTGAGTGCTGTGAAATGAATCTTGCACCGTCTTCTTCAGGTTGCATCCACGCCCAGAGAGCGAGGTTGAATATTTACATGGCATTCTAGAGTCCATTGCGCGTATTGAGGTATGGGGATTCATTTTGTTCTTGTTAAGTCTCAATCTTTATCACATCAGTGATACAGAGAATGTGCGTATGGATGGGACTCAGGCCAAGGGCTACGAATTACTAAAGGAGCTCGGGGCAACTGAAGTAGAAGAAGTGTTCACTGCAGGAGGAGGAGCAAAAAATCAGGTGTGGATTAAAATACGGGAGAGGGTGCTTGGCTTGCCAGTACATCGAGCGTTGCAGACGGAGGCTGCATATGGAGCTGCGCTGCTCGCACTGAAGGGTGTGGGACTTCAAAACTAATTTTTCAAGAACGAAGGTGATGAGAGGTTATGTTGGATTGCCTACTAGCCATTTTTCCGCAAATGGAAGAGTCGGAATTGTTATAGAAACTGATAAATTAATCAAAACATGTATATTTTGATCGGTGATTCTGCATCAAAAAGAAGTATAATCGAGTAAGGTATGATGAAGATAATCTGAACCTGCATGGCAAAACTTTCTACTGCATGGATTTGCATAATCCTTCCTACAATGCTGTAATGATTTATTGAAAATTTTACAATTGTTGAGGCTTCTTTGATTTAACTTTGATGAGGCTGGCATAACTTGGTAGACCGAGCGGAGCATGAGCTTGAGATTTTAGCTTCATATAGCTTCAAGCTAAGATTTCCTCGCTTTCCATATTGATTGGTTGTACATATTTCTTGCAAATGATCGTATTGTTTGGGAGCCGTGTGGTTCAACTGCTAATGGGTTTTCGTGTTTAAATCATTATGATAATTTTGTTTGTATTTGTAATAGCCCAGAATTTTTTTTAATTTTTCCATATAAATTTTTTTTAAAAAAAAAGAACGGGAGGGTACTTCCAAAGGAATCCTTCTTTCCTCTTTGGCGTCTGATTGGGAGAAGGATCCTAGGATTCATTCCTACAAATTTCTTTCCTAAAAAGATTCTAGGGGGCGTTTAAACTCTAGTGAGGATCAATATCCATTCCTATAAATTTTCTTCTCATCTTTCTCGATGCATCACTCAAATTCCCAACCAAACGTCGGTGAAATTGTGGTTTTCGGTGAAATTGTGGTTTTAGGGCATTCTTTTTGTTGATTAATCTCCAATGGGAGGAGCATTGGATTTAAGGCATTGATCTTTCATTCTCCTTCTTCTTTTCTTTTTTGAATCTCATGAAGTTTTGATTGCCCAGCCACTAGATTTTACAGAGGATTGGATCTTTTTAATTTTGTTTCTTCTTTTCCTTCCATCGGACCTGCTGTCATCATTAGATGCAACCATACTTAGGTGTCCGAGGGCCAAAGCCATTGTGGCCATCTCGTCATTGCAGGGACGGCTAGGTGAGCCCTCTTCCTCTCCCTTGTTTCTACGAAGAAGGAAGAAGAAAATGAGAGAGAGAGAAAAAAGAAAAAGAAGGAAAAAAAGAAAAGAAGAGGGAAAAGGGAAATAAAAGAAAACAAAAGAGAGTTTTTGTCCCTCTTCCTTCTCTCCTCTCACTACCTTCTCTCTTCATTTTCTCTGTCTATGAATTTCTCTTTCTACTTTCTCTCTTTATAATTTTTTCTCTCTTGATTCCTTCTCTCTCTTCATGGATTTATCTCTTTTAGGAATCTTATGGACCAGTAGAGGGTCCAAGGACTTAGATAACTTAGATCAATTAGTTGACTCTAGGAGAGATTCTGGACTTATGATGTTTAGCGATTTACTATAATTTTTTTGTCCTTAACGACACATGTTTTTTATGTTTATCCATGATTATATACAGATGCAACTGTTTATACAAGAAGATGTTGAGTGGAATACCTTGATTTCGAGTTCGTAGATCGAGGATTTTATAGATTTCTATATTTGGGTCAATCATCAATCGAGGTAAGAATTTCTATACATGATCACTATTATACATACTATTTTTATCATTAGATTTTTTATGTTTGAGACACTTATTTTTATACAATTTTTCAGTATGAGCATATTATATGTTGACTATGAAGGAAAATCCTGATTTTTTGGTCCAGGTTTGTTCAGATCTGATCAGATCAAGAGATATATTTCAAAAATTTTTCTCTTGATCCCAATCAGATCTTGATATGTTTTAGATCTGATTCTTATTATTTTAATAAAATAAAATTAAAAGATAAATTAAATCAAATTTAATTTACCTGATCTGGGTAATCCTATTACCCTGTTGATGATCCTGTTTGCAGCGGAAGGTTCTGGATCTTAGCCACGCAAGCGCCTGGCCTCTATCGGTATCCACTCGGGTTGGATCTGGAGATCCTCTTCTTCTCTATCACGCCTCCAAAAATCAGATCTAGATCTGATCTGGAGGATCTTCAAAACTCTTTTTGAAGATGAGCAGTCGTCCTTTGCAGCAGCGCAGCCTTCTTACTTTTGATCGCCTTTCTTTGATCTGAATCGCACCAACCAAGGTCCAAAACTCCTTTTGGACGTGGAGAGCAAGGGGAGAAGGTGGTTTGGCATGGAGAGGGAGGGGAGAGGCAGCCTTGGGGCGTGGAGAAACTATGATCTCATCATATCTCTCTTATAATCTGAGTTGGGTACAGGGTCTTATTTATAGACTAGCTGTGATCCAACTCCTCTTCTTCCCAACCAATCACAACCCTTTGTGAAATCAGATCTAAATCTGATTGGTGGGAATAGAGTCCCCTGGATTCCTCCTTAGAGGGCGCCTAAGACCAGTCAAAGTTGGTTCTTAGAAGAACTCTAATTGGAATCCAAAAAGGAGATGGAGTCCTTGTCCAACAAGGACTCCTAGGCGCCTCCAACTTGGGCACACGCCTAGGGTGGCGTGCGCCCTTCTCCTTGCCAGGTTCTGGCAGGGGGACAGGCCCCCACCAGCTCTCCAATAGGTGCATGACATGTGGTCAAAAGTCAAAGTGTCAATGGTCAACGTTTGACCAGTCAAAGGTAGACTTTTGACCAAAGTCAAAGAACAAGAAATGGCAGGTGACCAAAAATGGCAGGTAATGTCTTACAAATAAGACAACCTTTTCTGACTTGGACAACCTCCAGTCAGACCATATGAAGGCCTCTGATTGAGCACAAACTCCTTTGGCTCAGACAGGACAACTTATTTATGATAGCAAAAGAAGAACGTTAGGTTCAATCGAGTGCTAGCACGATTTCCTTGAACCTAATTGAATCTCATTCAGATCAATTGAACTAGATCAGTTCAATTGATGATCACCAGATTCAAACCCTTGTTTGTGTGACCCAGTTAGGTTCAGTTCTGTATGGTAATGGGATATGTCATGATCTCTATCATCGACATCATCGAAACTCCTTTCGATGGATCAGAACTCTTCTGATTCGAACAGCTAGAATGATCGATCATCTAAATCATTCTAATTGCTCCCAAAATCCACCAGTGACACCTAGCAGTATATGGTGGCAACCCATCAGAGCTGAATGCGAACCTCTTGGTGCAGCTACCTGTGTGATTAAGTTCTTCTATCTTGAGCCCCGATCAGATTAGGGTTAAGGTGAACTCGTCAAACCCTAGTCTCTGTCATATGATGTAATCATTCGATTCGAGTCCAATGTGAAAATCTAAATAGAAACTCTTTCTATTATTTCACTCTGCCATGGCCATGGGCTTCTGGACTTGATTCTCATGATCATCATAGGGCTGCTCCTCTACCACCGAGGTAGATAGATTCCATCTTGATGCAATCCAGTTCCTACAATGAACATGCTATAGCCAACATACACCTCAGGGTTCCATATGGCTAGGAGACCGAGTAATGGTGTAGTCAAACTATAACACCCTCAAGGTGAACTGCCGATGCACCTCAGGTCAAAGAACCAGACACACTACTGCAGCATCGAGTCAGTCATTGACGAGAAGGTAGACTCCCTAATGACTACTCGAGGTGGTCACGCTCAGTGCCCTCGTTCTCTAACGAGTACCTGTACTCTCGCTCCGGTGTCTCCACACCGTAGACTCAAGACTCATCTACTAAAGAGAAGCGATTGTACACCAACCTTCCGGATCAATCACCATCCTCGTGATGATCCTATGGTCGGGAGCATTTTATGAGTTAATAATGATTATTCATGTCTTAAATTTTCAACTCTTGAAAATATGAATTATCATTACCATTAACTCAAAGGATGTATCACAGACACTAAATACACATATGTGATAGAAAATAACCCATTTTATTGATTATAGTCAAAATTATAATTTTGCCCCTAGAAGTGTATTACAAGTGTCAGCCAATTCTGGCTTCTAGGGCACATATATCTAACAATCTCCCACTTGTCCTAAAGCCAATTGGCTACAAGTCTAAGTCCCATCTTCTCAAGGTGGGCTTCGATCTTCTGCTGGCCCAACGGCTTTGTAAGTGGGTCTGCCACATTATCTGTGGAGTTCGACTCTCTTGACCTCGACGTAACCCTTTTCCAAGAATAATCATGGATGAGGTGGTATCACCGTTTGCTTGGAACTCTTCCAGCTGACAGCACCACCATTGCACACAAACAGACTGCCAGATGTCGACTTTCGATCATCTATATCGGACATGAAAGTCCGAGTCTGTGTATCCCTGGACTTGGAGTTCTCCATTACCAAAGACCAACATCATATCCTTAGTTCTTCTCAAGTACTTAAGGATACATTTCACAGAAGTCCAGTGTTCTTCACCTGGATTTGACTGATATCTGCTTGTGACACTCACAGCATGGGCTATATCAGGTCGTGTACATAGCATGGCATACATGAGGCTCCCTATTGCAGAAGCATAAGGGATCTTGCTCATGCGTTCTATTTCCTCAGGTGTGCTAGGGCACATCTTCTTGGAAAGATGAATACCATGTCTGAAGGGTATTAATCCCCTCTTAGAGTTTTCCATACTAAACCTCTTTAGTACTTTCTCTATGTACATCTTCTGTGAAAGTCCTAGCATCCTATTCGGTCTATCCCTATAGACCTTAATTCCTAGAATAAAGGATGCTTCACCTAGGTCTTTCATGGAGAATTCCTTGGACAACCACATCTTGACTGATGTCAACATGGGAATATCATTCCCAATAAGGAGGATGTCATCCACGTACAATACGAGGAAGACAACAGCGCTCCCACTGACCCTTTTGAAAACACATGGTTCCTCTTCATTTTTGATGAAACCAAACTTTTTGATCACATCATTGAAATGAGTGTTCCAGCTCCGAGATGCTTGCTTAAGTCCATATATGGACCTTTGCAGCTTGCAAACCTTGTGATCAGTATCACTGGATGTGAAACCTAGCGGCTGTTCCATATAGATATCTTCCTCAAGATATCCATTTAGGAATGCCGTTTTCACGTCCATTTGCCATATTTCATAATCGAAATAGGCTGCAACAGCAAGCAATGTGCGGATGGATTTTAGCATAGCTACTGGGAAAAGGTATCCTGATAGTCAATGCCTTCGCGTTGACTATAACCTTTTGCCACCAGTCTAGCCTTGAATGTCTCCACATTTCCATCTGCACCAATCTTTCTCTTGAAGATCCATTTACACCCAATAGGTACTATACCTTCTGGTGGATCTACCAAGGTCCAGACTTGGTTTGAGTGCATCGAGTCAATTTCTGACTTGCATTGCCTCTAGCCATTTCTCGGAGTCGATATCTGATATCGCCTCGTTGTAGGTTTTGGGATCATCACCATGAGCACCATTACCTACGAGGAACATTTTCCTCTACATCCTCTGAAATAATACCTAAGTATCTTTCAGGGGGACGGGAAAACTCTTTTCGATCTACGAGGTGGAGGAGGTAGTGTTCTTATTGGCTCAACCTGATTTGGTTCCACTTGGTCCTTAGCTCGTTCTGCTTGTGAGACTTTCTCATCAAGCTTAATCTGCTTTCCAATGCCGCTATCTTGAATAAACTATTTTTCAAGAAAGATGGCATGTCGACTCACAATCACATTGTGGTCTTCTGGAATGTAGAAATAGTATCCTAATGACTCTTTAGGATATCCTATGAATCGAGCTCTAAAGGACCTAAACTCTAACTTGTCCGCTTGTTGTCTTTTGACATGAGCCGGACAACCCCAAATTCTGAGATGACTCAGACTTGGTTTCTTACCGTGCCATATCTCATACGGTGTGGTAGGAACGGTTTTAGAGGGAACCCTATTCAGTAGATAGATTGAAGTTAACAATGAAGTGTCCCCAAAGAAAATCAGGGAGGTCTGTGAAGCTCATCATGGATCGAACCATATCCAATAGAGTCCGATTTCTCCGTTCTGAAACCCCGTTGAGTTGAGGTGTTCCTGGTGGAGTCCATTGAGAGACTATGCCATTTTCCTTGAGATAGTCTAGGAATTTCCGGCTAAGGTATTCACCTCCTCGATCTGATCGAAGAACCTTAATGGGTTTTTCCAGTTTGTTTTTCTACTTCATGTCTGAATTCTTTGAACTTTTCAAAAGCTTCAGACTTGTGTCTCATAAGATACACATACCCATACCTAGACAGATCATCGGTAAAGGTAATGAAGTAGACAAAATTGCCTCTAGCCGGCACATCAAATGGGCCGCACACATCAGTATGTACTAGGGCAAGGAGATCTGTGGCCCTCTCCCCATGTCCAACAAAAGGGAGTTTAGTCATTTTGCCTTGAAGACAAGATTCACAAGTTGGATATGACTCAAAAGTCAATGGACTCAATAGCCCATTTTTTCTCCAATTTGTTGATCCTATCTTCTGCTATATGACCTAATCTCAGGTGCCATAGATATCTGTCGTTTGGACTATCCCTAGGTCGTTTGGCATTCACGTTTTGCTCGATAGTTAGAATAGGTACATCAATATGTAGCTGATAAAGACCATTAATAAGGAAAACCATTTGCAATTTTATTTCTTTCATAAAGAATGTTACAATGGTCCTTAAAGAAGGTGATCACATAACCTTCTTGTGCTAAGCATGAAACAGAAATCAAATTCCTGCTAGCTGCAGGCACATAATAACAGTCTTTTCAAAACTAAGTCTAAACCAGATGGTAATCGAAGAGGGTATGTTCCCACGGCTACTGCAGCAACTCTTGCTCCATTACCGATGCGTAGGATCATGTCTCCATCCCTCAGCCTCCTGCTATCCTCAAGACCCTGCATAGAAGTGCACAGATGAGCACTAGAACCAGAGTCAAGCACCCAACTGGATGCAGAAGAAACCGTAAGGTTAGACTCAATAACGAGCATACCTCCAGAAGGACCTTCCTTCTTGTTCTTCAGGGTGGCCAGGTAAGTAGGGCAGTTCCGCTTCCAATGGCCGTCGCTGTTGCAATGGAAACACTTTCCTTTGCCATCGGCCTTTTTCTTCGGCTTCTGCCTTCTTCTTCTTTGATCCTTCCACCTTTTGCTTTTTTCACAGACTTTTTTTTCTTTCCATAAGACTTTCTTTTGGAAGAAGTCCGTTCCATAGCAAGAACTGAGCCTTTAGAACCTTTCATAGAAAGCTCAGCGGTAACCAGCATATTCATTAACTCGGCCAAGGAATTTTGAAGTTTATGCATGTGGTAATTCATGATGAATTGCCCATATGCATCAGTCAAGGATTGCAGAATAATATCGTTCTGCAGGTCCAAGTCCAACTTCACACCGAGCTTCTCAAGCTCTTCCATGTCCTTGATCATTGTCAGACAGTGATCTTGGACTGACTGCCCATCACGCATCTTAGCCTTAAAAAGTCATTTCGTGACTTGATATTTGGCTGCGCGACTCTGTTCACCAAACATCTCCTGCAGGTGAGCCAACATTTGGCGAGCAGTCCCGATATCCTTCATGTTGGCGCTGGAGCTCATCAGACATCGAGCCCAACATGTAATATCTGGCCTTATTATCTTCGTCAATCCATTTTTTTCAGAGACGCTCTCTGTTCAACAGATGGACGGGCTGGTAAGGTGGGAGGGTCCTGGTCCAAAACATGGGTTAACTTCTCGAAACCCAAAATAATTTTGTAGTTCCTGAGCCAATCTTTATAATTGGGTCCAGTCAGTCTATGTGTGTCCAGGATACGTGCCAATGGGTTGGACGCAGACATTTTCCTGTAGAGAGTCAAAGATTCTAGTTAGATACTGTAATTTTGACTTGACCAATTTATTTAGGATTTTATTTTTAAACAAATTAGCTCCCACTATTTTCTCGGATCCCTACACTCCCTCTGTAGAGATGCGAAAAATCTCCACGATTAATGATTTCTAGTGGGTGGTGCGGTCTCACCAACTGACTCATCATCTCACCTAACAGTTATTGGTGATGGGTTAGCCAATGAGTGAACAACTCTTGTTCAATGATTCTCTAATCATGGTGCACCCAAACTTGGTCTCTAATTCATGAATCTCACCGTATCCGGAATATTGATCCACTCCTTAGTTAAGTCAGACCCACCATTTGCATAGACTGGGTTCCTAATTGAGTCTCTCACCGTATCCAAAATATTGAGCCCAACTCATCCTCCAGCCCATAGCATCCAATGCCTAATAGACATGGTTGCATCTTCCCGGTGCAACTGAGCCACTGTATCCAGCCGAGAACAATCAACCCCGGGAAGGGCCCGCACATCTACAATGGTGGAAGACCTCAGACTTAATCTTTTCTTAGGGAGAATTGATTCAGGTCTCATTAAACTAGACTTGGCTTAGTCATAACAATTATGACTAACCTAGTGGCATGGGTTAGCTCGGATTATTGACCACCTCAGATCAGAACTGTGTCAACAGATATGGCCAGGTAAGTGAGACCGGTGGAAGGAATATGCCATTAACTCGTACAAGAATGCATTCAGGTCGAGTAGCTTCCAATTAAAAACCAGTCGGTCGTCTGTGCCAAACTTACCTTAGACACCAAATTGTTGAGTCAGAACCAATTGGGTTAGCCTACAATCCAGACTCTAACCTCTGAGCCTAATTAGGTCTTGCTTGATCGTGACTCGATCTTGACCCAGACTTAATCCTATTAGGCTGGTCAATTTAAGCATTGTTGATCCCATCTAACCAACTCTTGATTCGGTTTGATCAACCGCTTAGACCTAATTGAGCTACCCAAGCCCGAACCCAGTATTATGAATATGTCTTAGATCTGAAATTCTCAATTTTAGACCTAATTAATATTTCCATAAACTTAATTCTTAATTAAGTAGGGTTCATAAACAAAATATGCACAATAAATCCTAGGGTTTCAGGATCTAGGGTTTTGCAGAAAGTAAGTTTTGGGTTTCTGATTAAGGACGAACACGCAGCACCCCTACACATCATAAGAACACCCCATCGAATGGGAAGAGAGGGCCTTTAAACCCTTCTTCGTTCTTATGACCGGACGGCCAAGAGGAACGCCTTAATCAGGAACATTCAATACTACAAACAAAGTTATAGATCTATATCATATATCTCATATATAAATTAGATCTAATCATGGCATATTTTGCATACATCTCATGTATCAAATCATGCATATTTTTAGATCTAAATTATCTCATAATAATCTAAAAAATTAGATTTAAATTGATCTAATCAAAATAAATTCTAATCTAGACAATTATGTAGAACTATTCTACAACTAGTCTAGACATGCATCAATCATATCTCATATGATATTTAAAATTAAATAATTTTTATTTGCTATTTTTTTAGATGTTATTATAACACTTATAATATCAAAAAATAGTAAATAAAAAGATCTAAAATATGATTTAATCAGATTAAATCAAAAACATGCAAGAACTATTCTATAGAACTATTCTATTCTAGAACTAGTCATGCATATCTTCTAATCTTAGATCCAAATCATTTAATTTTAATTTTTTCTGATTTCAGATCTGATCACATCTCATGTGACATCTGAAATCAATTATTTTCTAATTAAAATAAATTTAAAATCAGATCTAAATAATTTTAGAACCATGGCTCTGATACCAGTTGAAGGAAAAATCCTGATTTTTCGGTCCAGGTTCGTTCAGATCTGATTCAGATCAAGAGATATATTTCAAAAATTTTTTCTCTTGATCCAATCAGATCTTGATATATTTCAGATCTGATTCTTATTATTTTAATAAAATATAATTAAAAGATAAATTAAATCAAATTTAATTTACCTGATTTGGGTAATCCTATTACCCTGTTGATGATCCTGTTTGCAGCGGAAGGTTCTGGATCTTAGCCACGCAAGCGCCTGGCCTCTACCGGTATCCACTCGGGTTGGATCTGGAGATCCTCTTCTTCTCTATCACACCTCCAAAAATTAGATCTGGATCTGATCTGGAGGATCTTCAAAACTCTTTTTGAAGATGAGCAGTCGTCCTTTGCAGCAGCGCAGCCTTCTTACTTTTGATCGCCTTTCTTTGATCTGAATCGCACCAACCAAGGTCCAAAACTCCTTTTGGACGTGGAGAGCAAGGGGAGAAGGTGGTTTGGCATGGAGAGGGAGGGGAGAGGCAGCCTTGGGGCATGGAGAAACTATGATCTCATCATATCTTTCTTATAATCTGAGTTGGGTACAGGATCTTATTTATAGACTAGCTGTGATCCAACTCCTCTTCTTCCCAACCAATCACAACCCTTTGTGAAATCAGATCTAAATCTGATTGGTGGGAATAGAGTCCCCTGGATTCCTCCTTAGAGGGTGCCTAAGACCAGTCAAAGTTGGTTCTTAGAAGAACTCTAATTGGAATCCAAAAAGGAGATGGAGTCCTTGTCCAACAAGGACTCCTAGGCGCCTCCAACTTGGGCACACGCCTAGGGTGGCGTGCGCCCTTCTCCTTGCCAGGTTCTGGCAGGGGGACAGGCCCCCACCAGCTCTCCAATAGGTGCATGACATGTGGTCAAAAGTCAAAGTGTCAATGGTCAACGTTTGACCAGTCAAAGGTAGACTTTTGACCAAAGTCAAAGAACAAGAAATGGCAGGTGACCAAAAATGGCAGGTAATGTCTTACAAATAAGACAACCTTTTCTGACTTGGACAACCTCCAGTCAGACCATATGAAGGCCTCTGATTGAGCACAAACTCCTTTGGCTCAGTCAGGACAACTTATTTATGATAGCAAAAGAAGAACGTTAGGTTCAATCGAGTGCTAGCACGATTTTCCTTGAACCTAATTGAATCTCATTCAGATCAATTGAACTAGATCAGTTCAATTGATGATCACCAGATTCAAACCCTTGTTTGTGTGACCCAGTTAGGTTCAGTTCTGTATGGTAATGGGATATGTCATGATCTCTATCATCGACATCATCGAAACTCCTTTCGATGGATCAGAACTCTTCTGATTCGAACAGCTAGAATGATCGATCATCTAAATCATTCTAATTGCTCCCAAAATCCACCAGTGACACCTAGCAGTATATGGTGGCAACCCATCAGAGCTGAATGCGAACCTCTTGGTGCAGCTACCTGTGTGATTAAGTTCTTCTATCTTGAGCCCCGATCAGATTAGGGTTAAGGTGAACTCGTCAAACCCTAGTCTCTGTCATATGATGTAATCATTCGATTCGAGTCCAATGTGAAAATCTAAATAGAAACTCTTTCTATTATTTCACTCTGCCATGGCCATGGGCTTCTGGACTTGATTCTCATGATCATCATAGGGCTGCTCCTCTACCACCGAGGTAGATAGATTCCATCTTGATGCAATCCAGTTCCTACAATGAACATGCTATAGCCAACATACACCTCAGGGTTCCATATGGCTAGGAGACCGAGTAATGGTGTAGTCAAACTATAACACCCTCAAGGTGAACTGCCGATGCACCTCAGGTCAAAGAACCAGACACACTACTGCAGCATCGAGTCAGTCATTGACGAGAAGGTAGACTTCCCTAATGACTACTCGAGGTGGTCACGCTCAGTGCCCTCGTTCTCTAACGAGTACCTGTACTCTCGCTCCGGTGTCTCTCCACACCGTAGACTCAAGACTCATCTACTAAAGAGAAGCGATTGTACACCAACCTTTCGGATCAATCACCATCCTCGTGATGATCCTATGGTCGGAAGCAATTTATGAGTTAATAATGATTATTCATGTCTTAAATTTTCAACTCTTGAAAATATGAATTATCATTACCATTAACTCAAAGGATGTATCATAGACACTAAATACACATATGTGATAGAAAATAACCCATTTATTATTTTTAGTCAAAATTATAATTTTGCCCCTAGAAGTGTATTACAAGTGTCAGCCAATTCTGGCTTCTAGGGCACATATATCTAACAGACTATATATGTGTATCAGTGACTAATGGTACATTTATATAGGTATGATATACTTATCTTGTCTAAATTGATTTGATGAAATCAACATATAATAATTGGATGGAAAGAACATAATTTGGATTAGCCTCGTTATGTGGAACAGCCAGCGAGGAGCTTATACCTGGGATAGCCTCCATGTGCTTATGTATGAAAAATTTGATTCAAGAAAGATCATGAGAATTTGATTCGATAAAGATTATGAAAAATTGATTTGATAAAGATTATAAAAATTTGATTTGATAAACATCATGCAAATTTGATCTAAGAAAGATCATGAGAATTTAATCCGACAAAGATTGGGATATAATCTTAGTTAGTCTAAAGCTGGAAAGAAAAAGATTAAGAAAAACTAAGATGGTGATAAGAGAAATAGATGATAAGATATTAAACTAATACTAAGTAAAAGATTTACTTGTTGATATATGGTGACACAATTCTTTTGATAAAACAAATACTTGATATTTGTTTATATGGATGTTTAAATTATTCTAGATATTTGCTATGAAATTTCATACTTTATTACTTATTATTATTTTTAAATTTTATGGTTATATTGGTGTAATGTAAGGAGATTCTTACTGGATTGTAAAGCTCACCTCCCCTCATTTCTCTTTTCTTTTTCTGAATTGCAGGATGCTTGTACTTGACTAAGGTTGTGATCTTAATTCAAAAGAATGATTAGATAGAGTATCAACAATAACAGTTGGATGATCGAGTTTTGTAAACCGTATAAGATTTAATATTTGAAATATTTATTAATACTGTTTATGAGATTTTGAGGTTGTAATAAATTTAAGACCTTGCATATTTTTTAGGTTTTATCTCAAGGAGTGTGTGGCCATCATATATTCAACCTAGCTGCTGGATTTGGGATGTGATAGAACAGTATCAGAGTTTAAGTCATGATCATTTGGGACTATAACATAAGTGACTAGGATATGACAGAATGGTATCAGAGTTTCGGTTATGTTCATTTAGATCTGTGATATAGTTGAAATCAAACTTAAAAATTATGGTCATTAAGGACATGATAGAAGTAGCAAAAAGGATTCAAAATTTAGATTATGGATCAATTGATATTATGATGAAATTTATGCATAAGTGATATATGATGTGTATAATAGAACTGATGAGTTATGTCTTGAATTTCAATAAGTAAGATTTATCTTAAGTAGAAGAGGTGTTGACCCTAGAATAAAGTAAAATATATTGATATGTTATGTTAAGTATACTTATTCAGTTATTATTTAGATCATTCGAAATTCTAAACTTGATATGGATGAAGATCATGATGACTTTTCTAATTTTTATATTAATTATTTAATTAATATAATTTTAGGTTTATCAAAAAGAAGTTTGTTTAGAATGTGGTCTAAGAAATAATTTTATCATATGAGAAAGGAATTTTTTTTAACGTTAAACCTATAAGAGGATCATGTATGAAACTTACATGCAAATAAAAAATATATTTGGTTTTATTGGTGGATTGGATATTATTGTGAATGCATGACATATATATTTTGGTGAAATTTTTGATAATTTATATTATAATTTTTTGGATCTTGGTCTTTTTTTATGTTTGTTGGAAATAGTGGGGTATTAATTATTTCAAGTTAAACTTTAGATTTCTAAGTTAATTTAAGGTATCTTGCTATTATTAATTTTTTAGAAGATTTATATAAATTTTAATAGATAAGGGACAAGATTTTATGTCGGCTTATTTATTGATGCTAAGGGTCAGTGAATGGAGCCCCAGGAGAAATAATCGAGTTGATTATACTCATAAGGATATTGACTTGAGGTCTCCTAGTTTGTTGGAGTCGGAGTTTATCCTTTTACAAAGAAAGATTTGTTTGGAATTGTCTCACTAATTGTTAGGTAAATCCCGGGTTAACTCGTTTCAAACTAATTTTATATTTATTGGATTCTAAATGAGTAGTGAAACTTATGCAATGGTTTCAAATATAAAAAGTAGAGGATCAAGGTTATATTTTGATATGGTATGCTTGTGGCATGGCAAAGATAAAGAAACTTAAAATTTTGCTTTAGTTTTATCTAAAAATTTAAAAGATTGGATCTTTCTTAGATTCTAATGTACGGTGGTATTCTTGTCAAAATTCTTTCGATAAGCCTTCAAAATTTGATAAACATAGATCATAGTATGCAGCGAAAGCAGTGGTTTGAACTAATAGAAAATATTATTTTTTTGATTCAAAAGATATTATGATGGAAGACATTAATTAGGTTCTAAATGAGAAAGTATTTTATTGATAATGAAAGGACATAGCCATGCAATTTTTTCAATAAATTATTCTCTTATCGATAATGCCAAAAAGAACCCTAGGTATCTAAAATTTATTGTTAACAGATTGACGATTCTTTGATTAGGCTTAAACTTAGAATGCTTTAGTATAGTTCTCATTTTTCAAGATTTGATATTGTTACTTGATCTGATGTAGAAGGTTGAGGTTTTCCTAAGATGAAAGTATAGTTGTTAAATTGTTGGAAGGTAAAAAAAGAAAGAAGCTTGAAATTATGAAGAGTGTTTAATGTTTAGGCTTTCTTTAGTTTCTATTAAAGGATGTGGAATTAATTCAATTAATATAATGGACAAAGAAATTTGGTATTTTAATACAAGGTCGAAATGTTACTATTTTTTAAAAAAGTGGAGAAATTGATATGAAAAGAATGAGTTTGAGATGTCACATAATCTCTTTATATGGAGATCTTGTGAAACAAATATTATATAAGATAGTCCATTGGAAGTTCGAGGATGACATGATGGATCTATATTTTTGAAGTTTGTACCTCAAGTAAGTTAATTTTGAGGATATAATTATTTTAAGAGAAGAAAAACATAATAACTCAGATTGTTTTACTTTTTGCACAAATCTTAAAGCAAGAATAAAAAATAAAAAAAGAATGGAAGAGGACTTCCGAAGGAATCCTTCTTCCCTTTTCTAGGTCTAATTGAGAGAAGGATCCTAGGGGCATCCAAACTTTGATGAGAACCCTAGGATTCGTGCCTCTAAATTTCCTTCCCATCCTCCTCAATGCGTTGCCCAAATCCCCAATCAACCATCGATGAAATTGTGGGTTTAGGAGATTCTTTTCATTGATTAATCTTCAACAAGCCACTGTCAATTGATCACCAAATTTAAGGTATTGATCTCTCATTCTCCTTCGTCTTCTCTTTTCCAAACACCACTAAGCTTTTGACAATCAAATTTAGTCATTGGCAGCTGGATTTCATAGGAGACCTAAGCTCCTCTATTTTTGTTCCTTTTTTTCCTTCCATCGGACCGATTGTTATCGTTGGACACAACCATGCTCAGATGTCCGAGGACCAAAACCACTGAGGGGGGATTGCCACCATCTGGGGTCACCATCGTGGAGACGGCTAGCCGAGCCCTTTCCTCTCCCCATTTCCATGGAGAAGGAAGAAGAAAACAAGAGAAAGAGAAGAAAAGAAAAAAAGAGAGAAAAAAAAAGTTTTTGTCTCTCTTTTCTCTCTCCTCTCACTACCTTCTCTCTCCACTTTCTCTATCTATGAATTTCTCATTCTACTTTCTTTTTCTAAAATTTTTTCTCTCTAAATTCCTCTTTCTTCATATATTTCTCTCTCTAAAAATCTTATGGACTAATAGAGGGTCCAGGGACTTAGGTAAATTTGATCAATTAGTTGATCCTTGGAGAGATCATAGACTTTTGTTGTTTAGGGGTTTTTCGTAATTTTTTTGTCCTTAAGCACACATGATTTTTATGTTTGCCATGATTATGTAAAGATGCAGCTATTTGTACAAGAAGATGTCGAGTGGAATACCTTGATTCTAAATTCGTAGATCGAAGAGTTCATTGAATTTTATGTTTGGGTTAATCATCGATAAAGTTAAAAATTCTTGTATGTGATCACCATTATATATACTATTTTTATCATTGGATTTATATCGTTAAATTTTATGTTGATGGATTTGTTATGTTTAAGATACTTTTATTTTTGTATAATTTTTTAGAATGAGTATATTATTTGTTGACTATATACATAAATCAATGATTGATAGTACATTTATATAGGTATGATAAATTTATTTTGATCACACTGTAAGCTGAAATTGATTTGATGAAATCAACATGAAATTATTAGATGGAAAGGATACGAATTGGGCTAACCTCGACATGTAGAATAGTTAGCAAGGAGCTTATATTTGGGACAGCCTCTCTATGGGTTTATGCGTGGAATAATTTGATCCGAGGGTTTAGGCATGAAAAAATTTGATCAAAAAAAGATCATGAAAATTTGATACGATAAAAATCATAAAAATTTGATTCGAGAAAGATCATAAAAATTTGATCCGAAAAAAATCATGGAAATTCGATCCGATAGAGATTGAGGCATGATTTTGGTGAGTCCAATGTTGGAAAGAAAAAGATTAAGAAAAACTCGAGCTATGATAATAGGAACAAAAGATAAGATATAAAACTAATGTTGAATAAAAGAATTTATTCATTGAAATATGGTGATACACTTCTTTTGATAAAACAGATACTTAACACATATTTATATGGATGTTTGAGTTATTCTAGATATTTATTATAAGATTTTAGACTTTATTGCTTATTATTATTTTTAAATTATATTGTTATATTAGTATAATATTTAGAGGTTCTTACTGGGATGCAAAGCTCATCTTTCTCTATTTCTTTTTTTCAGAGTTATAGGATGCTTGTACTTGACCAAGATTAAAATCTTGATTCGAAACGAATGATTAGATAGAATATCAATAATAGTTAGATGTTCGAATTTTATAAACTATATAAAATTTAATATTTAAAATATTTATCAATAGTATTTATGAAATTTTAAAATTATAATAAATTTTAAAATCTTACATATTTTTTAGAATTTGAATACATCGTTATCATATATCTCATCTAAATGCTAGATTTGCGGTGTGTGAGAGTATTAGCATATTTTTTTTAAAAAAAAATATAAAGATTTTCCTTTTCATGAGCTTGCTCAGTTTCTTTCGTGCATGAGAATCTTCCGTACATAATGGTTTAAATGGATGCGACATGAGGTAGGAGTTAAACCAACTAGCGCTGCCATCGACTAGTTTTCTTTTGCAATTATCTAGCATTTTTGAACCAGGTGCGTTCGAAGTTAAATGAATGTCGGTGAAATAGATAAGGTTGGAATCTAAATAGATATGAATTGAATATTAATATATTTATATTTATTTAATAAATATGGATATTAAAAAGTTATATATATTTATATTTATTTAAATAAATAAATATATATATATATATATAAATCAAATATCAAAAGTATAGATATAAATTTAATTATAAATACTATAAAATCTAAAATATTATTAAATAGATTATAAATTATGTTAATAGTACTTTTATACGATCAATAATTTTTTTTAAAAAATTATAAATATTATTTAAAATTAAATAAGATTATAGATAGAGTATAATATTTGGATATGGATAGAATAATTATCTATCTATATTTATATTATTATTTTTAATAAATATTGATATATATAGAAATATTAGTTTGATGTTTATATATATATATATATATATATATATATATATATATATATATATATATATATAACGGATATTATCTGAATTATTTTTGATAATCGACCAACTAATAGATTAATGCTTTCGTCGGAGTAGCTTTTCATCCGTATTATACTGCAAAAACTATCAACTAATTAGTCAAAGCCAGTTTTATGGATGATTGGGAATGCTGCGACGATGCACGGATGATAATGCTTGATGTGACCCGCAGACAACTCGTCAGCCCAGGATGCTCGAACCATGGGTTTAATAGAAAACAAAAGGCTGAGCCTCATGAATAAATCGCTTTCGAATCCACCCTACTACCAAGGTGACAGCTTAAGGGGTAAAAATATTCGGAAAAAGTCTACCCCTCGTTACATGCAATGCCAGTGCCAATACCGAGCAGGATCGGCAAACTTTTTTTTGCACCAGGCGGTGTAGCTCAGCGGACGTTATCCGTGTTAATCGACTCTCATACGAATTTGAAGCGAAAAAACAAAAAAAAAAATGCTCTACCATCGTGATGTAGAAGATATTTTTCTAGCAAATTTAAATAACCATATAATAATTTTATAGTGAAAATTTTTTTTTATATCATGAACGGCGTGGCTCTATGGATATCGTCCATAATTGTGGCTCTACGGAGGAGCATAGAGCTTGAATTTTTTTTTGCTTCATTCCTGTGCAGGGTCGATCAAAAGCCACACCGTCAGTGATGTATAGAAAGTATTTTTTTTTGTTGACATAATTTGCGGCCCATTTACAGGAACATTATCTGTTCAACTAAACGGGTTGTACGCAAGTCTTTGTAGTCTCGGGCCACAACCCAGAGACCCAAAAAGAAGGCGGCATGCTTGCATGAGAGATTATTGGTTGGTTGGACCAGCTTCATGGTGGACCAGTACAATCATAAAAGCGGACGCACAAACAAACAAGAACAAAAAGGAAACAGGAGGGGAAGGTGAAATTATTACGTGGACTTAGTTCAAATCGCGGTGCACATACATGGTGGACAACAGGCATTTCTTATTTGATCTTGAATTGTTTAAATACGAGAAGACAACATGGCAAGTGACTTTTAGACTAGTTCATTAGATCTGATCTAACTGATAATTAGACGGAGAGAAAGAGAGTAATATAGGTGTGTTTCCCTTGATGGTATAAACCGGTCTACTTTTGAGATGGTGGATCTGGTCCTATCAGTAATTTTACACCGCATGACTTGGCCAACCATATCATTGTACCTTTTGAAAAGTATCTTTTGAGGTATACGTACGGGCAATTATAGGTCACAAGATTTTGGCATGTGCAATGGAACAGAGTCACGAGGAGGATGGGTTCATATAGATGATGCCAAGCCCTGATTAAAGAATTTTCTTCTATCATTATTTTAGCTAAAGAAAAGGACTCCCACTTTTCATCTATACCCATCAATGCTTCTTCCTTAAAGAGTGTTAAGGCCTGATGTGTTTCTTCTAGGCCAATTTCTCTTTAATTCATCTGTTTGTCAACGAGTCTTTTATTTCTTTTTTCTTGACTCGATTTTAATTATTATCTGAAGTCATCTGTCCCCTTTCCTAACTGTTTTAGCCGAAAAGAAAATACGTTTACATACATTTTGATATTAAGTATTTTGAAAAACGGTGAGGAGCAGGGATGAGTTGGAGCATTTGCTCTCGATTTTGTTTTGCAACACGGTAAGTTATTTTTACGAATGTTTAACGATGTGATGGTGCAATTTTTCTCACATAATTTTTTTTGAGGCAATTTTTTTTTTTTTTTTTGCACATAATTGATGATGCCAAAACATTTCGGCAATGACTGGTGAAATTTGACTGCTTATAGTGCATGCAAAATTAGCATCCGTTCCATGCTGAGTAAGACTCATGGACACATTTTGTTGCTCCCCAGGTTTTTTTGGAGGTGAGACTGGCTCTAGTCTCAAACTATTTTGGGCGGTCGCACTTTTCTGAAAATCCTTCGAGGAGGGTTACCCTTATTAATTAGGTAGCCCACTAGCCAAAATACCGATATGAATAAAAAGAAAAAAGATTGACATGCAACGACCTAATTTGCATTACTTTACGGATTTATAACCCCATGCAATGTATTGGATGCCAAAATCAACTTCTTTTGATTGGTCGGAGTCCTCAATTGGATTAGTCACACATATTATAAAATACTTACACAACAATAACATAGACCTTTCTCAATGTTCTAGCAATAAACAGAAGGAGAATTTAAGAAATAGAACTTGAAAAATTTCTTCTAATAATATGTTAAATAGTCGCATATTGGTTTAGTTTTGTAAATTCGATAATCATAGTAAAGCTTTGGATGGAAATGCGGAAGATCTATATTAAACATATTGTTTTAGCAATTAGAAAAAAATCATCCATCTTAGCCTCCTTTTTTTGGGGGGCCCTATGTAATAGATAACATAATCTACTAAATCATCTAATATGATTCCTACAATTGTTAGATGGTGCACGCTTAACATGGATGGTGTTGACCTCATCAAAAGTTTGAATACTTATTGGTTTTGTTGCAACAAGATTTCAAATTGTTGAGGAGAATTCGCACCGAAAAGTTGATTTAGATTGAGTTGATGTAGGTCGCCGATCAACCTGCAAAGAAGTTTCGAGAACCGATGGAGTATCCTTCGGTTCAGGATCCTTCGATACCTAAGTTAGCTGGGGCCTTAAGAATATATAGTAGAAATGTAAGGCTAGAAGGTAAAAAAAGAGAATTCGATTGGAAAGGGGTTCGATCTTCCTTTAATGAAAAAGTCGGAAGTAGATTTCAGCAGAATATTGACTCCGTAAATCTTGTACTTAAACTTACTTTCGGAAGGATATATATCTTACCTCTTTATATTATAGAGAAAATTTGCTTGGACCATTCAGACCGTTTGGAGTTTGTTAGGCCATTAGTTTGTTGCAATGGAATGGTCGGCTTGATGGCAACTATGGATCGTTAGCCCATGTGAAGACTAGCTGTTGGATAGCTATAACCTAGCTGGATGATAGTTGTATCAAAATAAGAGAGTTTTGAATTTTTCTCGATGCTGAGCTGAATACTATGTTGGGAGGTCGGTTTTTATCTGATCTCGTTTTTAGGTGATGTTGACAGTCGCTAATTACTGGTGAGGTCGATGATAATCTAATCTCGGCATAAAAGTGTTCTTAGGCATGGTCTTGGAAGAATGAAGATAGATAGGGCGATAAATTATCGATCTTCGCCTAAGTTATTATCCGTAGGACAGCTGAAAATCAGCATTGCTTCTTAACAAGATTTAAGCAAGCTGTTGGACCCACGACATAGTTGTGAGGGTGGTATATTGTCGATGTGGCTAGCTATAACTCTGTGGATGTAACTTGATATTTTATTGATGTAAATCAGTCAGCATTCTAGATTGGTATTTAACTGACCTACCAGCTGTGTATGAGATGGTGGCTAGCTGTAGCTTTAGTTATAAAGATTGTAGATGAACTCCATAAGATGATTGCTGTAGATCATGTGGGAGTTGACATCGGCTATTGACTGATGTGCATCTATATTGAGTTGACATCGACTATTAACCGATGTGCGTCAACGTAGATCGACAATTTGCTTTCCTGAAGTTCTTTGATTATGCCAATCATTCAGATTGTTATGTGACTAAAGTGTCTAACTATAAATCGATATTTAATGAAAGTTGTCTAGGGATATTGTCCTATATTTAGAGATCGGTTAGATTTATATGAATTGTATCCTTTGACCTGTAGATTGGTAACATATCGATTTCAACTGATGTGGTTGACTAAAATCGATATCTCATTAACATAAACTAAGCAGGTTGACCTTCTAATGAGCTCGACTGTCAACCTTTTGATGAAGTTGGCCTTTTGATGACCTCAACTTTCTGATGAGCTTAATCTTCTGATGAGCTTAGTTGTCAATCTTCTGATGAGGTCGGCCTTCTGATCATCTCAGTCTTCTGATGAGCTCGATTGTCAACCTTCTAATAAGGTCGACCTTCTGATGATGTCCACAGTCGAGTCTCATATCAATATTTTTGTCAACCCAAGAGCTCCTGAGTATGAGTCTCGAGGATATTGGCTAAGGTGGTATGACCCCACAATACTTGTCCCCCACTTCTAAGTTTGAAGTAGTCATTCCGAATGAAAGTAGTCCATGAAAAAAGTTCTTAGCTTGTCCGAGGTGGCGAATCTATGCTGCTTGATTCTTCAGGTGAATCGCCGCATTATTTTGGATAAGTTTTCAATATAGATTGCTAATATATATTTGTCGATGACTTCTATCTCGAATCCTGTCGAGATTAGTTTCTTCCATCTCGGATCTTATCAAGGCAACTTCAGATATTATTGAGAATTTATTTTTATTTTTTAAATATAAGCATATATATATATAAATCAGTCAGCATTCTAGATTGGTATTTAACTGACCTACCAGCTGTGTATGAGATGGTGGCTAGCTGTAGCTTTAGTTATAAAGATTGTAGATGAACTCCATAAGATGATTGCTGTAGATCATGTGGGAGTTGACATCGGCTATTGACTGATGTGCATCTATATTGAGTTGACATCGACTATTAATCGATGTGCGTCAATGTAGATCGACAATTTGCTTGCCTGAAGTCTCTTTGATTATGCCAATCATTCAGATTGTTATGTGACTAAAGTGTCTAACTATAAATCGATATTTAATGAAAGTTGTCTAGGGATATTGTCCTGTATTTAGAGATCGGTTAGATTTATATGAATTGTATCCTTTGACCTATAGATTGGTAACATATCGATTTCAACTGATGTGGTTGACTAAAATCGATATCTCATTAATATAAACTAAGCAGGTTGACCTTCTAATGAGCTCGACTGTCAACCTTTTGATGAAGTTGGCCTTTTGATGACCTCAACTTTCTGATGAGCTTAATCTTCTGATGAGCTTAGTTGTCAATCTTCTGATGAGGTCGGCCTTCTGATCATCTCAGTCTTCTGATGAGCTCGATTGTCAACCTTCTAATAAGGTCGACCTTTTGATGATGTCCACAGTCGAGTCTCATATCAATATTTTTGTCAACCCAAGAGCTCCTGAGTATGAGTCTCGAGGATATTGGCTAAGGTGGTATGACCCCACAATACTTGCCCCCCACTTCTAAGTTCGAAGTAGTCATTCCGAATGAAAGTAGTCCATGAAAAAAGTTCTTAGCTTATCCGAGGTGGCGAATCTGTGCTGCTTGATTCTTCAGGTGAATCGCTGCATTATTTTGGATAAGTTTTCAATATAAATTGCTAATATATATTTGTCGATGACTTCTATCTCGAATCCTGTCGAGATTAGTTTCTTCCATCTCGGATCTTATCAAGGCAACTTCAGATATTATTGAGAATTTATTTTTATTTTTTAAATATAAGCATATATATATATATATATATATATATGTCTGTCTAACCTCACATAGCTCAATCTAGGTTTAATTAATTATCCTATATAAGACTTAGATAATTATATTTATAATGAACTATTATGGTTAAAGGGTTAGATGGCTCGGATGGTTGGGTTAACTCTACATGAGATATTATTCGTTTTGGCTCATGACTATCTTTGGGCTTCAGTGGGTCTTAGGCTTTAGTAAGCCTTGGTCATTTGGAGCTTCATGATTTTATCTTTACGAAAAGAGATAAAGTTTCAATCCATATAAGCCATACTCTTTCTTAACTCATAATTGATATGGGACTAAAGATGTTATCCCCTACAATATGAACATTATCTGACCTTAGTTGGATCAATCATGAAGCCAATGTAGCTTAATATAATAAGTGAATTTCAAAATATTAAAAATGATATGAGTTTAAGAATTAGATCAATTAATTTAAGAATAAACCAATCCTAATAAATTGGATATAATAGAGGTTCAAGAAATACCTCTGTTCAATATTGTCATGGGCAGATTGGGTCTTCCATATATTAGATAAGTTTTATCTTAAGATATTTCATCTCCTTCCCTTTCAGAAATATGTTGTCCTAAAATTTCAAGTTAGTTTTTGAGTTTTCTTGAATATATATCTCATTTGGACAGACTTTCTTGTCCTTATTTGATCAAACTTCATGACCTCATTTGGATAAAGGATATTGCTTCAACTTAATTGTAGAGATCTAATCTTCTATGGATAAGAATTGAGATATTCAAGAAAACTTTATTGAAGGCTCATTGTCAGTGTACTGCCTTTTCAGGGAAGAATTTTCATCTACCCCCCGATGTCCATCAAGGTCTGACATTATGTTGATGATCCGGATAGCAATCAGATTGTGATGGATTGGTTGCTGATTGTATTAAGATAGTTTCTTGAGGAACTACCTTTAGTTGCTACTCTATGGTATATTGAAGTGGAGGTAAAATTGCTGTATGTCAACCATCACTATGGGTGAGGTTGAACTATCTCTGGTGTGACTCCTGAAGAGGATGGAGTTAGATTCTGTGCCATCTCTACTATTTTCATAAAATTTGGAATGAATATTCTTCCTCTAGCGCCTAATCTATTGCAGCAAGGCTTTAGATCATTGAGGAGAACTCACGCTAGAGAGCTAATTTAGGTTGAGTCGATGTAGATCGTCGATCAACCTACAAAAAAGTCTTGAGAATCAGTGGAGTATCCTCTAGTTCAGGATCCTTCGATGCCTAAGTTAGTTAAGATTTTGAGAATAGATAGTAGAAAAGGAAGGCTTGAAGGCAAAAAAAGAGGGTTTGAATGAAAAGAATTCGATCTTTCTTTAGTGGAAAACTCGAGAGCAGATTTTAATAGTGTTGATGTTGTAAATCTTATGCTTAAACTTACTTCTAAAAGGATAACTTATCCCTCTATTTATAGAGAAAAGTTACTTGGACCGTTCAGACCGTTTGGAGTTTGTTAGGCCTTTAGTTTGTTACAACGAATTGATCAGCTGGATGACAGTTGTGGACCGTTAGCCCATGTGGAGACTGACTGTAGCATAAGCTAGAGGATAGCTATAGTCTAGCTGTATGACAGCTGTATCAAAATCAAAGTTCTGAATTCTTCTCGATGCTGAGTTGAATACTGTATTGGAAGGTCGATTTTTATCCGATCTCATCTTGAGATGATGTTGACAGTCGCTGATTACAGATAAGGTTGGTGATAACCCAATCTTAGCATGAACGTGCTCTCGAACATGATTTTGGAAGAATGAAGATATCCAGGATGGTAAATTATCGATCTTCGCCTAAATTATTGTTCGTAGGATAGCTGAAAACCAACCTTGCTTTATAACAAGACTTAAGCAAGCCATTGGGCCCACTAACATGACTGTAAGGGCGGTATATTGCCGATGTGGCTAGCTATAATTCTATAAATGTAACTTGGTATCTTGCTAATGCGAATCAGTCAGCGTTCCAGATTGATATTTAACTAACCTACCAGCTATAGTTTTAGATGCAAAGATCATAGATGAACTCCACAAGATGATTGTTGTAGATAATATAGGAGTTGACATCGACTAATGTGCATTAATGTAGATTGGCAATTTGCTTGCCTGAAGTCTTTTTGATTACGCCAATCATTTAGATTATTATGTAATCAAAGTATCTAACTGCAAATCGATATTTGATGGAAGTGGTTTGAGAACATTGTCATGTATTTAGAGATCGGTTAGATTCATATGAATTGTATCCTTTGACTTGTAGATTGGTAACATGCCGATTTCAACTGATGTGGTTGACTAAAATTGATATCCTGCTAATATAAACTAAGTAGGTCAGCCTTCTGATGAGCTTGATTGTCAACCTTCTGATGACCTCGGCCTTCTGATGAGCTTGGCCTTCCAGTGAGCTCGGTTGTCAACCTTCTGAGGTGGTATGACCCCACAACAGGTTTTAATTTATAAATACAATAATCATAGTAATGCTTTGGATGGAAATGTAGAAGACCTATATTAAATATATGTTTTAGTAATTAAAAAAAATCATCCATCTTAGCCTCCATTTTTTAAATATAAGCATATATATATGTCTGTCCAACCTCACATAGCTCGATCTAGGATTAATTAACTATCCTATATAAGACTTAGATAATTATATTTATAATAAACTATTATGGTTAAGAGGTTAGATGGCTCGGATGGTTGGGTTAACTCTACTCTCATGTACATGAGATATTGTTCGTTTTGGCTCATGACTATCTTTGGGCTTCTATGGGTCTTAGGCTTTAGTAAGCCTTGGTCATTTGGAGCTTCATGATTTTATCTTTACGGAGAGAGATAAAATTTCAATCCATATAAGCCATACTCTCTCTTAACTTATAATTGATATGGGACTAAAGATGTTATCCCCTACAATATGAACATTATCTGACCTCAGTTGGATCAATCATGAAGCCAACATAGCTTAATATAATAAGTGAATTTCAAAATATTAAAAATGATATGAGTTTAAGAATTAGATCAATTAATTTAAGAACAAACCAATCCTAATAAATTGGATATAATAAAGGTTCAAGAAATACCTCTGTTCAATATTGTCATGGGCAGATTGGGTTTTCCATATATTAGATAAGTTTTATCTTAAGATATTTCATCTCCTTCCCTTTCAAAAATATGTTGTCTTAAAATTTCAAGTCAAAACTTGAGTTTTCTTAAATATATATCTCATTTGGACAGACTTTCTTGTCCTTATTTGATCAAACTTCATGACTTCATTTGGATAAAGGATATTGCTTCAACTTATTTGTAGAGATCTAATCTTCTATGGATAAGAATTGAGATATTCAAGAAAACTTTATTGAAGGCTCATTGTCAGTGTGCTGTCTTTTCAAGGAAGAACTTTCATCTACCCCCCGATTTCCATCAAGGTCTGACATTATGTTGATGATCTCGATAGCAGTCTGATTGTGATGGATTGGTTGCTGATTGTACTGAGATAGTTTCTTGAGGAACTACCTTTAGTTGCTACTCTATGGTATATTGAAGTGGAGATGAAACTGTTGTATGTCAACCATCACTAGGGGTAAGGTTGAACTATCTCTGGTGTGACTCCTGAAGAAGGATGGAGTTAGATTTTGTGCCTTCTCTACTATTTTCATAAAAATTGGATGAATATTCTTTCTCTAGTGTCAATCTGTTGCAGCAAGGCTTTAAATCATTGGGGAGAACTCATGCTAGAGAGCTAATTTAGGTTGAGTCGATGTAGATCGTCGATCAACCTGCAAAGAAGTCTTGAGAACCAAGTGGAGTACCCTCTAGTTTAGGATCCTTCGATGCCTAAGTCAGCTGAGATTTTGAGAATAGATAGTAGAAAAAGAAGGCTTGAAGGCAAGAAAAGAGGGTTTGAATGAAAAGAATTTGATCTTTCTTTAGTGGAGAACTCGAAAGCAGATTTTAATAGTGTTGATGTTGTGAATCTTGTGCTTAAACTTACTTCTGGAAGGATACCTTATCCTTCTATTTATAGAAAAAAATTATTTGGACCGTTCAGACCGTTTGAAGTTTGTTAGGCCATTAGTTTGTTACAATCAAATGACCAGCTGGATAGCAGCTGTGGATCGTTAGCCCATATGGAGACTGGCTGTAGCATAGCTAAGAGGATAGCTATAGTGTAGCTGTATGACAGCTGTATCAAAATTAGAGTTCTGAATTCTTCTCGATACTGAGTTGAATACTGTATTGGAAGATCGATTTTTATCCGATCTCATCTTGAGATGATGTTGACAATCGCTCATTATTGGTAAGGTTGGTGATAACCCGATCTTGGTATGAACATGCTCTTAAACATGATTTTGGAAGAATGAAGATATCTATGATGGTAAATTACCGATCTTCACCTAAATTATTATTCATAGGATAGCTGAAAACCAACCTTGCTTCATAACAAGACTTAAGCAAGCCATTGGGCCTACTAACATGACTGTGAGGGTGGTATATTGCAGATGTGGCTAGCTATAATTCTGTAAATGTAACTTGGTATCTTGCTAATGCGAATCAGTAAGCATTCCAGATCGATATTTAACTGACCTACCAGCTGTAGTTTTAGATGCAAAGATTGTAGATGAACTTCATAAGATGATTATTGTAGATAATATAGGAGTTGACATCGGCTATTGACCAATGTGCATTAATGTAGATTGGTAATTTGCTTGCCTGAAGTCTTTTTGATTATGCCAATCATTTAGATTATTATGTAATCAAAGTATCTAACTGCAAATCAATATTTGATGGAAGTGGTCTGGAAACATTGTTATGTATTTAAAGATCGGTTAGATTCATATGAATTGTATCCTTTGACCTATAGATTGGTAACATGCCGATTTCAACTAATGTGGTTGACTAAAATTGATATCCCGCTAATATAAACTAAGTAGGTCAGCCTTCTGATGAGCTTGATTGTCAACCTTCTGATGACCTCAGCCTTCTGATGAGCTCGGCCTTCTAATGAGCTCGATTGTCAACCTTCTGAGGTGGTATGACCCCACAACAAGTTTTAATTTATAAATACAACAATCATAGTAATGCTTTGGATGGAAATGTAGAAGACCTATATTAAATATATGTTTTAGTAATTAAAAAAAAATCATCCATCTTAGCCTCCATTTTTTTTGGGCCTATGTAATCGATAACATGATCTGGTAAATCGTCTAATATAAATCTTACAATTATCAAATGGTGCACACCTAACATAGATTGTGTTGACCTCATCAAATGGTGCACAATTTAAGTCAATCCTACTATGATCCTAAGACCTAAGCCCCTATACCTTATATAAAAACTTAGCATGAGATGCATGCATATTACAAGTGCTTATTCTTGCCTTTCTTTTCTTAGAAAACCAAACTTGCTCAACGATCACTGCCTCCACTTCTTGAGAAATTCTTGCGTGGGCCACACCTCGGTGGACGAGCCAAATCCCATGGTGGATAACACACCACATTACCCTTGTATTTCATGAATTCCCGATTGCGCGTTATCCACCATGCATGTGCTCCAAGATTTGTGTTGGTCCACCTAGGCATGGCCAAGGCAATAATTTCTCCCACTTCTTGTTCTCTTTTTTCTCTCTTCTCCCCCATCCGCAAAAAAATCCAATCCAAATCCAATGGCAACTTCTATGAAGGATGTGCTAGGCAAGCTCAACCAGCACCCCATACGTCTTCCTCCTGACCAAGATCATGGGCGAGGCCCGCAACATCCCGAACAACCCCTCGACCTCATCCATCAAATGCCTCGACCTCTCCTCCTCCTTCCTTCTTCTCCGACCACGAGTTTTGAATCTCCTCATCCTCTTCCATCTCTACCACTCCCTCCGCCACATTCATGATCATGATCGTACTCTCCCCATCGACTCTCTTGCTGCTTCCTCCATCTGCCCCTTCATCTTCTGCAACCTCCGCTTCGCCACTGCCTCCTTCGACCCATTCTGCTCCTTTGGCCGTGGCCTCCTCCCTGATGGCAAGTCTGTCGCCATCATACACCTCGACCCCCCTCCACCTCCTCCTTTTTCTTCTCCTTTGATCTTCCAACCGTGAGTTTCGAATTTGAAGTGCAATGATTTTACCAAGAGAATTTTTTTTCCACATGATAGATGGAGGCATCAACATTGTTCCACATGGCAGATGAAGGCTCTAGTAATGCAGATGCCTCCATTTTAATATAGATACATGCATATGTATACATATTAGATATCACTACAGTGGTTAAAATAAATTTCTTAGCCATATGTTAAAGTTCCAGAGGTTTCTGAGAAGTTAAATTAATGCTTCTTCTAATTTTCATTGTATTAATAAAGTTTGAATTAAAAGTGTGATTAGCCATAACGTCCAGCTAAGATGAGAAGCAAATGAAAAGACTCATGTACAACAACATTTAATGCGATGCTAAAGCCCTAACTAGGATTTATCCAGCTTGCTAATCTTGCATTCAATTTTTTGATGTAAATAGCATGGTTGTTATGCACTGCATAGTGCACAAAATTCTATAGCATGTAAAGGGATTTTCAGATAGAGCAACATGATCGACCAAACTATTGCAAACTTCCTAATCATCGATCGACACTACTAAAAAAAAGACTACGGCAGCGGTTTGTAGTCGCTGCCGTAGCCCAAAAAATTACTGTCATTAATTATGGCAGTGGTTATTTAACCGCTACTGCTGAAGCCATCGTCGTAGCTCTATGATAGCAGTTATTATAGCGGTTGTTTGAACCGCTGCCACAGATAGCCTATTGCAACGATTTATAAATCGTTGCAATAGATCGACCTATAGCAGTGGTTATGTAATCGCTGTCATAGGTTATCTATGGCAGCGGTTACATAACCACTATCATGGATAATCTATAGCAGCGATTTCATAATCACTGCCATAGATCTAATGCATAGCGGTTGGCACCATTTGCATCAGAGACCTATGACAGTGGTTGGCACGGATATGACAGTGGTTATAAAATCGCTGTCGTAGATCTTGAATAATTAAAAAAATTAAAATTTTTATTTTTTTATATATTTTATCTGATAAATATAGATATATAACATGAAAAAATATAATAAATATAAAAATTATTTTAAAATACTAAAATTTTATTCTCAAATAAAATTTATTATAATATTTTTTAAAAAATAAAATATATCAAAAATCTTCTAAATCTACATCATCATCATTGTCATCAGGAGCCGGAGCTGAAGCTGGAGCTGAAATATGGACCAACATATTCTCGAAGCTCATGACTCCAAAATGCATGCTGAGCGTCGATATCATATCTCTCACGATGTTCTCTAGATGAGATGTGTGCTCCTCAGCCTGATCTGTCCATGTCGTAGCATGATCTGCCCATGCCAACATCTCCTCAAGCTCCTCCCGACTGATGACACTGAAAGTCTATGAGGAGATGCTCGTCTTGGACCAGTAGCTCATCGGCATATGTTCGAGCCTGCATCGGATCCTTCCAAAGTATTCAAGCCTCAAGATCTGAGATAGATGGTCATGGGGCTCAGAGGTATCTGGGCCCTCGCTCGCGAGCGCATCTAACTGATCTTGTAATTATAAAAAATACTATAATACTAATCATATATACTAATATATTTAATACTTATAAAAATACACTCGATCGCGGCGTTCATCGGCATGCCCGTCTTGTCCGTGCGATTGGATCAAAAGATCTCGCTATAGCTGGACATCATCCTATCTCTCATCAGCTATAACAAAGAATAAATTTATCAAAAAGATGATAAAAAATATGAATTTAATTTATCTAGTAAGATTTAGAATTAATTATCTCTCTATGCACATGATTGATCATAGAATTGCGATTTAGAGTATGCGTATACTCCTGGGCTACACGATTCTCCTAGTTCTGACGAAAGATAGCCTAAAAATTATTTAAATAAATAATAAATATTTAAAAAATATTTAAATAAAATTTTAAGTGTATTGAAAAATTCAAAAGTTAGGAATTTACATCAAACTCTTGGCTCCTCCAGTGTCTAACCATCCTCTCCTATTGACTCGAAGGACAGTCCTATATCTAGTTACTAGCTCTTTCAAAATGTCTCATTGGTGCCCGAGTCATTCTCTGTGGAGCTTGACCTTATAACCTCGGTACAACTCTCCGATCTTCCTCAATTGGACATCTCGAGCTCTCTTATGATCGAGAAAGTCGTACCTCTTCTATACAAAATTATCAAAAATTAGTTATAAAATTATTCTAATCAAACATATATAGTGTAAACATATAAAATGCATAAATATAACTAAGATGCGCGTACATACCCATATCTCCTTCCATACCCGATCTCTTACAGCAGCATCCATCAAACGTCAGTCTCTGGACTCTATGGGAATGATGTTTGACCGTCTTATGAACACTCCAAAAAAAGAATGCATCTTCCGTGCAATCTCTCCTATCGAGCTCTCCTCCGCATCGTAATAGACCATCACCTGATGCTGACAGTTTCACACGTGTGCCATACGTGTGGGATCGTAAAATATCCGACTGGATGATGCACCTGCAATGCAAATACGTTATGCAAATATATAAGTATATAAATACTATATAAAAAATAAAGTTGTGCTAATGTAATAAAAACGTACACTCAAATGTCTGTGTGGTAGCATATATTTCAGATATGGATGATAGTAGAGGCTCAGCTGTCGGTGGAGTAGATACCATCGATGGAGTAGATATCATCGGTGGAGTAGATGTCGATGGTGGAGGTTCCTGAGCAATCGATGCTGAGGTAGATGGAGAATGCTCCGATCACTCCTCGAATGTTGAACTGCACGTAACCCACCGAGGGACAGGGGTGAAAGCTAGATGGAGTTTCGATGCCATCGTGATCTGCAACATTAATAAACATTAATCAATATAACATGTTGAACAATAATATTAGTATAGCAATAATAAATAGTCTCTAATATGTATACTAATCAATTGACGGATCTATCGTTATGCAATGCAATAAACAAAAGCAACAAAATATAAATATCTAAAAAATATTATACGATAAATTCTACAACATGAATTACATTCATAAATAATTAAGGATGAGTAACAGTCGTAGATCCAATCTCTTGTGCGAACCTTGGTGTTAATTCAGAAATCTGAAAGAAGAATAAAGTAGATGATGGTGGCACCTTAAGACTTAAAGTTGGAACCTTAGAGAGATATATCAAATTTTATTCGCTCAGAAGTTGAGCCGGCTCCGTACCTGAGATATCCAGCTTGGCTCCTCCTCCAGTCGGCTCGATTATGGTCGAGTCAGCTCGACTGTGTGCCATTTCCTCGATCACTCCCTCTCTCGATCTCTCTCACCAGCAACGACGGCGAGGCTGAATCCCTTCCTCTTAGCTTTTTCATCTCTCGAACTTCCTCTCTCTCTCTCGATCTCCCTCGTCGGTGAGGTCGGATCCCATCCCTCCCTCTCTCACTCTCTCGATCTTCCTCAATCTTCCTTGCCAAGAAGGCTGAACCCCATCCCTTCTAGTGATGCCTGCGAGGTCGGACCCTCTCCCTCCCCCTCTCTCTCTCGATCTCCCACTCTCCCTCTCTCGATCTTCCTCATCGAGGCCTGACCCCCTCCCTCCTAATGATGGCAGTGAGGTCGGATCCCTTCCTTCCTCTCTCCCTCTCTCGATCTCCCTTGCCGATGATGGTGGCAAGGTCGGACCCCCTCCCTCCCTTCCACTCTCGATCTTCCTTACCGACGGTCGACGAGCGATTGGCCCTCTCTCTCTCTCAATCTGTCGGTCTTCCTTTCAGTCTCTTTGTTTCTTAGTTTCAAATCTCGAAATCAAGTTCGATTTTTCGGGATCCATTAGGGTTTGGATCTGGTACTTCAAGTATAGATCCATCGGATATTCAGATTCGGATCCAGTATCAGTAATTAAAATTAGATCCGAATCTGAATATCCAGATTTTGATCCAAAAACTACGACATATAGATAATTATAATATTTATAATAAATATTTATAATATTTATTATAAATATTTTATAAATTATTATAAATATATGATTAATAAATAATACTGTAAAATTAAAAAAAAATTATACCTATGGCTATAGAGAGCGGGTCGCATCGAAAACTCTGAGAATCGTCGACGATGACGCTAGAAAAGGACGACAACACTACAGGTAATCTATGAAAATAAAAGTAGATAGTGAGATAGAGAAGAAAGAGAAAGAAAAAAGAGAGAGAGCAGGGGTGGCCGGGATGGGGCCAGAGGAGGAGGCACAGTGACGAGGAGGCTCGGAGGCATAGTGATGGAAGGGTCGACGATCGAAAGGAGTATGGGGGTGGAGGGCGGATGAGAGGTGCGAGGAGGGTGGCCAGAGATTGGGGGCTAGGGGGTAGTAGGGTGGCGGGAGAGCGGCCGGATGGGGGAAGGAGGGCGGCCCGGTGGGGTGGCAGGGGGCGGGGAGGGCCCCGGGATGGGGGAAAGAGGGGCGCCTAGGGAGGGGGGGGTGGCTGCTGGGTGGCGTGCGGGTGTGAGGAGGGCGGCTGGGGATATAGCGAAGGGGGAGGGAGAAGAAGGACGACGTCGTCGGGGGGAGGAGGGCGGCACCGATCATGGGGGAAGAAGCCTTAACGGCAATAGAGAGGAGGGAAAGAGAGATCGAGCGCGCACGGAAGGAAAGCAAAATAAATTTAGGAATTTTTATCCTAACTTATGGCAATGGTTATCGAACCGCTGCCATAGATCTACGACAGCGGTTATCCAAAATTACTTTCATAGATCTACAGTAGTGGTTCTATAATCATTACTGTAGATCTATGGCAGCTGTTTTTGATAACCGCTGTCGTAGGTTGAAAATAATTTTTTTCTTATTTTTTTTTTAAATATTATATAATTTTAAAATTTAATATCCATCTTTACCGTTCATTATCTAAATAATTATCATTAGAGCATCATCGCAAAAGATCGCCTCGATCCGATGGCCCTAGCTTCATCGATCAAAAAATTTGATTTCGACGATACGAATGATGATGCAATGATCTAATAGATGAAGACCTCGGATGGATCCAAAAACTTGCAACGATAATTTTGATGATATTTGTAGTACACTATCAAAGTTTCACTTCAATCGAATATCGTTATTCATGATCAATTTAGTATGAAATGATTTCGACTGTTAAATTAGAAACAAGCGATCAAAGGATTAAACGGCGTCTGATTATGAGATAATTTTTTAGTTAAATAATTTTTATTATAATTTTAAATATTTTATATGATGATGATAGTAAAATTTAAATCATTTTCGTATAAACTATTCATATTAAGCAGATATTGCAAAAGCACGAGCATAACAAACAGTAAATTTTAGAATGGTTATCAGAAGACGTATAGTTTTAAATCGTTCTTCATCTCACAAGTTAAATTTTATAATCATCACCATAAAAAATGATTAAAGTAGTAGCTAAAATCATTTATAAAAAAAAATCTCATAATCAAACATCATTTGGTCCTTTGATCACTCGTTTATCATTTAATGGCCGAAACTAACCTATACTAAATTGACCAAGATAACGATATCCGATTGAAGTAAAACTTTGATAGTACGCTACAAACATCACCGAAATCATCGTTGCAAGCTTTCGGATCCATCGGAGGTCTCCATCTATTAGATCATCACATCGTCGTTCGTGATCATCGAAATCAAATTTTTTTGATCGACGAAGCTAGGGCCATCGGATCGAAACAATCTTTTACGACGACACTCTAATGATAGACAATGAACAATGAAAATGGACATTAAATTTTAAAATTATATTATATATATATATATATATATGGCAACGGTTATAATTAACCGCTACCATAAATAAGCTTATAGTAGTGATTCATACTAACCGCTACTATAGATCCGACTTATAGCAGCGGTTTTACTAACCGCCACTATAGGTCCGATTTATAGCAGCGGTTACAATGAACCGCTGCTATAGGTCGACCTATAGCTGTGATTTTTTGTAACCACTGTTATAGGTCCGACCTACGGCAAAAACTGCTTCCATAGGTCAGATCTATGGTTAACGAAAATCGCTGCCGTAGGATCTATGGCAGCGATTTCGAAAACTGCTGCCATAGTATGCACTGCTATAAATCATTTTTGTAGTAGTGCGAGTCAATCCTTGAATTATTCAACTTGAAGATGGGGGACCTAGTAACTTATTTATGAATAATTTAAATCTTGACGGCTGCAAATTAAAGCATATTTGATTTGAGAGGAGTTGCATTTTTAGAATGAGAATAGGAATGAGTCACTCCTATTCCAATCATTTGGTTAAGGAGAGTCCTATTGTTATTCCGATTCTAAGGAAGAATGAGAATCTCCCAATCTCCTAAATTCAATCCTTACTCTTCCCTAGTATTTAAAGCCCATTTCAAAACCAATTCTTATTTTGATCACAAGCCAAATGTATCAGGAGATATAGTCATTCTAATTTTTATTCCGATTTCAATTGTGATTTTGGTTCCAATTTTGATTGCAAACCAAATACGTCTTTAATGGTGTAATTCACTGCTAGTATTTATAATATACTCTATTATTTAGGCCTCTGCCCCACTTACTTTACATAAATTCATATGTTACCTTATTTTTCTTCTTTGTACATTATATGTGTTGTCAATTATCTAAGTTCTCATCAAATACAAAATCTTTTGCTTGAAGTCAATTGTCCCTAAACAAAGAACCTGCAAGTTGCGACAACACTTTCACCCACTAAATGTAGCGGTATGAACAAAAAATTCAAAATGTGGTCAAAGAAAAGTTAGGCAAGGCATTTCTAGAAAACTATTTTAAGGATAGTTAATTTTCTCACTATTGATGCAGACGGCAACTTGAAAATGCTAACCCTACAATACAATGCCTAACCAAGAAAAATTAAGGCTGAGCTTAGAATTTCTCTCACAAGAACTATACCTAAAGAAGAAGAAAAATATTGGAATAAATAGAGATAAAAACTCAGAAAAGAAAGTTCTTTTAGACTGGGTTTCTCAAATCCCGATCGATGTTTAATGACCGCATAAGTTTCTTTTCATAGATAAAATGACGCAACACTACTATGGATTAGATATGTTTCTTTTGAGAAACAATATAACTCTCTGTAACTTATTGCAGAAATCCCCAACAACTAGAAACTTTTTAAGAAATTAAAGCTCTTTAAAAATTCAGATTATTAAGACTTCTCATCAAATATAACTTCTTAAAAAAGTTTTAACTGTTTAAAATTATCATCATTTTTTATTATTGTTTTAGGAAATATTTATAGGACACTAAATCTGTTTTGGAATTTCTTTTAATTATATCATTTAATTTCAATAGCATAACTAGCTAAGGTCAGTCAATTTACTCTATAATTGCATGGAAAGCAGGTTTGATTGAACCAAGGTGGAGAAATAAAAAAATTATACCGATCCAATCCACTTTCTTAAGGCAGGCTGACTTTTAGGGCCTAAAACATCTATTTCAGAATCCGATCTAACTGCATGGTTTGGGTGAATGTGGAGCTATAGGTTGAACGTTGCAGAATTAATTGATGTGCGCAAGCCAGTTAGATTGGCACATAAATATGAAAACTTGCTTCGAGACAGAGACCTGAGTTGATCAAATTACGAAGCAACTTCAAAAGATAGATTAATGTCATTCATCATGCTGATCAAAATTGTGGATCACAAAATTCGAATCAGGACTGGTGCTACATTGTGGATTGCTCCTCGCATGAAATGATTTTTTTTTTTTTTTTTTTCAAGATGCTGATTTAAAATGATGAATACCAATAGCAGTTGGCCACCTCAAAATTAAGCTTTTACGTGGCACATTAATCAACTTAATTGCATCATGAACGTTGTGACAGCAGTGGGTATCTTAACAGTCATTTCATTTCAGTTGTAACAATGCACTAGCAATTTTAAGCTTTTTTATGTCGGTGTCTGCGAGCATTTATATGCATCTCTGTGTATCTACATATACGTGCATGTGGCCATGCATGTGCACTTCCGTGCATGCATGCATGCATGTCAGAGGAGCAACGGAATACCAGTTCTGAAGTAGCTAAAATGTGGAAGATCCACAAGAGTCGATTCAAGGGCTAACCCCCACCTAATTTACAATTCAAAAGAAATTGCAAATAGTGATCAACATCACTAGAATGACATGAATAGTCTGAATTCCCTAGCACTCTGGGAGTCCTTGGGCCACCAAATCGTACCCGCCATCACGCACTTAACTTTGTACCAGTGTCTCATCTTCCAACGTGCTGGACTAGTAATGGTAATGGATCATCATTGGAAACCACATAGGTTTCATTGTAATCCGTTTAAAAGAGGGGAAAGTATGGAGTCATGATGCAAGGGCTAGCAATATAGGCGGCTTGCATGAATAGCTAGCTAGCACCAGATGAGAGGATCTTTTCTATGCCTTGCAATGATTTATGGTGGTGAACTGTGGAGGTAGGATTGCAGATTGTGACACAATCCGGTACCTTTCATACTTGCGGAGCACCTCATCATGACCTCTCTATTCCTTTCCTTTTCATTTTGAAAAGGTCCACTGAGCAAATGAGGTTCCCATGACATAAAGCCAAAGGACATTGCGAGTTCCCTTTCTATATTTTCCCCTTTTCTTCCGTCCCATTAAGCTCCGAATCAAGCTTACCAGGATCAGTTCGTTGGGGATCCTAAAAGATCCTGACAGTTGCTTTCCATCTTACGATCATATTTTTGTGACCCAAAAACTACATGACAAACAGAAGCATTTAAAAAAAAAAAAAAAAGAGGAGCATTGCAGCATCCCTTCAATCAGTTCATGGTTACGTATGATAATTTCACAAAGTACTCTGAGGAGCACAAATTCTTTGTGAGCGGAGGATGAACATGGCAGTAGATGCAGAGTTTTTCTCTGGTGGTTCATCAATGTTATTAAGTAATTAGATAATAATGCAAGTTGAAATGCTTTTACGTGATTAACATGTACAGTCGTATATTCACTCTCAAATGCAGTATCCATCTTTAATTTTGTGGTGGTTTGCCACACCGGTTAATCAAAACGGCTTGGTTAGGGGTGAATCAAACGGAGTTAATGATTCGCAAGAAGAAATTTCTTTCACTGGAAAACCTTTTTTAGGAAGTTGATGCCTGGATATATAATGTTCGAAAGAAAGGTTTTTGTATGTCTGGTTGATCATGAAAATATGCATGGCACATTCTAAAGCAGTTGAGCATCTATATTTCTGCAAAATTCTGTAAAATACCTATTATATTTTTAATAAAGCGAAAGATCTCTTTCCATTCTATCTAAAAGCTTAAGGGCATATTGGAAATTAAACCTTTTTACATTCTAGGTAGATTTTTCTTTCCTATAAAATATGTGAGAATATTATTTCCTTTCCATCTCTCTTTCCTTTAAAACCTCCAACCACGCATAATGCTTTTCTTTATTTTTCTTCTTACGAACCAAACGAGTCCTAAAATAATCAAGCGGGCATGCATCATATGCGACAGTATATGTACCCATGAAATTGCATCCTTCAAGCATTACCAGACTAGAGCTTTTAAAATAGCATGAACGTGAGAATTGATGATAATAAGGTGGATGCCACCTACCACAGTACCCCGTGATGTTAAGGTGGATGTTGTTCATGGAGGTATTGTTTACGGTAGTCATCATCCACGCGTAGCACGTTCTACCATTTCTTCTCAGAAAAATAGCATATTCTACCACCAAAAGATCTGTTATATCTACTGTTTTGGTTCTTTTGGAAGGCAATCTCCTACTCTGGAATCTATATCTCAAAGTTCCTCCCTCAAACCATAAAAAAAAGTGTTCCATGGGTGTACCTGGTGATTATTTTATGGATTCGGCCGTTCTTTGTAGTCATGTTTCATTTGAAAACTCAAATGCTGATCGCATCATGCATTTTAAGGATGCAGGTAGCTTAAGCTCCTTAGTATTACAAAAGTACAAAAAGAAGCTGTAAGGCTGCCACAAGGAACAAGTAGGTTCTTAGGTTTTTCTTCTATAGTTGTTGTTCTGCAACTTTTCCTCCTCCATGCTATAACTCTGCGTGTATGTGCACAGTCCTCAGCACCATATTTAGGCTTATGACTCGTGCAAGCAGTTTCACTTCTTGCAAGAATAATTATACTTAATTCAGTGTTTGGCTTTTCTTGTTCTGTTCTTATTTCTCTTGGTAAGACCAATACATTTCGTTCGCTCAAAAAGATTATACCTTGGTGAAAAACCGGCTTCCAACAACTACTTAAGTTTATTTGACAAAGCAAATATATTCTTGGGGTGAACAATTATAAAGTTAATTTTTGTGCTCATGCATGCTTTGCTAAAGAAGGTTTACCTCTATCTTCCTATACTAATTATATGATCGATTTTTCAATTTTTTTCATAGTTCCTTACTTTCTTCACGGAGCTATACTTCGGAGAAATCCATATGTGAGCTATAAAAACTGCATTTTTTTAACTATATAATAGATCATTGAATCGTTTCAAATCGGTATAAAGGATGAAATCAATCGGTGATGCTTTAGAAGGCAACTATCTCCTACTTGGGAATCTGCACCTTAAATTTTCCTCCCATAATTACCTAGAGATGTTTCATCATTGGTTTATCCAGGGATTCTTTTATGGATTCGGCTCCTTCTTGAACTTCGCTTACAATGCTCGTGTTTCAGTTCAAAGCTCAAATGCTGATCACATCATCCAATTTAAGGACATCGGTAGCATAAGCTCCCTCGTATCACTAAACGAGAAAGATATTGCAAGGCTGCGACAAGGAACAAGTAGGGTCCTTCCTTTCCTGCTGTCGCTGTTGTTCTGCAACTTTTTCTCCTGCCACATCAATCCAATACGAGGGGTACGTTCTTCATTCTATACATCTGTGCGTCTGTGCACCCTTGGATCATCTTTAGGCTTATGATTAAGGAAAATAGTTTCACTTCATGCAACCATAATATATATAATCCAATATCGGGCTCCTCATGGTTTATTATTCTCTTGCTACGACTCATATATTCGTTCACTTAAAGAGATTATTACCATTGTGGTGTGGCTTACACAGGCTTCCAATAAATGCAAAGGTTTATATTTGACAAAGCAAATATATTCTGACGGTAAATAATCATAAAGTTGCCTTTGTGTTCATGGTTTGCTGAAAAAGGTTTAAGTAGTCTTTCTTTCTATGCTAATTAACTATATGGTCGGTTTTTCACTTTCCTTTCAAAGTTCATTATTTTCTTCCAAAAGCGATACTCTTGAGAAATCCATGCATGCAGAATCTTATTGAGCTACAAAAATTGCATTTTAACTAAAGTATCGGGCCATTGAATCATTTCAAACCAATATAAAAGATGAAATTCCAACACTGTAACTAAAGGCATTTATAAAAAGAAGACAAATAACCATAATGATGCTTCTAGAAGTAAAATGATATTTTATTTTCATATTTAATAATTATCTGAATGTCGAAAAGAGAAATTCCAAAGCAAATGTAAATGTTCCTTATATTAGATGATTGAAGAATTATTTTGCAGGGATGTTTCGTAAGGATAGAAAAATATTTTGCTGCCAATGTAACAAAAGTTCATACTATTTCTCTTCTGAAATGATTTTCAAATTCTTTTTAAAAGAATAAAAACGACAGATCAACATTTCTAGCACAACATACATGTCTTCATGGTGTTCAAAAAAAAAAACTGATTACTTGTGCAATATTTAACAAGGTTTGGGAAAAAAGAAATTGCATTTTTAAGTAAGTTACCATTAGCTAATAATAAAGCATATCAGATAAAAATATTAATGCGTCCTATATGAATGTTAAAGAGCAGTAGCATTATCAAATAAGAAAGAAGAGAGCATTCCTTGGAAAATATTATAAATTATTTATATATACCATATTTGACTGCAATTATAACAGAACCTGTTCCTCTAGGAAGTTGTATTCTTTTCTGCAATTTGTACAATCAATGTTCAATTATCTATCAATGTATGTCACTTTCTTAAACTTCCCATTCCCAAAACTTTTATGCTTTTCCATTTTTTCTTCCATTGCTCAAATCATCCGTTCTTTATTCCATCCATTTCCCTATTTCATGCTTATTTGGTGAAAAAACCGAAGCCCTGGTATATGCAAATTTAACTTGATTTCTCTGAACTTTGAACCAAATCATCTCATCTCTAGAAAGCTCATTTTAACTCTCCATTTGCCCTTCAGGGGAACTGTTAACTTGTAACAATATCTTCTTCTGTCTCGAAGTCATATGACAATTAAACTCTTCCAAAGGCACTGCTACACTTTCCTTCTCCATCATAAATCCATTACATTCTGCCTAAACCTATCTCTCTAGCTGGCATATATATGATCAGTTAAGTTAACAAAGATCAGGACGTAATTTTTCTTGCCATAACATAATATAAAGCAAAAGGTAATTTTTAATTAACAAGGTAAAGTATGTTTCTCACAAAAAAAAAAAAAAAGGTTGGCACCTTAATTTTATTAATATATTCATGCTTTCTAAGTATAAGAAGAACGAATCCTGTAAACCGATTTCATCGACCTGCTTACCTTTTTCGACTTCATTTTGTTTATCAAGCACTCTAACTCTAACAGTACCATTTTCCATTTTATTATATATATTCCTTGAGTTATGATAACACTGAGACAATCTTAAGGTCAATCATGTATATTACAAGATGGAGTGCCGTAACCTGCGCTGACATGGTATTCTAGTCTGTCTGAAGAAATCATGTGTTCCAACATTAATTGAAAAATATGAGTGTAAGCCAGAGAGGTGAAATCATGGTTTCCTTAGAAAAGAATGATTCATGGCAGTGCCTCGAGGAGGGGGAGAGAGAGTGAGAGAGAGAGAGGAAGCAATCCATGTAGATATGATAGTATAATGCAACATACACCAGTCTTCTCGCAAAAGGTTGAGATGCATGACACTAATGAGAGCGAACACGCACACTGTAACACCAAGAAATGCAGCAGTTTCCTCCTCTTATCATTATCTTTCATCTCATTCTTCCTTATATTCAGGCCCAAAGGACGAAAGGTGACGAGGGTCACATCGATCCATCAATCTCCAGTAAAGGGAGAAACAGAGGCCGCGTATATAAATATTTTATGCACCCCAAGTAAAAGAAGTATGAAGGAACAACGAAAGACGAAGAAGAATGAGAAAAAGGAGGTTTACACTATTTCTTTCTTGGGTTCCGTACTCAGATGCCATGCATGGGCAAAAGACTAGCAGTGCTAGGTTGGAAGACATGACCCTCAGATAAAATAAACTAAGCCAACAAAGGTTAATACTCTATCCCTCACACAATAAATATATGGAGCAAAGCAAACCAAACAAAACCCACCGCTCGCTTCCGGGTCTTCCTGCTGCCTAACTACTTACCAAACCAACTCAGCGCGTCGCGGTCGCCCATTTCTCAGACTCCTTCAAACCCGCCGGCAATCCCAAGAAGTCCAAGGCATGGAAAGAAGGGAAAAAAAAAAAAAAAAAAGGAACAGAAGAGAGCTGGCTAGCTAGCTATCTCGAAACATTTGTTAGATGCAATCGATATGGGAGGAATGGAAAGAAACCGGGATCGATTCCAACGCTGCATTCACTGAAAACTAAGATTAATAAAATAGCTCAGAAAATGGGTGAAAGACTAGGCCTGCTGAAATGTTTTTTGGAGTAGCAATTGCAATTGCTTGCTTAATTAGTTGTAGCTAGCTAGGGTCTGGGGTGGTGGGGAAAGAACTGGGTACCGGCCATGAATGCACTGAGTGGAGTCGGGTACAGCGACGAAGGATCCAGCAGTCCGGCGGAAGCTGGCGCAGTACCGGCACCGGCAGCGGTGTTCGCAGCGAGAGTAGTGGCAATGGCAGCTGCAGTAGTGACTGATGGCGGCAGCTGGCGGCAGGAAGAGGAGGAGGATTCACCGTGGTGGAATGTGGCCGCGAGGGGTACGTCGTCGTCGTGAGGGAAGGGGGCGCCGAATCGGGTCCCTGGTCGTAGAGGATGCCCTTGAACACGTGCCCGCCGATGCTGACCGCCGTCTGGTACGCGAACTCGTCCTCCGCCTCGTCCATGGGGCTCACGCGCACGCAGCGGAACACCGCCGCGGAGCTCACCTCCGGCCGGGAAGCTCCATCGCCTCCATTACCCCACCTCCTCCTGCTGCCAATAACGCAAGACTTATATCGGCGGTTCTATGGGTTTAACACATATGCACGATATATAGATATATAGAAATGTACCGTTAGTTTGTTTGCATTAATGAGAGGGTGTAGTGGTGAAGTAGACAGGAATCACGCAAGGGGATTCGGGGAACAGTGGAGATGGGGTAGGGAGGACATAGTGGCGTGATTTTTGTACTGATACCTGACGAGGTGTCCGTCGCGATGGCGGTGGGGAGGCGGGGGCAGATCTCTCTGGGCCTCTTGGAAGGCTCTCCGCTGACACCGACAGCGGCGGATCGGAGGGAATGCTGGGTTGCTGGAAGCTGGGAGGCGGTGGCGAGCTGCTGCTGGCGCTCGCGGCGCTTGGCGGCGGGGACCCAGGTGCTCTTGACGTGGGTGGGGCACTGGAAAGCCGCGGCTCTTGCAGCAGGTGCGGCACCGGAGGTGGGGGCAATCCTTCTTGGCCTGGTTGCCGCAGTCCTGGCAGCTCTTGCTGCCACCGCCGCTCATCCGTCCTCCTCCTCCGCCACCGCGGACGCCGGATTGGGGCGGATGCGCCGGGGGCTCATCGGAGAAGGAAAGAAGAGAGTGCGACGATGAGGGGTAGAAGTGCTGCTGCGGTGCTGCTGTTGGTGTTGCTGGATGGTGGTGGTGGTGGTGTCTGCATCTGCTGCTGCCATAGCTCGAAGCCCCGGGTGTAGGGGATTTCTTCGCTCCTCGCCGCCACCGCTGTAGAGAAAGAGGTTCTCTGGATGGATTCCGCCTTCTTCTTCTTGTTCGCCTCCTTGACGGTGGCTCCCACCTAGAGAGAACCCTGCCATGCTCCTCCCCTCGGTTGCTGCTTATAATCCATAGCAGGAGTGCGACCAGACCAAACCGGTCACCCCCCCTCCTGTTTCCCTCTCTCTAGATCTGGTTATATTTATGAAGATGCTGATGAGCAAAAGGCAAAGCTAAGCGTGGTGTAGAGAGTTACCACAATCATATTATGCTATATAAGCTATGTGGAAGGATTTAAATTAAATTAGAGGCGGAGGAGGAGGGAATAGATGGGGGGAGGGGCGTAGGTGCTTGTACCTTGTTAATATTGCTTGGTCTTGTTTTGTCTTGGTTGCCTTTTCTTCGAGTTGTGGCTGTGGGTTTTAAAGACGGACGGATGGATGGATGGATGGATGGTTGGATTCTGGTTGCTTTGTGCTGCACCCGCAGATGCTTTCTCGTTTGTTGATCTTCTATTTCTTTCCTTCCCTCCCTTCCCTCTGCCGCTCTGCTTCTAATTTTGTCCGCACACACGTCCGGTGTCGGGATTTCATTTGCTTTTCCCTTTCTTTCTTTTCCTTTTTTTTATATTGCTGCTACTGAGAGGAGGCGGCAGCGGCAGCAGCAGCAGCGTTTGCTGCTGGCTCCTTCCTCCCCCCCCCACCCCCCCCCCCCCTCTCTCTCTCTCTCTCTTCCTTCTTGAATTCCCTGGCCTCCTCTCCTCCGTCTCTCTCTCTCTCTCTCTCCCTTTCTTATTTCCTCGTCTCTTTCTTGGCTTTGGCTCTTCTGTCTCTCACTTCCTTGAAAAGTATATTTAAGACACGGAATTGGAGCCACTGCAACGCCGCCCTCCCTGCCATAGCCTCAATTCCATTTATGACGCCCTCTCCAACCCTTCTCTTTCTCTCTCTTCTCCCACCGCGATTCCAAAACCCAATCTCAGCCTCTCTCTCTCTCTCTCTCTCTCTCTAAACAAAACAATATTAAACGTTAATATGGCTTTTTGCTCAAAACAAGAATAACGCAATACAGAGAGCTTAAGGCAAAGAGAGAGAAAGAAAGAAAGAGGGACAACAGCGACGAAGCAAGTGGCTGACGATTGGCTGAGCGTGGAATAGAAAAGGGAAAGAAATCTATCTAATCCTGTCTTTCTTGCTGCAGTACTGCTCTGTTGGTTATGGGCCACGGGGCGCCATTGATTGGTGATCGGAGGGTCATGCCGCATTCTACGTGGATGACATCGAGAGCGCTGGTTTGGCCGGTCCTTTGTTCCCGAGAAACCCGGTACTTTTCTGTGACGGGGCCTCGCTTTAGTCTCGCTATTCCTGGCCCCATTCAGCGGCCGAGCAACAAAAGCTTTCTCTCTCTTCAACCCCCTATTAAACAGTTCTACTACTGTCTTCGACGATAATTCTAATACTAGATTTTTGTCACCCACGTTTTATTATATTCTTTTTCGTACCAAATAAAAGTCTGAAAGAGCAGAAATTTTAATATATTTCATTTATCAACCTGTACGTTTAACAATTAATAAAAAATCTATTCAATACAACCACAAATATATTTAAAGAATATGGAACCAATCCTATCCAAATAATATGGATTTAACGGGCATTATCCGCAACAAAGAAAAACTAGAATATCCAAGATGCTTACAGTAGCCAATAGATTAGTAACATATTTAGTATAATGGATGGTAGTAGCTCTATTATTTTATTTGAAATAACTGATAGAGAACTCTAATTTTAAACTTTAAAATGTTAATCTTTGATAGGCATATGATATATAAAGAACACTTTAATGAGGAAAATACTGAGGAAGGGTGGAAGTGTGAGGGTAAATTACCACCTCAAGTCCGCTAGCTCCTCGTATTCCTTTCCCATCCATTGCTTTATTTCTTCTTCTTTTTTCGTTCACGATACTGCTTGTCTGGTTATAATATTTTATAAGAAAAAGATCACTCGCGCTTTTCTACGATCGTACTATGAATGATTTTCTATTGTGAAGCATTCATTGCTGCGCCGGTCCGAAATATATCCCGCCGAATTTGGCTACACTCGGCGATCTAGGAAAGCGTGCCCCTCCCCACAACTCCGCCCCACTAGTTGCTGGGTTATTAGTAGTTCCAACTTAGAGGTGATAAATATCATGTTTACTTCTCCGCTACTTTAGTTTGCTTTAATTTCTTCCAATTGCTGCCTTCCATTTGTTAAATGATCAGGAAGGATTTATTTTCTTCTTCTTTTTTTTTCCAAGAATGATTCAATCATGACACCATATATAATGGCTATGCATGCTTCAAGACAATATATATATATAGAGAGAGAGAGAGAAAGAGAGAGAGAGGTAGGAGTGGCAATTAGATCGGATCGGATCGAAAATGAATCGGATAAAAAAAGAATCATCAATTTAAATATGATTTATTTATTAAATGGATTCAAAAATTTAAATCTGAATCCAATTTTTTTATTAAATAGATAATCCAATTCAACTCATTTAATTGATTTATTAAATAGGTTAAGTGAATTAAACAGATTAAATAGATTAGATTAAATGGATTAAAAATAGATTAATCAATTTTTTTAAGATAATTTAAATGAGTTAAATAAGTTATCTAACTCAATCTGACCTAAATATTAAATAAATTAAATGAATTAGATATCTAAAATCTAAATTCGATCCAAATATTAAATAGGTTAAATGGATCTACCTGTTTATGACTCAAATTCATTTAGCCTATATCCAAACTTATTTATGATAGGTCAGATTAGTGGATTGAATCATATTTTGCTAGCCTTATATAGGGGCTACATAGCAAGGTTGGTCTATTAACATTATAATAAGTTGTTATTTGGCTTTATGTTTTAGTAAACTTGTTCTTCCATTCCTTGGTTATGGTTGATTACACTTATAAGAATTAGAATGGTGAATTAATTATGTTAGATACTTAGTATAAATTAATGAGTATAAGATACTAATAGATTACTATAGAAAATATTTAAATATGTGATTTTTGGTGCACTGATTTGGATGAAAGGTGCCCCGCATTACATTGGTCTATGGGTATCATTAACCTAGCTCCATATACATTAAATTGCAAACGCTGGTCCAATAGCTAGATCAAATAGGAGTCCAACCCGATTATCCCTAGTTTCTCTACCATGCATGATTGGCAACTCAGTCAATTGCTTAGTTTGCCTCCTTTTGGATTTATTTGAATCGCAACATCAATAGGACCACGTAGGACAATCTGACAATCCTATTGCCAATAATAAAAATAATTAAATAATGAATTTTCTGCGTCAGCTATTACATATGCAGCTACTGAAAAAGATGCAACTTATATATAATGACCATGTTTTATAAATTTGTATTGTGACAATGCCATGTATTCTTTTATAGCATAAAGGAAGTATCCTCAAAAAAAAAAAAAGAAAGAAAAGAAAAGAGCACAATGTCATTTTTGATAGAGTAAAAGATATCCCATCACTGACTCTCATCAAAATGGACTACTATCCAATCAAAATACATCCAAAATCCAAATAGTTTCTCCAAAACCATGTTTATTACGTCACACCTACTTCCAAGGGTTCTACAATTCTAATCGTTGCAAAATATTATTGATCTTGATAGGATTCAAAATCACAATCCCTTGAAAATGAGAGATGGCAGCCACTTTGCCTAATCCAGAATGAGTATATCATTCTTTGGTAACCTCATCTTTTAAATCATAAATAATTAGAATTGAGAATCCTAGCTATGATGATAATCTTGTTCTTTCTTCTTCTTTGTACATGCATAAGAGCTGCAGCGGCACTAATTATTTCATGAAATTTATTGGGATTTTTGGTTCTTTCGAGTTCTTGGAAAAAGTGCTTCTCAATGTTTGAACATGGAAGCTCCCCATAGTGGAGGAGAGGAGAGGCGTGGTTATTTTGTTAATTGCCAATTCAAAGTTGCTCTTATATTTAATTAAATATTGTTTATGTAAGTGATCATCTACTTGACCTCGTCGTATGAAATAGCTAGTGATGTACAAAGGCTTTCTGTCGTACCATAATTGTCGAGCCCTAGCGTTCTTTGGTACTAGAATAGGTATATATTTAAACATAATTAAGCATGGCATTAACTCAAGGCATGTGCATAGCAAATGTCTTGAACAACTTCAGCAAATGTGCTGATTCGATCACTTGATTAGCATTGGAGTATTTTGCAAAACTAGATAATATATATGAAATCTCTCAATTTTAGAATTCTCTAATAAAAATCAAACAGAAAGGAACGGAAAAAAAAAAAAAACTTTCTGCCTACTTGCAGCATATTCTTAAAAAGTATCATCCGGCTAACATTTATCTCATGTAACAATGATTTATTCCTCACATTAAGTTGTGGGATGGTAACATTCATGGGTAATCTCTAAAAAAACAAAAAAAAAAAAATCTATGACAACATATATAATCCTCATGATCATTTTTCTTTCTAATTCAAATATGTTTGAAAAAAAACGTCATGTGATGCTTATATTAGAAGATAAAATAGGATCAGGAATTAGGATGACAAGATGCTTCTTAAGAGTTCTGCATAAAAAAATTAGAGTAGTTGCCAAATAATTAGTCCGTGGTGCTCCTCCCATTTACTAAAGATATTAATTATGAAGTTGGCAGGGGAAGCAGGCAAATACGGTAATAAATGGTAATACGAACGTCGAATACTAGGGAATTAATAAATATGGAGATGGCCAAAAATGGATGGAGGGATGCATGGAAAAGACATTCACGGAGCCGATTTACTGGATGAATGATGTGGGGGACTCCCAATAAACGCGTCCCTGTCCCTCGTTCTCGAGCCCTGTGCGGCCCCCGGTGGTTGACCCTTTTTCCCCTCCTTTTGTCCTCTCTCGCTTTCTCTCCCTCTCCCTCTCCCTCTCTCTCTCTCTCTCACTGTCCAGCCCCAAAAATCCACCATGGCAAAGATGGAGAGAGAGAGAGAGAGAGAGAATAGAATTGGAATCCACGGCCACGGAAAAAGAGAGGTTAGAGAGCCAAGGGATTAGGGCACCATGGGCACAAATCCCGAAGCTAACAAACTCGTTCACAGGGAAAGCATGTGCCGATCCAGTATTTATTACCTAAACGTGTGAGCGTTTAAGGATAAAAGAGGCGTTGAGCCTCGCTTTCCCTTCCATTAATTAGTTGATGTTAACCCACATGCGAAGCAGCACACGAGAGGGACCTCGTGCTCCCTACGCACGAGCCCCTAACACGCGTATTCGCGCGGACAAACTGACCATTCTCTTAAATAACGATGGAATTAGCGCCAGCTTAGCAGGTCAATTATTTGAATGACATCGCAATGAAGACACTAACATGAAGCCTCCTTCTAGATGGAAGGTAGCGACAATTGCTAGATATTCCCGTCAATGTAATCTCTCGATGCATGAAGAAAGAAACCTCTAATTAGATGCAGGGTTGTAAAGAAGTCAAGGTTGTGCAAGCCATGTCGAATAACAATTGATATCTAAGCTTATTTAACCTTGGGATGAGTCTACTTGATCTTAATTCAGCAGATTCTTAAGCCAATATCTTGTCATATCCATAAATAGCTCGTTTAAAGGGCCTCCGGAGAGAGTAAACTTGTGCACGTAATTTTTGAGCTAATTACTTTAGAATGTTGGGTTTCTCTTTATCAGCCAAAGGGTGTGATGAATTCAAGTGTGGTATGAAATTGAGATTTTATTCTTTTCATGGAGCACCTTCACAACTATAAAAAAAGACTATGGCAGTGGTTCATAACCGTTGCTGTAATCCAAAAAATCATTGCCATAAGCTATGGCAGTGGTTATTTAATCACTGCTACTACACCCATCGCCGTAGCTCTATGACAGCAGTTGTTACAACAGTTATTTAAACCGCTGCCATAAATAGTCTATTATAGCAATTTACAAACCACTATAATAGATAGATTTATAGCAATGGTTATATAACCGCTGCCATAAATTATCTATAGGAGCGATTACATAACCGCTACCATAGGTAATCTATAGCAGCGATTTTTTAACCACTGCTATAGGTCTAATGCAGTGGTTGATACCATTTGCATCAGGGACCTATGACAGTGATTGGTATGAAAATGACAACGGTTATAAAATCGCTACCGTAGATTTTAAATAATTAAAAAAATAAAATTTTTATTTTTTTTAATATATTTTAACCGATAAATATATATATATATATATATATATATATATATATATATATATATATATATATATATATATATATATATATATATATATAACATAAGAAAATATAATAAATATAAAAATTATTCTAAAATGCTAAAATTTTATTATCAAATAAAATTTATTATAATATTTTTTAAAAAAATAAAATACATCAAAAGTCTTCTAAATCTATATCGTCGTCATCGTCACCCGTAGTCGGAGCCAGAGTTGGAGCTGGTGTTGGAGCCGGAGCTAGAGTTGGAGCTGGAGTCGAAATGTGGGCCAACATATCCTCGATGCACATGACTCCAAAATGCGCGCTGAGCATCGACATCACGTCTCTCATAATGCCGTCCAGATGATGCGCGCTCTTCATTCCAATCTGCCCACATCGCAGCATGATCGGCCCGTGCCAACGCCTCCTCAAGCTTCTCTCGACTGATGACACCAAAAATTTATGAGGAGACACTCATCTCGAACTAGTAGCTCATCGGTGTATGTCCGAACTTGCATTGGATCCTCTCAGAGTGCTCAGGCCCCAAGACCTGAGATAGATGGTCATGGAGCCCAGAGATATCCGGGCCCTTGCTCGCGAGCACATCTAACTGATCCTATAATTATAAATTAAAATAAAATTTTATAAAAAATACTATAATACTAATCATATATACTAATATATTTAATACTTACAAAAATGCATCCGATCGCGACATTCATCGATCTGTCCGTCTTATCCGTATGACTGGATCGGAAGATCTCACTATGACTGGGCATCACTCCATCTCTCATCAGCTATAATAAAGAATAAATTTATCAGAAAGATGATAAAAAATATGAATTTAATTTATCTAGTAAGATTTAGAATTAATTATCTCTCTATGCATAGGACCGACCATAGACTCGCGGTCTAGAGTGTGTGTATACTCCTAGACTACACGATTCTCCTGGTTTTGATGGAAAGTAGCCTAACAAGTATTCAAATAAATAATAAATATTTAAAAAATATTTAAATAAAATTTTAAGTATATTAAAAAATTTAAAAGTTAAGAATTTTACCTCGGACTTCTTGCTCTTCTAGTGTCTAGCCATCCCCTCCCACTGACTCAAAGGACAGTCCTATATCCAGAGAACAAGCTCCTCCGAAGTGTCTCGTCGGTGCTCGAGCCATCCTCTGTGGAGCTTGACCTTGTAACCCTAGTATAACTTTTCGATTTTTCTCAGTCGGACATCTCGAGCCCTCTTGTGATCGAGAAAGTCGTAACTTCGCTGTACAAAATTATCAAAAATCAGTTACAAAATTATTCTAATCAAACATATATAGTGTAAATATATAAAATGTATAAATATAACTAAGATGCACGTACTTACTCATATCTCCTCCCATATCCGATCTCTGACGACAGCATCCATCAAACGTCAGCCTCTGAGCTCTACAAGAATGATGTCCGACCGTCTTACAAGCACTTCAAAAAAAGGAATGCATCTTCCACGCAATCTTCTTATCGGCCTCTCCTCTGTATCGTAATAGATCATTACCTGATGCTGGTGGTTCCACACATGTGTCATACATGTGGAACCGTGAAATATCCGACTAGATAATACATCTACAATACAAATATGTTATGCAAATATATAAGTGTATAAATACTATATAAAAAATAAAATTATGCTAATATAATAAAAACATACACTCAGATGCCTGCATAGTAGCATATGTCTTAGATATGAACAATGGTAGAGGCTCAACCATCGGTGGAGTAGATGTCGATGGTGGAGATCCCTGAGTAGCCGATGTCAAGATGGACCGAGTATACTCCGATAGTTTCTTGAATGCTGAACTGCGCATAACCTATCGAGGGACAGGGGTGAAAGCAATATGTTATTTCAGTGCCATCGTAACCTGCAACGTTAATAAACATTAATCAATATAACATGTTGAACAATAAGATTAGTATAGCATCAATAAATAGTCTCTAATATGTACACTAATCAATTGACGGATCTATCATTATGCAATGTAACAAACAAAAACAACAAGATATAAACATCCAAAAAATGTTATGCAATAAATTCTACAACATGAATTATATTCATAAATAATTAAGGATAAGCAACAATCGTAGATCCGATCTCTTGCATGAACCTTGGTATTAATCCAGAAATCTAAAAGAAGAATAGAGTGGATCATGGTAGCACCTTAGGGCTTAAAGTTGGAATCTTAAAAAGATATATCAAATTCTATTTGCTCAAAAACTGAGCCAACTTCGTACCTAATACAGCCGACTCTATGCCTGAGACATTCGGCTCGGATCCTCCCAGTCGGCTCAATCATGGCCCGAGCTGATTCGGCTGTGTATCCGAGCCAGCTCGACTGCGTATTTGAGCTAGCTCGGCTGTGTGCCATTCCTTCGATCACTCTCTCTCTTCCTCTCTCGATCTCTCTCACTGGCGATGGCGGCAAGGCCGAACCCCTTCCTTCCAATTTTTTCATCTTTCGATCTTCCTCTCTCCCTCTCTCGATCTCCCTCGCCAGTGAGATCGAACCCCATCCCTCCCTCTCTCACTCTCTCGATCTTCCTCGCTAACAAGACCGGACCCCATCCCTCTCAATAATGCCGACGAGGCTGAACCCTCTCCCTTCCTCTTTCGATCTTCCACTCTCCCTCTCTTAATCTCCCTCGTCGGTGAGGTCGGATCCCTCCCTTCCTCTCTTCCTCTCTCAATCTCCCTCGCTGGCGACGGCGGCGAGTTCGGACCCCCTCCCTCCCTCCCTCCCTTCCACTCTCGATCTTCCTTGCTAGCGGTCGGCGAGCGACCGATCCTCCCTCTCTCAATCTATCAATCTTTCTCTTAGTCTCTCCATTTTTTAATTTTGGATCTCAGAATCGGGTCCAACTTTCCAAAATTTATTAGGATCCGGATTTGGTACTTCAAGTATAGATCCATCGGGTATTCAGATTTGGATCCGATATCAGTAACTAAAATTGGATCTGGATCTAAATATCTAGGTTTCAATCTGAACCCAATCCATTGACAGATCTAGTCCACAACCGCCGACATGGTACAGCCCAAGGCTACCATCACGGTTCGGTACAAAAACTATGGCATGCAGATAATTATAATATTTATAATAAATATTTATAATATTTATTATAAATATTTTATAAATTATTATAAATATATATGATTAATAAATAATATTATAAAATTAAAAAAAAAATTATACCTATGGTTATAGAGAGCGGATCACACCGAAAGTTTCAAAGATCGTCGGCGATGATGTAAGAGGAGGACGATGGTACTAGTGGTAACCTACGAAATAAAAGCAAGATAGTGAGATAGAGAAGAGAGAGAGTAGGGGCGACCGGAGATGGGGGCCAGGGGGAGGGCACAGTGACGAGGAGGTCGGGGAGGCACGGTGATGGAAGGGTCGACGATCGGAAGGGGGAGTGTGGGGATGGGGCTGGGTGGGGGTGGCGGGGAGGGCAGCCTGGGATGGGGGAAGGAGGGGCGGTCGGGGGAGGGTGGGGGCTGGGGGAGTCGGGTGGGGGGTGGTGGGAGGGGCGGCCAGAGATGGGAGGCTGAGGGGTGCATGGCAGGGTGACGGGGAGGGGTGGCTGGGGGATGGGGGAGGAGAGGCGGTCGGAGGGAGGGTCGGGGGTGGGGGAGGGGCGGTCGGAGATGGAGGGCCTGGGGGACGACAGGGTGGCGGAAAGGGGCGGTCGGGGATGGGGGGAAGGAGGGGCGGCCAGGGGGAGGGTGGGGGTGCCGGGTGGCGGGAAGAGAGGCCGGGGGAGGGTGGGGGGGCGGGTGGGGGGTGCCGGGTTGCGGAGAGGGACGGCCGGGGATGGGGGGCCGGAGGGGGACGGGGAAGGAAGGACGGTGCCAGCCGAGGGGGAACAAGTGACGATGCCGGCCTAGAGGAAAGAAGCCTCATCGACGACGGAGAGGAAGGGGAGAGATTGAGAGAAATCGAGGATGCAAGAAAGAGAAGCAGGAAAAATTTAAAAATTTTTAAACAAATCTACGACAGCGATTATCAAACCGCTGCCATAAATCTATGGCAGCGATTATCTAAAATTGTTGCCATAGATCTATGGTAGTGATTCTATAATCGCTGCTGTAGATTTATAACAGCGATTTTTGATAACCACTACCGTAGGTTGAAAGTAATTTTTTTAAATATTATATAATTTTAAAATTTAATATCCATCTTCATCATTTATTATCTAAATAATTATCATTAGAGTATCGTCGCAAAAGATCGTCTCGATCTGACGGTCCTAACTTTATCGATTAGAAAAATTTGATTTCGACGATCACGAATGATGCTACGATGATCTGATAGATGGAGACCTTCGATGGTTTCAAAAATCTGCAACGATGATCTCGATGATATTTGTAGCATACTATTAAAGTTTTACTTCAATCGAATATCATTATCATGGTCAATTTAATATGAAATAATTTTGATCATTAAATTAGAAATAAGCGATCAAAGGGTTAAACGGCATCTGATTATGAGATAATTTTTAAGTTAAATGATCTTTGTTATAATTTTAAATATTTTATATGGCGATGATAGTAAAATTTAAATTATTTTCTTATAAACTATTCATATTAAGTAGATATTGCAAAAGCACGAGCATAACAATCGGTGAAGTTTCAAAATGGTTATCAGGAGACGTATAATTTTAAATCATTCTTCATCTCACGAGTTGAATTTTATAATCACCATCATAAAAAATGATTAAAGTAGTAGCCAAGATCATTTATAAAAGAAATTATCTCATAATTGAATACCATTTGGTCATTTGATTACTTGTTTATCATTTAACGGTCGAAACTAATATACACTAAATTAACTAAGATAACGATATTCGATTGAAGTAAAATTTTGATAGTACGCTACAAACATCATTGAGATCATCGTTGTAGATTTTTGGATCCATCGAAGGTCTTCATCTATCAGATCATCGCATCATTATTCGTGGTCGTCGAAATCAAATTTTTTTGATCGACGAAGCTAAGGTCATCAGATCGAGACAATCTTTTGCGACGACACTCTAATGATAATTATTTAGATAATGAACAGTAAAGATGAATATTAAATTTTAAAATTATATAATATTTTAAAATATATATATATGGCAGCGGTTACAATTAACCGCTGTCTTACATAAGCTTATAGCAGCGATTCCTACTAACCGCTGTTATAGATCGACAACAGTTTCACTAACCTCTGCTATAGATCCGACCTATAGCAGCGGTTACGATGACCTATGGCAGTGATTTTTTTATAACCGCCGCTATAGATTCGACCTACGGCAGCGGTTTTCGTTAACCGCTGCTATATGTCGGACCTATGACAGCGGTTACAAAAATCGCTGTCATAGGTCCAACATATAGCAGCGATTAACGAAAATCGCTACCGTAGGTCGGACCTATAGCGGCGGTTACAAAAAAACCGCTGCCATAGGTCAATCTATTGCAGTGGTTCATCGTAACCGCTGCTATAGGTCAAATCATAGGTCCGATGTATAGCAGCGGTTAACGAAAATCACTGCCGTAGGATCTATAACAGCGATTTCGAAAATCACTGCCATAGTATGTGCTATCATAGACCATTTTTGTAGTAGTGCTTCTCGTAGAAGGCATAATGCACAAACATAAATCTCAAAGTGAATCATTAAAACAGTATATGAGAATTTTTAGTAATTTAATAACTATTTAACAACTTTAAAATAAATAATAATTATAATAATAAATAATATTAATTTAGTTAATTATATTTTTGAGCATAATTTAGTTGGAAGAAAGTGGCAAAAATAAAAATAAAAATAAAATATTTGAATTTTTATTTTTTGAAAAAAAGAAATGAACGTGTTTGCTAGAACGAACGGGTTTTTTTTTAAATAATTATATATAAAAAAAATCTGTATGCAATAAGCTACACAATTCAAGTTGGCCCGCTACTAAATGCCCCTAATTCTATCCAAATCCAGGATTCATGTCCAGGCCAGTAATTTGATCCAATCGTGGAGGACTTCACCAGTTTGATAAGCAGGCACTTTCAACTCATCATGGAACATGTTGAGAACGAATCTCAAAGTGTCCATCCCAAAAACACCTTGCTAGCTAGCTTCCACCGCGCAGAGACCCATGCGTACATGTCAAATCTCCCTCATTTGGAACTTAGCAGGCATGGCGCGTGCCCAAGTTGGCCTTTTTCCCGACTTCTATCTGATGGAGCGAGTTCTCAAGATTTCATCACATCCCTCGATATGTACATGGATGTATGTGCGGTAGTACCACACCACGCGGAGGCTCAGTCCTGGTCCCTCCCCCAAAAACATACACAAACACTTCTGCACATCGATGGCACGTACGTACGTATTTTGGCGGTCTTCCCACGCTGGCGTACGCCACTGCCTCCCATTTTGATTTGTCTCCATCCCTCAGCGATCGTTTGGAGGACAAAAATGTCTCCACAACCGCATAATTATTAATGCTACGAAACGCAACAAAAAGATTTTGAACGGCTCACGAGGTTGTTGCAACTCCCGTCCATCCCAAACATATAATAATATTTTTATCAGAGAGGAGCTGCCACAGTACGTACGTAGAAGGGATGCAGCGATCGATGGATGGGTATTCTCTTTCTCATATACGTACGTACTAGAGCTGGGCCACCACCATCTCACATCACATGGTGCTCCTTAACGATCCCACCACAACCCCCCCCCCCACCCCCCCCCCGGGTTACCTCTTTTGATTTTGTCCCCCTTTAATGAGAGTATAAGGCTTAAAATATTCATCACCTACCGGTCCTTTTCGCCGAGCTTCCATTATTTCTTTGCTACATACCTCTCTTGGGATTTTAGTGGGAACTGAAGGAGCTAAGGTTCTCAAAACGGGGTCCCTCGAGGATCTTCTTGTGGGTGCCACCCCACACTTGCTTTTCAATCCATCTTCTTTTATCTTTCTTTTTATGTTCTTGGAGATATCACAAGTTCTTCCATATTTTTATATATAAATATATAATTAATATTTTTAAAAATACTATATAATTTTAATAAAAATAGTTTATAGCATCGAAGTTTTAGTAATACTCAAAAATATATATTACTATAAATACTCTTTAATAATAATTTTAAAAAATAAAAAATACATGATATCATACTAATTTATTACGAGTGTTACTTAAACTTATTCTATAGCGATAGCGCATCTTATAACCACTATAAAAAATTAAATTCTATAGTAACAATGTTAAAAATTATAATAATAGATTTATAATATTTTGATGGTTATTAATAGATAATGTTAAAATTTTTTATGTTACAATGGTCTCTTGCAAGAACAATATTATTTCGTTGAATAGATGCATCATTGTATAATAACTAATAGCTTGTATTATTAATTATTTAAAATTTATTTTTATGATAAATTAGTATCACTGCAAACTAATTTAGATTGTTTGTGGTGATAATATTTCATAACTAAATATTTTTTTATTTTTTTAAAAAAATATTATTTAAAAATAAAAAAATAATAAGTTTTTAACTATATATATGTACTATTATATATTTTATCTACATCTAACAAATTTTAATGAGCTAGATATGCTAGTTTTGACTTTATTTAGCCGGGTCTACTTACAGAATACTTTACATGATCAATTAAGTCAGGTGAATTGTTGGACACAAGATTAGATTTGGCTTGGAATTTTTATCTATTTCATAATAATTATGCATATATTATTGATTATTAATTAATTAAATTTATATCAAAAATAATTTATTAATATAGAGAGGTCTATAATATTTTTTACCTACTTTCTTAAAAAAAAAAATTTGTAATGCTTATTGGTTATTAGAGGGAGAGTAAATTTAATGAAATTGAATATATATTATATTTTTATCAATTTTTTCTTGATGGATTAAATATGTTATTTCAACTTGATTTCACCTGATCCATTTAATGAACAAATTATATGAGTTAGGATAGTTTAATAATCAAATAAAAATATTTTTGATGGTACAGAATTCATTATCAATATGGCATGCAAGGTACCATAACCACATGATGGCCTATGACATAATTATTAATGAAAACCAATTCAACCAAGGATTTCTATCATAGACCAAGCCTGATTTGAATTGAACATATAAAAAGTTTAAAAACTACTTATATAAAATATTTAATATAAATTGTTAAAAGTATTTTGTATTAAATATCATTACCTTATAGTCATAGCATGAATAAGAGGGATCATAAATTATCTATTTTTAAAAGACTTTAGAAAATATATGATTATCGAAATATGTTTGAATTATTAATATTTTAAATATTTCTAAAGAAAAGGTTTCCAAAATATTATAAAGAATAAAATGAAGTAATTCTTTTTTCTATTCTCTTTCAAAAAGAAGATAATAATTTCTTTATGAAACAAATAATTATTAAAATTAAAATACTATAATAATTTAAAATAAATATATTTTATAATATAAATATTTTGAATAAATATAACAAATAATAATTTCATATAAAAAGCTAATGTTATTATGATGGCTAAGTAGTAGGCAATAATCCAAATGGTTTTAGGTTTGATTACTAGTGTAGGTGTTTAATTAAATTTGCAAGCATATATATATATATATATATATATATATATATATATATATATATATATTTGAATCCGATCAAATACAAGGGATTATTATCAGAATCTAATTGAAGACAGACATAAATTTGTCAGGACAACATGTGACTCATTTTTAGGATTAATCTAAAGAATTGGTTGTGGATGCAATATAAATTTATAAAAGAAATATTTAATCTTGATTACATTTATGGGGATAGTTATAACTCCTGCAAGTTTTTCATATCTTTTGCTATTGTTTTAACCATCACTGTAGACCTTTTTTATTATAGTAAACCGGGGGTACAATATTCTGAAGCTGGAGGCTTCTACACCTTTGTTGAGGATATATTAGGATGCATAGAGAGGGTTATGTAAGTGGAGCTGGCTTTTCAGAGGCTTTTGCAAAAGGTTGGGAGCATGTGACTGCTTCCAAAACCTGTCTATTTTTTGGAATGATTTGGGACCAACAGCATGATCCCCACCCTCCGAAACTCTAAAGGATTCCCTAGGTAAACCTATTCCGTCACCCTGTGTACCTCCCTACCTACCCATTTTTAATTCAATCTAATTTGATCCAATTGCAAGAGTTGACAACAGTGGCAAGCCTAGGTTCTTATATAGGTGGTTACCTAACATCTTAGCATGGAGTTGAAATCTAAGAGCGCAGTACTAAATGCTCACATATGCCCACCGTCATCATCTTCATCTTTCACCATCTCTTTTCTGCTCTATGTTGGTCCTCTGGCAATATCACTTGTATTAGTTGTTCAAAATTCTGGTGCTTCAAGACCTGAAACTGGTCCACAAAATCTAGGGATCCCCTTCGTGCTGGCTACTTCTACTGCTTGCTGGTCTGTCCCTCCTATGAGACGGTTATATTCGTTGCCTAGCTCTCTTTATCTCGTCAGCAGCAGCAGCAGCAAAGAATTAAATTCGTGTATAGATACCGATTCCGACGGGATAATAGTGGCATGCGCGTATACTTTTAGATTAATATGTCAGCAGCTAGTGATCACAGTTACAGTCATGGTAATTAAATGGCTGAGGAAATTCTAAATCACCTCGAATTTTAATTAATAATTAGAAGTGGTAAACGGGATATAAGTTTCAATCCAATTAAGAAGCAAACTAGCTTGGGTGGAAAACAACGAATCTTGTAGAAGTCCACACGATAGTGTGTTGCTACTAGGCAGGCAAACTTAGTGATTCCCAGGCCTATTTGCATCTCTGCTTGCCATCGTCCGGACAAATTGGCCCCACATTCCTTTGAACAAAACCAACTGGGGAATAACCGGTTAACGAATATATATAGCTATGAGCAATTAACCATGATGATTGCGTAAGGTATGAACACTTGAAAGTTGACACCGACCACCCGTGAACAAAACGGAAAGAAAGATGCGGCAACCGCAAGGAATTAAAATTTTGCTTGTGCAAGCAAAAAGAAAATGCTATGTAAAGCAGCTCTTCTGAAGTAGTTACCCACACAAAAACTACGGTGGAAGTCCATTTCATGATACCTGTTGCACCAATCGATCGTGAATTAGTTGCGTAAATGTGTAGGTCCGATGTGCGAACAATGCATCATGCATGCACAAACTTTACCAAACATCATACATGCTCATTCATGTAGAGATGGTATCGAAGATTTCCGTAGAGGACAAGAGGAGCGGAGGATTGCGAAGGATATATAGGCACCACACACTTTCTTAATTCCAGCTTTCGATTTAAATAGTTACAATGCACTTCATGGCCTTCTGCACTGATGCACAACCTTCCAAGGACATACACAATGCATGCATACATGACGTCTAACAGACACCATATATATATGTAGATGATTGACCACAAATAATGAAATATAAAAACTCCAAAACTTGTATGTATTCAAAATGTTTTCCTTAGTTACTGTTCAAACTTGCATGTGTGGACTTGAATGTTGCTCGTAAGTTTGGTTTTTTTTTTTTTTTTTTTTTTTTTTTTTTGCCTTAATGCACCGTGCAACTGATGTTGTTTGGGATGGTTAGGCGGTACTGCAACGTGTGTGTGAAATAAACTTTAGATTACCTTAGAAATTAAAAGCACTATTTTTTAAGTTATGGCTTTCATAAGCACAGCCATTTCTTTTGATAGATGCTCCCCGTGCGTTCTCCCGCACATTCTTATTTTAATATGCCCGCTATTGATATTGAAACTTGTTGGGAATGATCAATCAATCTTTTATTCCATTGATTGCATCATCTCACTTAACTTGCTATGAAGTAAAATTTCTTTAAGTAACGGAATGGGGTATCGGTCAGCAACACAAAAAGTTAAATTATTCCATGTTGTAGGAGGGGATTGGCGTGGTTTCTAAGAGTTGGTGCTGTACGTGTCCCCGAATCATTTTCAGTTTCTTTTGTTTGTTATTAGCTACATTTTGTAAATTTAATGGTCAACAACTTGATCAAAGTTTTGAATAATTAAGGTAATCTTGAACTAGGTGGGCACTTGCTGTAGCCTTCCACTGAAAAAAGGAAAAGGGAAAGAAGCAATAGCTATGGGGAGAGGCTTGCTTTGGAAACAGAATCAATAGTTCGAAGGAAGATGAAGTTATACAATGTTGATCGGGGCTAACAGGGAGCAGCAATAAATTTCTTAAATTGTGCTATTTGATTTTGGTTTTCTTTTTTTCTCCTTCTTTTTCTAACTATTAGTTATATAATCTTATCAAGTATGCATACAAACATTTCATGATGATGAAATTAATTTTAGTTGATCCACTTTGCTGGTTGTATGATATTTAATGGTGTTTGGTTTTTTCTTAAGATTAATGTACGATTTAAGATCTTCCTAACTATCATGAAGAATGTCATCTCTAGGGATTGCCAAACCATTTTTTGTAGGAAGATCATATGAGAATTTTTTCTAATTATAGACTATCATTAATTAATTAATTAATTTTATTACAATGGGCTGAGTATGTAATCCAGATTAATAGACATGTATGCAAGCCCAATATTATTTGTAATTTTTTTGTTTTAGATTAGACACATCTTATATTGGATTGGTATGGTTGGAGTAGCACAGTGTAGGCTTTAGCCCAACTTGAATCCATGATGTGTGGGCTTGTTAGAGTTTTATTTTAAATGATTAGATCTCCTCTTCACTTTCTATAAATACCATGAGACTAGTTCTCAGATTTATCCCACCGAATAGCCGCCTGTTAAGAGAAAGTTGGTAAAAAAAGGCTCGATTTTCGGTATTCATCTGAGCATCTGCTATCGTTCTTGCAAAATAAATGGCGAACACAAGTATACATTTTTTATATTCTAATCTTCTGCATAAATTCATGGAAAAACTCTTTTACATATGATATCAGAGCAAGAATTTGTAAAGGATTAGAATTTAAAAAAATTGTTAAAGAAAAAGAGGGACGGATGTTCTCAAACCGTGCCATCTCCTCTTTTTTCTTCTTGCCAACCGGACCTCTCTTTAGCCGGATCAAGGTCTAGCGGCAATCAAGACTCGCCAGTGTTAAGGGGATGTCAATCTCCATACGGATCCAAGGATCCGATTAATAAAAAAAAAGAAGAAGAAAAGGGAGGGATGGATCCCGTCCCCTCTTCTCTCCTTTTTGCCGCAGGAATGGTGAGACCAAGACTGGCAGCCATCGACTCCTTCTCATCGGCATGGTGGGACCAAGGGCGGCAGCCACCGACATCAGCCAGTGGAAAGCCCCATCAAGATCTCATTTGGATCTAAATCTTAAAAAAAATTTAAAAAAAAAAAAAGAAGGGAAGGAGGAGGCTACCGATTCCTCCATGCCATGCGCTCCTCCTCTCCCATGGGCGGCAGATCGATGCCGACAACCAACCAGCATGGTTAGAGAGAGGACAATGGTTGGCCTCCCACTGACCGTCAGACCGTATATAGGTGGGGAGAGTCAATCTCAGCATCCCCCCTTTTGCCCTTTTTGCCATCACTCATTGCTCCCATCATTGCCGGCCTCCCAGGCCATCGATAGTGGGCAGTGGATCATGGCCGACTACCAACCTTGGTGGCTGGATTTGTGGCGGAGAAGAAGCACCAGTAAGCCCTCCTCTCTGCTGCCAAAAAAAAAAATCAAGAGAGATGATGGTTAAATGGATTTTGAGTTCTGGGTTTTGACTCAAAATCCAAATCCAGTTTGGTGTTTAAGTTATTATGTTGCAATTTTGTACTTTAGTCCCCATCAAATTTAATATTTGATTTAAGTATATAAAAGAAAAATTTTTAGTTTAGTTTCATTATTATAAAAAATTGATTTCGATCCAACAAAATTGCATTTTAGTCCCTATAATGTAATTTATTATATAAATCTTTGTATCACATTTATGCCCCTATTGAATGTCGTTGTTTTTATAATAGTCCTTAAAAATTTTAATTTATTTCATGAAAAGCTTTATTTCTGATAATAGTCCTCAAAAAATTAATATTTGATATTTTTTGAGATATAATATATTATTTGAGCTGTACAAATATATTATTGTAGCTTTGAAATGCGACATTAAGTTGTGTTATAATTAGTGAGATGCATGTTGTTAAGTATCATATATTGAACTTGATCATTTTGGATATTTAATTATCTAGATGGATAATTTTATAGATTGGTATGAATATTTATCATCAAAGTGATTTATTTATATCAATTCATGAAATTTTTTATCATAAGAGAAATATTTTCTAGTTATGACATACAATCACCTACTCAAAGAGGTTATTGTGTGTTTTAACTGAAAATTGTATAGACCATCATATCATGAGGGTGCTCTGATTTTTAGGATTTGTCTGTCCAAAAAGAATAGATTTCTGAATACTAAGATATTTCTTATTATGGCTTCTTGTAAAGAGCTCTTATACATATTGCATGTTCTATCCAAAGAAAAATATGTGATATAGTGTTTGGCCTCTTATTTATGGCTTATGTCACTAAAGGACCGTGTTGTTTGTGTATATGCCCATTATCTAATATTTTGCATTCCAACTATTTGTTTGTACAGTCTCATTTGGTGTTAATAATAACAATATCATCATTGAAGTCTCGATCAGGTTAAATTATAAAAAGTGGAAACAACACATGAAATTTGCTCTTGGGATTGCTGACATTGATCTGGCATTGCTTGAGAATAAACCTGATGATCTTAAAGACCAAAGAGTATATTAGAACATAGACTATTTTGCTAAATGAAAAAAGTCTAACAGGCTTAGCTTAATTGCTATTAAAAGTTCTATTTTTAAGCATCTTCTGAGTGGTTTACTAGAAACTAAAAATGCTAAAAAATTATTTGATGCTGTAGAAAAGAGATACCTTATGTTTGAAAATGCTGAATCTGGATGCCTAATGGAAAGAATTAATGACCATGAGATGTAACAATATTTGGGGTGTTAGAAAATATATTCTGAAAATGGTTAATCTCCAAATCAAACTTAAGGATCTGAAAATTGAACTATTCGACTCTTTTCTAGTGCTTTATGCTTTGAATTCTTTAGCTGCTAAATTCTTCTAGATCAAAGCTGCCTATAAAACTCTAAATGAAATCTAAAGTATGAATGAGTTGATTACTAAATATGTTGCTAGAAAAAAGAAGCTTAAGAAAGAAAAAGTGAGAGTGCCTTCCTGTCCTTCCAATCCAAACCTCATTCTAATAAAGGTTTTATCAAAAATAAAAAAAATAAACCTGCTGCTCCTAAACAATCTCAGGATGCTAAAAGATATGGTAATAATCCTGATCAAAATTATTTTGTATGAGATCCTAAAACTACCATTAAAAAATATGTCAAATATTTTTACTGTAAAAGAAAAGGTGACACAAGGAATTAATGCTATAAGTTCAAGTCTTGATTAGAAAAAAAAATAAAAATAAAAAAGATAAGCTCCTAGCTCTTGTTTATTATGAGTCAAATATAGTTGATGTTTTTGTTGATTTATAATGGATTGATAGTGGTGCCATGACTCATATTGCCATTTTCTTGCAGGGATTTATAAGCAAGAGGAAACCAAGCCTGAAAGTAGGAAATGATCTTGAAGTTGAAGTAGAATACATAGAACTTATTAAGCTACCTTCTTTTAGAAGAAATTTGATTTCTATTTTTGTTTTAGGTAAGCTTGATTTTGATTTTGATTTTCATGATAAAAAAATTAATTTGACATCTAATTCTTAAATTATTCGTTATAACATTCTGAGTGATGAATTATATAAATTATGTTTATCTTATGATAATCTCTATGCTTATTTGAATGCTGAAAATATGGTTGCAAAATGTTCTAGAATTAAAGTTAGATCCTTTATATTATGGCATAAGTGCTTAGGATACATTCTAAGAAAAGAATTAATAGACTAATTAAGAATGACATCATATCTATTTTAGATTTTGGGGACATGAAGACCTGCATTGACTATATTATAGATAAATTGACTAAGACTAAAAACAAAGGGATAACACGTAATCAGACCTTCTAGAAATAATTCACACTGATATTAGTAAATTTTATTCCTCCATAATCTATGATAATAGATATTTTATCATATTTATTAATAATTTTTTTGATATGATTATTTTTATTTAATTAAAAAAATTAGATATTCTTAAAAAATTTAAAATTTTTAAAATAGAAATTAAAAAATAATTGAAAAAGATCATCAAGATCGTGAGATCTAATCATGGGTGTGAGTATTATGGCAAACATAATATAGTTGGACAGTATATTGATCCATTTGCCAAGTACTTACAAGATTATGGGATTGTTCTTTAATATATTATGCCTGATAGTCCTGAGTAGAATGGTGTGGCCGATCGAGAGGTATAATCATACTGTTAAGGATATGATGAGGAGTATGATAAGTAGGTCAAACTTGTCAGAATATCTATGGAATAAGATTATTAAAATTATCTTATATATTCTTAATAGGATTTCTAGTAAATCTATATCCAAAATAAGTTTTAAAATTTGGACTGATAGAAAATCTAGTCTAAACTATTTTTAGATTTGGAGTTATCCTGCAGACGTAAGAATATATAATCTTATAGCAAAAAAACTGACCCCAGAATAAATTATTGCTATTTTATTGAATATTGAGAATATGTTAAAGAATATAGATTCTATAGTCCTAGAAGAGGTGACAGAATTATAGAATCATATACTGCTAAATTTATAGAACTTGATATGGCTGATATTGAATTTTCCTGAGCTATTGATATTGATAATAGTTAGATTGAGACTGTCTCCATTTTTGTAATTGCATTACATGAGAATATAGTTTTTGTACTCATTGCTAGAATGAAAGTTCATGTTTTTGATCCTCTCGCTCTTATTTTGAATCATCAACCTGTTCAGCCTGTTGATGAGGTGACATTAAGAAGATCTGCCCGATAGAGGAGGCCTGCGATTCTTGATGATTTTTTTATCTATATTTAAAAAAGTAATTATAATATTGGGCATGTTATTGACCCAGTAATGTTTTATGATGTTGTAACTTATCCTTAGTCTGTTTTATAGATAAATGCTATAAAGGAAGAGATACAGTTTGTAGCTAATAATAAAGTATGGGAGCTTGTTGAGTCTATTGAGAATTATAAACCTATTGGATGCAAGTGGGTATACAAGAATAAGAAGGATTTTGAAAGAAGAGTTGAGCATTCAAGATTGGATTGGTGGCTAAAGAATTTACTCAAAGAGAAGGAATTAATTATACTAAAACTTTCTCTCTAGTATTCTCAAAAGATTCTTTCAGAATCATCATGTCTTTAGTAGCTTATTTTGACTTAGAGCTTCATCAGATAGACATTAAAATTATTTTTCTGAATAATAATCTAAGCAAAGAAGAATACATGAAATAGCCTAAGAATTTTTAGAAAAATGAGAGAGAACATTTAGTTTGCAAATTGAAAAAGTCAATCTATGGCTTGAAACAAGCATCTTGACAATCGTACTTAAAATTTAATAAGGTGATAACCTCTCTTGGCTTAAAAAAAAAAATAAGATCGATGAGTGCATCTATCTCTAAATCAGTGAGAGCAAGTTTATCTTTCTTATTTTATATATTGATGATATCTTATTTGCCAGTAGTAATTATATTTTGCTTAGTGAAACTAAATAAATGTTATCTAAGACTTTTGATATGAAAGATCTTAAGAAGATAGCTTTTATCCTAGGTATTGAAATTTATAGGAATAAATCACATTATCTATTGAGTTTGTCACAGAAGGCATACATTAATAAGATTCTGGAAAAATTTAATATGCAGAATTATAAATCATATGATAAACTTGTTGTCAAAAATGATAAGTTCAGTAAAGATCAGTGCCCCAAAAATAAGCTTGAGAGAAATCAAATGAAGAATATCTTTTATGCCAATATTATAAAAAATTAATGTCTGCTCGGATTTACATGAGACCTAACATTGTCTTCATAGTAGAAGTTCTTGGTTGGTATATGTCAAACCTCGGTCTTCAACATTAGGTTACAACAAAGAGAATAATGAGCTACTTGCAGAAAATCAAAGACTATATACTTGTATATAGAGAAATTGATAATCCACAGTTATTGGGGTATTCAAATTCAGATCTTGCTAGATGCTCTGATGATTTGAAATAAATCTCAGGATATATTTTTATATTAGCCGAAGGTGCAATATCCTGGATGAGTGTTAAACAGACCATGACAACTTCTACTATGGAAGTTGAATTTTTTGCCTGATATGAAGTTGCTATTCAAGCTGTTTGGCTAAAAAATTTTATTACAGAACTTTAGATTATTGATTTTATTATCAAATCACTGACAATCTATTATAATAATAATACTACTGTATTTTCATAAAGAACAATAAATCTTCAAGTGGATTTAAATATTTAGAGCTAAAGTACCTAACAGTAATAGATCTTATGAAGAAAAAGGATATAACTATTGAGTACATAGGTACAGAGTCAATATTAGCTGATCCCTGACAAAACGTTTGAGTTTCATATGCTTTACAAGGCTTGTTGAAAATATGGGCATACTGAGTTCTTTTGATATACTTGATTAATGAAAGTAACTTTATACTATCACTACTATAAAAAAGGGATACAACAGCAGTTCGTAACTGCTGTCATAGGCTATGACAGTGATTATTTAACCGTTGTGATTGAAGCCGTCGTCGTAGCTCTATAGCAGCGGTTGTTTGAACCGCTGCCATAGATAGCTTATTACAGTGATTTATAAACTACTACAATAGATCGACCTATAGCAGCGATTATATAACTGCTGCCATAGGTCTAATGCAGAGGTTGGCCCTATTTGCATCAGGAACCTATGGCAGCGGTTATAAAATCATTACTGTAGATCTTAAATAATTAAAAAAATTAAAATTTTTATTTTTTTACATATTTTACCTGATAAATATAGATATATAATATGAAAAAATATAATAAACATAAAAATTATTCTGAAATACTAAAATTTTATTATTGAATAAAATTTATTATAATATTTTTTAAAAAAATAAAATACATCAAAAGTTTTCTAAATCTACATCGTCGTCGTCGTCGTCATCGGAAGCCAGAGCTAGAGTGGGAGCTAGAGCTAGAGCCGGAGCTGGAGCTAGTGCTGGAGTCGAAGTCGAAGCTGGAGCTGGAGCTGGAATGTGGGCTAGCATATCCACGAAGCTCGTGACTTCAAAATATGCGCTAAGCATCGACATCATATCTCTCACGATGCCCTCCAGATAAGATGCGCGCTCCTCAGCCCGATCTACTTGCATCGCAACATGATCTGCTCATGCCAATGCCTCCTCAAGCTCCTTTCGACTGACGACACCAAAAGTCTATGAGAAGATGCTCACCTCGGATCAGTAGCTCATCGGCGTGTGTTCGTGCTTGCATCGAATCCTCCTAGAGTGCTCAGGCTCCAAGACCTAAGATAGAAGGTCATGGGGCCTAGAGGTATCCGGACCCTCACTTGCGTGCACATCTAACTTATCCTATAATTATAAATTAAAATAAAATTTTATAAAAAATGCTATAATACTAATCATATATACTAATATATTTAATACTTACAAAAATATGCCCGATCGTGGCATTCATTGGCCTGCTGGTCTTGTCCGTGCGACTAGATCGAAAGATCTTGCTATAGTCGGATATCACTCCATCTCTCATCAGCTATAACAAAGAATAAATTTATCAAAAAGATGATAAAAAATATGAATTTAATTTATCTAGTAAGATTTAGAATTAATTACCTCTCTATACACACGACTGGCCATAGACTCGTGGCCTAGAGTGTGTGTATACTCTTGGGCTGCACGGTTCTTTCGGTTCTGACGAAAGATAGCCGAACAAGTATTCAAATAAATAATAAATATTTTAAAAATATTTAAATAAAATTTTAAGCGTATTGAAAAATTTAAAAGTTAAAAATTTTACCTCGAACTCTTGGCTCCTCCAATGTCTAACCATCCTCTCCCACTGACTCAAAGGACAGTCCTGTATCTAGAAAATAAGCTCCTCCGGAGTGTCTCATCGATGCTCAAGCCATTCTTTATAGAGCTTGATCTTGTAACCCTGATACAACTCTCCGATCTTCCTCAGTCGGACATCTCGAGCCCTCTCGTGATCGAAAAAGTCATACCTCCTCTGCACAAAATTATTAAAAATTAATTACAGAATTATTCTAATCAAATATATATAGTGTAAACATATAAAATGCATAAATATAACTAAGATGCGCGTACTTACTCATATCTCCTCTCATACCCGATCCCTGACGGCAGCATCCATCAAACGTCAGTCTCTAGGCTCTACGGGAATGATGTCCGACTCCTCACAAGCACTCCAAAAAAGAAATGCATCTCTCCCGCGTGATCTCCCCTACCGACCTTCCCTCCTACATCATAATAGACCATCACCTGATGTTGGAGGTTCCACATGTGTACCATACATATGGAATCGTAAAATATCTGACTAGATGATGCATCTGCAATGCAAATATATTATGCAAATATATAAATATATAAATACTATATAAAAAATAAAATTATGCTAATATAATAAAAACATATACTCAGATGTCTGCATAGTAGCATGTGTCTCAGATATGGACGACGGTAGAGGCTTAGCTACCGATTGAGTAGATGCCGCTGATAGAATAGATATTGCTAGTGGACTAGATGTCGACGGTGGATGCCCTTGAGCAGTCGATGCTGACATAGACGGAGTATGCTCCGATTGATCCTCGAATGCTGAACTGTGCGTAACCCACCGAGGGATAGGGATGAAAGCTAGATAGCATTTCGGTGCCATCGTGACCTACAATGTTAATGAATATTAATCAATATAATATGTTGAATAATAATATTAGTATAGCATCAATAAATAGTCTCTAATATGTACACTAATCAATTGACGGGTCTATCATTATGCAATGCAATAAACAAAAGCAACAAGATATAAACATCTAGAAAATATTATGCAATAAATTCTACAACATGAATTATATTCATAAATAATCAAGGATGAGCAACAGTTGTAGATCCGATCTCTTGCACGAACCTTAGTGTTAATCCAGAAATCTGAAAGAAGAGCAAAATAGATGATGGTGGCACCTTAGGACTTAAAGTTGGAAACTTAGAAAGACATATCAAATTCTATTCACTCAGAAGTTGAGCTGACTCCATGCCTGAGACAGCTGGCTCCGTGCCTGAGACATCCAGCTCGAGTCCTCCCCCAGTCGGCTCGATTATGGCCCGAGCTAGCTCGGCTGTGTATCCGAGCTGGCTCGGCTGTGTGCCATCCCCTCGATCACTCCCTCTCTCCCTTTCTCGATCTCTCTCACCGACGATGGCGGTGAGATCAAACCCTTTCCTTCTAGTTTTTTCATCTCTCGATCTTCCTCTCTCCCTCTCTCGATCTCCCTCGCCGACGAGGTCGGACCCCATCCCTCTCTCTCTCTCTCTCACTCTCTCGATCTCTCTCGCCAGCAAGGCTGAACCTCGTCACTCCCAGTGATGCCGGTGAGGCCGGACCCTCTTCCTCCCTCTCTTCTCTCTCGATCTCCCACTCTCCCTCTCTCGATCTTCCTCGTCGGTGAGGCCGGACCCCCTCCCTCCAATGATGGCGGTGAGGCCGGATCCCTCCCTTCCTCTCTCCCTCTCTCGATCTCCCTCGTCGGCGATGGCGGACGAGGTCGGACCCCCTCCCTCCTCCCACTCTCGATCTCCCTTGCCGACAGTCGATGAGCGACCGGCCCTCCCTCTCTCAATCTATCGGTCTCTCTCTCAGTCTCTCCATTTCTTAGTTTTGGATCCCAAAATCGGATCCGACCTTTCGGATCCATTAGGATCCGGGTCTGGTACTTCAAGTATAGATCCATCGGATATTCGATTTCGGATCTGGTATCAGTAATTAAAATTGGATCCAGATCTGAATATATCCAGATTTCGATCCGAACCCAATCCATTGACAGATCTAGTCCACAGCCATCGACATGGCACAGCCCAAGGCTACCACCACGGCACGGCCCAAAAACTACGGCATGTAGATAATTATAATATTTATAATAAATATTTATAATATTTATTATAAATATTTTATAAATTATTATAAATATATATGATTAATAAATAATACTATAAAATTAAAAAAAATTATACCTACGGCTATAGAGAGCAGGTCGCACCAAAAGCTTCGAGGGTCGTCGGCGACGATGCTAGAGGAGGACGATGGCACTAGAGGTAACCTGCGAAACAAAAGCAAGATAGTGAGATAGAGAAGAGAGAGAAAAGAGGAAAGAGAGAGAGTAGGGACGGTCGAGGATGGGGGTTAGGGGGAGGGGGCATTGACGAGAGCCCGACACAGTAAGAAGTCGGCGACCGGGAGGAGCCGGGTGGGCAGGCGGGGAGGGTGGCCGGGGATAAGGGTGGCAGGGTGGTGGGGAGGGGTGGCCGGGGATGGGGGAAGGAGCAGCCAAGGGTAGGGTGGGGGCTGGGGGCCGGGTGAGGATTGGCGGGGAGGGGCGGCCAAAGATGGGGGAACGGGGGTGGTAGGATGGCGGGGAGGGACAGTCGAGGGGAGGGTGGGGGGCTGGGTGGAGGGTGGCGGGAGGGGCGACCGGAGATGGGAGGGCTGGAGTGTGGCAGGGGCAGGGAGGGCGATCGTGGATGGAGGAAGGAGGGGCGACCGAGGGATGGTGGGAGATGGGGGGTCGGGTGGGGGTGGTGGTGGCGGGGAGAGCGGTCGGGGATGGGAAGGAGGAGGGTGGGGGGGTGGGGGTCGAGAGGGGTGCCGGGGATGGCAGGGCGGGGGGAGGGGAAGAGGGGCGGCGGGAAGGGGAAGGAGGGGGGGGCCGGTCGGGGGGAAGGAGGGCGGCACCGATCGAGAGGGAAGAAGCCTCATCGGCGATGAAGAGGAGGGGAGAGATAGAGAAAGAGAGATCGAGCGCGCACGGAAGGAAAGCAGAAAAAATTTGAAAATTTTTAACCTAATCTACGACAACGATTATTGAACCGCTGCCATAGATCTACGATAGTGATTATCCAAAATCGCTGTCATAGATCTACGTTAGTAGTTCTATAATCACTGTTGTAGATTTATAGCAGCGATTTTTGATAATCACTATCGTAGATTAGGAATAATTTTTTTTTAAATTTTTTTTTAAATATTATATAATTTTAAAATTTAATATTCATCTTCATCATTCATTATCTAAATAATTATCATTAGAGTATCATCATAAAAAGTCACCTCGATCCTATGGCCTTAGCTTCATCGATTAGAAAAATTTAATTTCGATGATTACGAACGATGATGCGATGATCTGATAGATAAAGACCTTCGATGGATTCAAAAATCTGCAATGATGATCTCGATGATGTTTGTAGCATACTATCAAAGTTTCACTTCAATCGGATATCGTTATCATGATCAATTTAGTATGGAATGATTTTTGACCGTTAAATTAGAAACAAGCGATCAAAGGATTAAACGACGTTCGATTATGAGATAATTTTTTAGTTAAATAATCTTTATTATAATTTTAAATATTTTATACGATGATGATAGTAAAATTTAAATTATTTTTATATAAATTATTCATGTTAAGCAGATATTGCAAAAGCACGAGCATAACAACCAGTGAAGTTTCAGAATGGTTATCAGGAGACGTATAGTTTTAGATCATTCTTCATCTCATGAGTTGAATTTTATAATCACCACCATAAAAAATGATTAAAGTAGTAGCCAAGATCATTTATAAAAAAAATTATCTCATAATCAGACACCATTTGGTCCTTTGATCACTCGTTTATCATTTAACGGTCGAAACTAATCTATACTAAATTGACCAAGATAATGATATCTGATTAAAGTAAAATTTTGATAGTATGCTACAAACATCACCAAGATCATTCGTTGCAGGTTTTTGGATCCATCGAAGGTCTCCATCTATCAAATCATTGCATCATCGTTCGTGATCGTCGAAATTAAATTTTTCTGATCGACGAAGCTAGAGCCATCGAATCGAGGCAATTTTTTACGATGACACTCTAATGATAATTATTTAGATAATGAATGATGAAGATGGATATTAAATTTTAAAATTATATAATATTTAAAATATATATATATATGGCAGCGGTTCATTGTAATCGCTGCCATAAATAAGCTTATAGCAGTGGTTCATACTAACCGCTACTATAGGTCTGACTTATGGCAGCGATTTTACTAACCGCTACTATAGATCCGATCTATAGCAGTGGTTACAATGAACTGCTGCTATAAGTCGATCTATGGCCGCGATTTTTTGTATCCATTGCTATAGGTCCGACCTATGGTAGCGATTTTCGTTAATCACTACTATATATCGGATCTATAGCAGTGGTTATAAAAATCACCGCCATAGGTCCGACCTATGGCAGTGGTTAACAAAAATCGCTGTCGTAGGTTCTATGGTAGTGATTTCGAAAATCGCTGCCACAGTATGCGCTGCCATATACTATTTTTATAGTAGTATATGTTTTATTAATGTTTTATTATTATGGACCTTTTTTCATCTCATAAAGTTCTAATATATATTATTGGCATGATAAACTAATAGTACATTTCATTTTAATTTTTTTGTTTATGTGTATATATTTATTTTAGTATACTTGAAGATATGTCTTATTTATATACCTATTATATGAAAGATGAGACTAGGTGTTAAGTCTCATATATATTGTACTATCTCATCATTAACATCATATTGAGTTTGTGAGGCAGAATGGCTTGTTATTGAAGCCATTCAAATTTTTCTTGCTTATTTTGTTTCCAAGCATGTTGAAGAGAAATTGATAGATTGACAATGAAAATAGCATGTATTTGGATTATTTTTAGATACTATTCTCTTGCTACACTACCACATCAAGACTCATGTCGATAGTGTTACTTATGTTTATAATCATGAATAAGTCTTGCGTCAAACAAAAGATACAATGACTCCCATCATTCGACATAATTAATACTATTGGACCAAGTCAATTCTAATTAAGTTACTGTCTATGGATCATATATTTTTTCAAAATCATGGTCACATACTGTATTTTTTATTATTTAGCCCAAGAGTCATTTTTAAAAGTAAAATATTTTAAAATTTTAAAATTATAATTATTATTATCCAAGTGAAAAAATGTGAGAATTTTTTTAATTATGGGCTAATATTAATTAATTATTTTATTTTATTAAAAATATGCTAATTATATGATTTGTGTTAATAGATATGAATGTAAGTCCAATATTATTTGTGATCATTTTATTTTGAGTTGGTATATCTTATATTGGATTGGTATAGTTAGGACGATACAGTATAGGCTTTGATCCAACTTGAGCTCACGATAGATCGACCTGTTAGAATTTTATTTTAAATAGCTAGATTTCCTCTCTACTTTTTATAAATACTATGAGACTAGTTCTCTAGCTTGTCCCATCTAATGGCCATCTATTGAGAGAAAGCCGATAGAGAAAGCTTGGTTCTCGGTGTTCATCTGAGCATCCATGGTCATTCTTGAAAAATTCATGACAAACATAGGTACGCATCTTTTATATTCTAATCTTCTACATGGATTTATGAAAAAATTCTTCTACAGGTCATCCTTAGGAATGCGATGAATCATTGCTGTCTTTCCTAGGGATGGGATCTTTCTTAGGGACGTGATATTTCCTGGGGATGCGACAATGATGCAGAAAAGCTCCTATCTATTCTCAATGGATGCATGGATACGGAGCATTATAAATCTTCTAGCACTATAGGATCTTTTCTGGCATTATAGAGTGAGCAAAAACATGGATAATTTGGAAGATTTCATTATTGAAGGTAGTTAGAGAACTTTAAGATTTTCTTGCCAACTCAATGTTCATTTATGGTGCTATTGGAAACTCACAATAATGGGGTATTGACGTCTGTCCTGCAAGAGAAGAGAAGAGGGACACATTCTGAATGCATTTCAAATGGTGCAAGCACTAGCACCTCTTATCAGAGGTTTGATTGAGATCCAATTAAGCTAGTCAACTTCATATCTTAAATTGCTCTAATATAGGTTAATTTTTACTTTCCTTTGTTCTACCTTGATTCAATAAAGATGGGATCACTCCTCATTATTTGCAGGTCCATGTGCCGTTGTATTTGTATAATGTACCACCTCATGTTTAGAATACTGAAATTGTTAGAAAAATTATTTCTGACTTCTGCCATCTTGATTAAGTCAACCCCAAAATATTGATAACTAAAAATCTTACTTTCTTCAAAGTTGTAGTCTTTTGTAAAAATCTGGATAACATCCTTTGCCTCACAAATGCGACCCTTAGAAATAGCAATGCACATAATTTTGGTTTTATTCATAATGTTAAAGCAGGTTGTCTAGTCCCTTCTATCATTTGCCAAAGGATGGATTTTGTGCCAGATTAGACTTGCCATGGCCAGTGTAATAAGTAGGATCTTTAGACTCATCTTCTACCTCAGAATGGTACCTTAAGAATTTAAAAATAATGTTGTATTTTTCAACTCATTCCCCTTGAAAAATATCCTAAAATTATCGTGCATGTCTCATGCAATACCTATGCTCCATCACATAAAAAAAGCTCTCTAATTGCAAGGATCAGACCCTAACATGTAGGTAATATTATATGTAAGTAAAACAAAAAATAAATCCAATTAATAATGAAGATAATTTTTTTTTCCTCTCTATCTGATATGAATATTATCCCAATCTCATCAGACCTTCCTTTATCTTTACTGAAGACACAAAAACCAATTCCTAGAGTTTTTGTTTTCTTACTCCGCAATAGCAATTATAACAGAGATGACATTATCATTTTCATTGCCGTCGTCATCTCAAAACAGTCGTCCTCCAAATCTCCCCCTAAGAAAACACCTACCTAGACCTATTATAGGTCCACATCTAGCCAAGAATCCTACGTTCTAGATATCCGATGTACATTCTTTTAAGAATAAGCTATTGACCCTAACCAGAAACTTCACCATAAAATTACACGACTGCCAATATTTATTTTCCTAATCATTTCATCATATTCCCTTAGTTTTTCATATTGTAAACTTTCATCTCCAATTATTTTTCTGGCTTTGTTTTTAGCTCTAGGCATTTGATTCCAACTCACATCCATAACAATATCTTTTCTAACATAAGTTTGTACGGTTGATATCTCTCATTTAGCATGAGTCCTAAACTCATCCAAATACTTTCTAGCCTAGTAACATAACTTAAATTGGGAGTTGAAAAATGTTCTACATACACAACTTTGGTAAAATATTTTAATGTAGATTGTAAGCTCACCTCTAATATCATAGATATAAGATATTTTATGCTCTTCATTTAGCTTAAACTTGAAATCAATAGACTTTCTTATAGTGTACTCTCTTAACTCAGCTATAAAAATTATAGCATAAGTAAATTTTATCTCTAATTGTAACTTTAGGTTTGCCATATCAACATCTTCATTAAATTCAGGATCATTCTCCCTCTCCTTATTAGAAGACCTATGTATAGTTCTTAAGTCCTCATTGTATTGAGGATCCTCAACAAAGCCTTAGATGTTTTCTTTCTCTATAGATGGCATTACAGCATCAAAATCTTGAGGATGTATAGAGGAAAAATCTTCAAGATGAGGGTTAGATGTCCTAAACTTGATGACATCATTATCATTGGATACTTTAGGATCCTCATTCATCCAATTTGGTTCACCATCACCGTCATATCTATCTCTATTTCCATCGTCTTCACCACCTTCATAAGTTGCCTTATCCTCACCCTTATCATCATCACCATCCAAATGTTTCTTATCACTCCCATCATCCATCCTGCATTGTCAACCCTAGCCATTTATTCATGTCTATCATTAATCCACTCATCCATGGCTATGTTCTCGACCCCAATTGTCTCATCATGTCCATCTTCAGCCCATTCATCTATTGCTAAATGGACAAACTGAGTAATGGTCCATGTGTCACAACCACATTCGAGTCTCTTTGGTCATATAAAACTCATCATCTTGGATAGCTGTAGAGCTTTCTCTTTAGAAGCGTCTTAGTCTCCACATAAATGACAATAGTAAATACATTCCACTTTGAATATAATTCTAATGCATACATGACATCATCATTTCTCTCTAATTAGCTTAATCCATGATCAAGAATATCCTTGATACCATAAAGTATATATTACGGGTAGATGGATACCCAAGATCAATATACATGCTTTAGAGTTTGAAAAAACTCATAAGGTCAGAATCCACATTATCAAAATAATCCACATTATCTCTAGTATACCTTGGTGTCTTTGATAGCACTCCTCCATAGTGGTTCTTGAAATAGAACCTATTGTTAGCCATATTATAGCCAAAATAAATAATTATTATTACTTGTTTAGCAAATGCAAGGTCTATAAAAAAAAATGAACTAATCATTGCATAAAAAAGAGCAAAAATAGGATTACTGTATAACCATTTCAATTAATACAAACATTGGTATATGAGACCGGCCACCATAATAAACAATTTCAGATATACTAAGACCACTATATAATCATGTGAACTAATCCAACCACCGATGAATATGACCAAAAAATCATAAAATAATAAAAAAAACCAGTACCCATAGACTAATTCCTAATGTCAAGTTTGATTTTTCGAAAACAAACAGCATTATCTCCATATAACTCTTCTCAAAAAATAAAAAAATCCCCACACATTCTTTTTATTAAATCTTTAACATCCTCACGAAGCTAAGGATCCAAATACATTAAAATTCAATCACAAACACTATAGTCAACTTGTGGTCAATCCAAATAGATTTATGTCAAAACTATCTGTAACAATCCAAGATCTTACTCAAAAAACCTAGTCCGAATAGATTATTTAGATTTTTTGGCTTGAATAAATATGCAATATCTATTTGTATACAGTGGATGTGGGACTAAACAGGTGCCCTCCAATATATAAGCCTTTATGCATTTAACATATTTTGCAAACCTAGTCATTCCAAACAGAGAGGGCTTAAACTTGAGTTGGAGCAAATCCAGCATCTGTCATGATCTAAAAAGTGCTTAGGACCGTGAGATGTTTATCATGGCGTTATCCCTCTAGCGTTGGACTTGTACATGATGCGCCACTAAATGACTGTATCAGAAGCTGAAAGATCACTTTCAAAAAGCTTTCCATTTCTAATTTTCGAGATTCCCTGTTCATCATTCATTGTTGACTTGTGAATGGTCTTCCATGCTCGAGACTAATTGTGCTCAAGACTAACCGAGATAAAAGACAATTAAACTTATCCCGTAGTCCACCACTTTCGTAACCCAAGACCTGGATGGTCCACACTTGATCTTTCCCGAATCTCCATTTACCACCAATTTGGTCTCCCACTAAATAAACGATCAAGTAGCTTTCAGGTGTAAATGCTGATTGCTACTCTATATATATATATTTAAAAAAATATACTGCCATAAGAATTACATTAGCAACATTATTGACAATCCACACAGGATGGATCAACCAATGCATGAGATCACACGATAACAAGTAGCGGTTTGGACTGTATTTTTAGCACAAAAGCATGATTGATCTTCTTTCGTAGCATGTATTATTGGATCGTAAAGTACAACATCAGCCTCATGACTTGTGCTGATGGATAAAAAGGAGAGGTTTTAAAAACTATGCAAAATGCGATCGAAATGATTGATATTGTGAAAGAAGATGAATCATTAAGGATATAACCAACAAGTAACCCCATGGATACCCGCTCCGAGTTACTGGGCAAATGTTGAGCTCCATTAACCATGCAGATAGATAGTTTTGTTAATTTTCCATGTAACAAAGGATTAAATCTTGAGGCTCGGTGATTGTTTACCCTGAGTTTGGTTCAATACATCTAACGGATATCTGTGTCCTAGTCGCCCCTGTTTTCCAAGCCAGGGGAACAAATTATTGAAAGCGACATTTGATTGTCAAGTGGCAAGATTTCAGATGAGATGGAACTACTCAAAGTGACCCATTTCAGCTCCTAATGTATGCGCTGTCCCCCTTCCTAACCATCTCTCTCTCTCTCTCTCTCTCTCTCTCTCTCTGATACCCCAACCGGATGATAGCCCAAGCCCAAGTCTTCAGCAGGCCCGCTGGCTGTCCTAAAAGAACGAAAACAGGGGAAGAGTCCCCTGTTTCGCACGGGACCGCAGCCTCCGTCCCACCGCACTCTCTCTCCCTTGTTTTGCATGGCATACCCCTTCCGCTCGCCTCCCTCCTTCCTCCGCGCATCAGCCCTCCTCTCTGAACAAAAGTCCGGCGTCCGCCGCCTCCTTTTCCTCTCACCCCCCCCCTACATCGGTATTTCATCTTCGGAAGAAGAAAAAAAAAGTCCGAGATGGCGGCTACAGAAAAAAGAAGAACAAAAAAAACACAACCCAGCACGAACTACAACTCCGGAAGAAGAAGGGTGGAAAAAAAAATTCTGAAGTTGAAAGAAGCAGGAACACAGAGATGCCAGCTCTTCAAGCCCAGAATCTTTTATCATCGTCGGTTCCAATGGTACCAAGCAACATCGCCACGGGGGATTTGATCCTGAGAGAATAGAACGTCGGAGCACAAAGGAATACTTGAATATTAGTCCGGATGCCATGGAAGGATAATTGATGTTACTTGCATGATAAGAAATAAGACACCCGTTGAGGCTTGTGGAATGGGGAAGGGCAAATTAACTAAGAAGGGCGAGGACGCAGGCCATTGAAAAGGTTCATAAATTTGCCTTCAGAAGAAGCTAAGATCTTGTCGGCATGTTTGATTTTGTATTTGTGGAACCAATGAATCTTCATAAAAACCTAGATTTCATAGTTGTACGAGGCTAAAATCATCTCCTGGAGATTAATGGCCAACCAGTTTTCTAAAACTTGTAAATTATTTAGAAAATGATGCATTCAAAGGTGGGTGCGTCATGGAGGAAGAATCAGATATTGCTCTGTTAAGGCATCAAATGTACAAAATTATCAATGGATGATGATGGGTTTATCATCATTCAGGTATATAGGGCATTAATTTTTCGCTCAAAGAGGCGGGCTAGCTTAGCTTATGGCTTCCAAAGTAGCTGTGGGGCACAACACCCAACATTTCGAACCGGTGCTGAAGATGTTGCTTTGGATTAGAAACATTGAAGCATCATCAACAAAAATATTCAAGTCAAAAAGAAGAGAGTAACAACGAGACAAGGTTGTGGAGAGTGTGATGTGAAGTGCATGTTAAAGCTTTGATGGTGAGATATACTGAATGAAGGTTACGAAAGATTTTGGAGGAAGAATGCATACCCTTCAAGATTTTCCGAAGATAAAAGTATTTCGATGAGCATATGAGTAATGCTAAACTACGACAAAAGGGCAAAGTTTGGCCACAAAAATGAGTGAAGGTATGAACAAGAAAGGAGTCAGCCAACACACCACACATAAAATTAATCCATCAAAGAAAACCTTGATTCACTGAAGCTATATATAACTGACAAGGGCCTAATAAAGTAAAGATACTCAGCCATGCTTCTTTTCCTCCATGGATGTTAGTTTGCCTTAAGTTGGGAGTCAAATTCAACATTATTATAATAAGGGTGTGTAACTTTTTTTTTAAAAATGGAAATTATATAACTGAGCCAGTAAACAGTAGCTACTATGATCAGATTATTGCTTATGATGTTTGGATGGCATGACAGATATTTAGAGGCTACGGTGGCATCATCAACCGGGGTAATTAAATAGGAAATTGAAAAAAATTGAAGGAATTTATCAAAATTTGTCTCCGCAGCTTTTCTAGCTACTTGCAAAAGACATTTTAACCATCCAAAATACAAGCTCATTGAAATTAGACAAGATACACCACACAAGACCCTTAAATAATAAGGTCGTAACAGTACTTACAACATGGCCAAGCCATCAATACTACATCTTGAAAGAAATGGACCCCACAAAAGATTTACCTTATGTTTGGTTCTGGTGAAGTCAGCAAGGGACGCCGGCTTCAAGATGAATCGGATCCAAAGAGACCGATTCTCATACTTTGGTTATGGACTATCTATAAATAGAGAGCCATAAGAGCATGAACATGAAGAAAACCTAAAATAAGTTTTAGTCAGCACAATCGATATATGAGATAAGGATGCATTGAGAAACCTAGACACATGTAAGGCTACAAATGAATTGGATTGATCTATGTCCTGCTTAGATCCGATCCAATCCATATTAAAGGACCTGTGGGGTCGGATCACTTTCTAAATATGGATTCATTTTATTTTTCGGATTAAGTCTAGGTTACTGAACCAACCCAATCCGATCCTATCCGAACCTGTTTAAGCCTGTAAATTATGATTTAAGTAACGTATGAATAACATTTTTCACATAAATATGGATTTAGAATTATTTTTATATACTAATTTATTTCGAAAGTAATATTGTTTGTTGTCCATTTGGTATGATTAATAGTGATGGGTTATGTGGTAATTAAAATGTGATTAGCTACATTTGACTTAGATTCGATCGGATCCAATCTAGATCCGAATTTCTTGGCTTAAGATCAAGTTATATATGGATCTAATCCGATCCGAATAATCTATTGGATCAAAAATTTTAGCTATGGATCCAATATGATCCGATCCGATTTTCTATTGGATTGAGTCTGGCATCAAGAAATTGGATCAAGTTGGGGTCACTTTTGATTCGACCCAATTCTATCTTTTTGCACCCATGCATCAAAAGTGAAAATTTGGAATAAGAGTAAAAAAACAAAAATAGATTTGTGAAATCTAAGTGAACTTTAAGGCCACAAGATGCATAACCTGAAAGTATACAGCAAGGCGGCATGGCATAACGAGTACCATAACCTGTCAAGTATAAATGTTAATGTAATGATCGGGGGGTTATGAGGAAAGAGGAACAACGGTAGGGGTGGAAGTCCCAAGGATTAGCGGAGCGTGGAGTGGAAGAGAGAAACAAATCTAACCAACCCTGTCTTCGTTGCTGTATGCTGCTCTATTGGTTGTGGGGCCACGGGGGCCTATTTGTTGATGATCGGAGGGAGACGAGGCATTCTACATGGCGGACATCGAGAGTAGCCGGTCCTTTGTTCCTGAGAAACCCGGTATTTTCTGTGACCGGCCCTTTCTTTAATCTCGCTGTCTCTTGGATCGATCATTGGGACCTGATCCACGGTAGATCATAGATTATTTTTTTTTTTTCTCCGTATTCCCTTCCTAACACATGTTTTATCATGCATTTAATACCTTTCTTCTCCTTAACAACACGCAAAATTGTCCAACGTGGATCAAGTCCAACCAATAATTTCTCACCGCGCAACAAAAAGTCCCCTCATGATAATTCTAATCCAAGATTTTTATATTATGTTTATCATCCAACTTATGTTATACTTTTTTTTTTTTTTGTACCAAATAAAAGTCTAAAACGGCAGAAATTTCAAAAATTTTAATTATTAACATGATATTTAACAATTAATAAATAACATATTTAGTATAATCATAAATATATTCAAAGAATATGCATCTAATCCTATCAAAATAATATAGATTTAATAGACTTATATCTCCGCAACAAAGAAAAGAAAGAGCATCCAAAAGATACTTATCACACATCCGATCTGAGATCATAAGCCATAAATCATGACAGTCACCGTATAATCATGGAAGACTCTTTCCATAAATATGCAATAAATCTCAACGCAATGTTATAAAGCAATAGTAGAATAAATAACTAATAAATTAAATTTAAAACTTAATTACATAAAATCAACTTTAATTTCTCACAAAATTCAAGAATATTCAAGGATGTTACATCAAACTTCAATAAAATTTTTAATATAAAATAAAGATATCAAAGTTCTATTTTTAATCACTCTTCTGAACATATTTTCTTTTCATCTTAGTTTTCAAGATCTATAAAATCAATAAGATATAAAATAATGAGCTTGACAGCCCCGTAAGCAATGTATATTTTGGCTAGATAAATTTAGCAATAATAACATATTAAAAATAAGCATGCAAGGTACATCAATTCAAAACATACAACATTAATTAAAATAAAATTTATGCAAATTATTTTTTTTTTAAAATTTATTTTTATTCATAAATTAATTTCTTTTAAAACACCACATTCATCTCGATAGCTATGAACTCAATCAAAGTACCACTAGATAGCCCCCAATAGAAAGATATTAAAGTACCAATGCACAACCCTACAAATAAAGTATCGAAATACTAGCATACAATCCTAATTGATAGAATATCGAAGCACCAGTGTACAACCCCCGTAGTAAGATATCAAAGCATAAGTACACAAACCCTACTAGTTGAGTATCGGAATACCAATGCATAACCCCTACAAGCAAGGTATTGAAAACAAAGTCTCGCTATGAGTTAAAGTTTGTCTTAAATCAAAACATCTTTCCTGAAAACATATTTCATATTTCGAATTGAAAGATTCATAAACCATGCAACAATAAAATCAATTAGACAATCCATATCCAATTAAATATGTTCGATAGTAAATTATTTAATATTTCAAAAAATGGTATATTTGATAACTCAAAATATCGTGCATCAAGTTCATAAATTATGAATAATTTAATTCATAAAATATTTTATAACTTATCGATAAATTTAGAAAAAAATGCAGCATTACTTATTACGTATGCACTCCAACAAATCCACATAATTCTAAATTTTTTTTTCAAAATTTTTAGTTAATAGATGATATTGCACTATCTATTATTAGATATCTTCTTATCGAGATGATTACACTCCTATATATAATCGACTCCAATAATTAGAAAAGATACAAATAATTATGAAAAGATATAATTGACAGATAGTTACATCTAAGTATGCAGGTCGGTTCGGTCATAACAACTTTATCCGATAAAGATTAAACTAAGATATAGATGGTTTAGTAGAGATCGAGGGTGATCAATCAATAGTGCTCAATAAGAGTCAAAATGAAGATTGGTATGTCATCCTTGGTCAAATGTCAGTTCGATTAAATAATTCTATATAATTAATATATTAATGATGTAAATATTTAATAGAGATCAATAAAAATTATATTCTGTGATGCTTGATAAAAGCTCTGATGGTGTAGAGCTGTCCAACCAATAAGGTGTTTCAAAGTCTTTCTAGCAAATCAACTTGGATACAAAGGAACAAGGCTCAGAACTCTTCACTGGGTTCATAAATCAAGTAAAGAAAGAATATTAGAGAAGAAAATATAAAGGATGGAACAAAGTTGACTAAATGATACTGTCCAATTTCATGATTAGTTCGATTAAAGTGATTTCATCAAATCATGATCGAACTAGGATATAAATAGATCAATAAAAATTAAGGGGCTAAACTCTAATAGTTTGACAAAGGTCCAAGTGGATGCTGGCATGCTGTCCGACGATCATAAATCAAGACTCACTTCATGAGGTTTAGATTAAAATCATTGAGAAGCAAGCCTTTTATTGAATCAATCTAAAAGAGAAACTTCATAGGGAAAGAGAGTAGGAAAGAGAGAGGAACTAAGAAAAGCAAGTAAAGGGAGAGGGAAGGGAGAGAAAGAGAAATTCTTCTTTTTTTTTCCTTTTCTTTCTTTTTTTTTTTTTTTTTTTTTCTTTTTCTTCCCCTGGTTTCTTGGTGATACAAGGGACTCGTGCTCCCCATTTTGTCAGAATAAGGGAGGGCATCTCGCAGGCGGCAACTATGGCCGGCGACGCAGGTCTCGATGGTACAACCGAAGATTCTCAAACTGGCAGTCGGTGATGAGGAAGTATCAAAGAAAATACTTATTTTTGGATGATGTTTGGCCGCCATTGTGGACGAAAACATCCGGACTAGAGTTCGGCAAATCGGTGGCAAACACCCATGAACTCTAGCATGGATCGAACAAGAAGATGGGAGGCACTTTAAATAGAGTGGAGAGAGGCCTAATGTTACTCCTTAGAATTGGCTTCCCTTCGGTAAATTGGAATAAAAAGACTTGGATCAAATATTACAATGCTCGTGGTAGACACAGTAACTAACATATTTAACATTATATATATATATATATATATATATAAAGAACACTTTAATGAGGAACATACCGGTGAAGGGTAGAAATGTGAGCGTAAATTACCACCCCAAGTCCGCTCCCCGTATACCTTTCCCATCCTTTCCTTTCTTTTCTCATTCACGATACTGTCGGTCTGGCTATAACGCAGCAGAAATTACGCCCGCTTTTCCGCGTATCGTACATGAATGATTTTCTATTGTGAAGCATTTGCTGCTGTCTTCCCCTTGTTAAGTGATCAAGAAGGATTTGTATTTTATTTTTTACGGAAAGCATTTAATTATAACACCATGATGGCTATGACATGGTCAGGAAAAAAAATAGAAACAAAAGGGAAACATAGTGATCGCATGGCAAGGCTGCTCAACAATGTAGTTAATCTGTTCTACTGGCATTATAATAAGTTGCTATTTGGCTAAATTTTTTAGTAATCTTGTTCTTACATTCCTTGGTTATTGATGATGATGCTTATAAGAGTTAGAATGGTGAATTAATTTTGTTAAATATTTAATATAAATCAATGAGTATAATATATTAATAAATTAGTTAAATTTAAAATTCATGCTATTGTTGTTAAAAACTATATACTTCGGAAGCGGAGCGATCGGCTGCTCGCAAAAAATGCTGGAGTGACCTGCAAAATAAAGTCCGAGTTAGAGGAGTTGACTCCAGCGAGGACCCTCCGACTCTCAAGTCAGCAGAGAACGATCAAGCAACAACATGTTCTTCGAAGAAAATTTCTTGCCTACCTGATTCTCGAAGTTTCTAATATTTGTAGAAAGAGATCTCGTGGTTATTATGCCGTTCTGTTAATCATATCGTTCTGAGATTATGGTCGTTTTTCAGTATAGAAAGATCATTGCTGGAATGATCAAAATTTTCTATTTATAGAAGGAGATAAGATCTCCTCCAAGCGTCCGCATCAACCTCAGCTAGAAATAAGATCTCTTTCGAGCGATCAAGTCAACCTCGGCTAAAGATAAGACCTCTTCCGAGCAACCATGTCAACCTCGGCTGTAGGAGATAAGATCTCCCACGAGCGTCCAGGAGATAAGATCTCCCCCGAGGGTCCGGGCCAACCTCGGCTACAATCTTCCCCGGACGTCCGCATCAACCTCGGCTACAGAAGATAAGACTCTCCGAGGGTCCGGGCCAGCCTCGACTGCAGAAGATAAGATCTCCCCCGAGCATCCGCATCAACCTCGACTGCAGAAGATAAAATCTTCCCCAAGCCCAGGAGATAAGATCTCCTCCGAGGGTCCAGGCTAACCTCGACCGTAGGAGATAAGATCTCCCCCGAGGGTTCGGGCTAGCCTTGGCTGCAGGAGATAAGATCTCTTCCGAGTGCCCACATCAACCTCGGCTAGAGATAAGATCTCTTCTGAGCAACCGCATCAACCTCGGCTAGAGATAAGATCTCTCCTGAGCGATCGAGATAACCTCTGCTAGAGATAAGATCTCTTTCGAGCATCCGAGACAACCTCGACTAGAGGTAAGATCTCTTCCGAGCGATCATGTCAACCTCGGCTAGAGATAAGATTTCTACCAAGCATCCGAGACAATCTCGGCTAGAGATAAGATCTCTTTCGAGCGATCGTATCAACCTCGACTGCAGGAGATAAGATCTCTTCCGAGCATCCGCATCAAGCTCGACTGCAAGAGATAAGATCTCCCCTGAGCGCCCGTGCCAACCTTAGCTAGAGATAATATCTCTTCCAAGCGACCGCGACAATCTCGACTATAGATAAAATCTCTCCCAAGCGATCGAGTCAACCTCAACTGGAGATGAGATCTCCCTCGAGCTTCAACTTCAACATCAACTTTGGTTGAAGATGAGATCTCCCCCGAGCTTCAACCTGAATCGGTGCAGAGTCCTGAAGAGGACTTTGACGGTCGCCTTTTCTGCACTCCCTTCCTTCGAGTTTCGAACTTGAGAGTGAAGGAAACTTCTGTTGAGGATAAACCCTGCTCCTTCCAAAGTCCAGTTCGATGCTTAGCCTAATGCAACCGGTAGCCACGGAAGAGTTTTAGCAAATGAGTTTTAGTCGAACTCCTTCAGCCTACCAAACCCTCCAACAGTCGAGTCCTAGCCAAACTCCCCAGTGGCTGGGTCTTTGTCGAACTCCTTCAGCCGATCGAACTCCTCAGTGGCCGAGCTCCCACTAAACTCCTTCAGCCGGCCGAACCCCTCAACGATCGAGCTCCAGTCAGACTCCCTCCGTACTCCTTCAATCGAACTTTTATGAGAGCCGAACTCCCTCCGCACTCCTTCAACCGACGCCCATGAGAGCCAAACTCCCTCCGTGCTCCTCCAACCGAATGCCTACGGAAGTCAGACTTTTACTGAACTTCTCCTTCGACCAAACTCCTTCCAGATCGCTTCTGCAGACGGACTTCCACAGGAGCCAAACTCCTTCCGAGGTTTTTCTTCAGTCGATCTCCTTCCGGATATCTCCCTTAGTTGGATTTCTCCAGCGGATTGCTCCCAGATAATCCCACCAAACGGATCTCCTTCAGAAGTCCGAACTCCTCTGAAATTGATATATGCCAAAGTCTACCAACCAATGCCTACTTTCTCAGAGCTACGACTATTAAATCTCGACGAACGATCGCCATCAGTCCACTGTAGGCGACAGCGATCCGCTACCGAATGGCGATGGCTGTCACCATCAATCTATTTCATGACTGACTCCGTCAGACCTTGAGTGGCCCACTATCAGGCAGCTGTAGCTGTCACCATCAACCCGCTACAAGCTTCACCTATAAAAGGGACCCTTCAGATATGCTTTCTCTAAGCTCTAAGCTCTCCTCTCCTCCTCTAAGCTCCATCGAACTCAATCCTAAGCACTCCATTTCTGTTGGCCAGAAGAGCTGACTTAACCATCGGAGGATCCTGCTGGAGCCACCACCACTAACTCCAAATGAAATTTTATTTTGCAGATCACCGATGGCGACCTCGTCCTCCTCCACTCTAGCTCGATCTGACGTCAACTAGATTCTGCACTAATAACCTCCATTATTTTCAGCTTAATGAAAAATAGCTTGATCATGATTGGATCACACCTGCATCGTCGTTTATCTCATAATAGAATTATTGGGATTGATAAAGTACTTCGAATCGCTTTGTGGATCGAAAGAGAGGGTATGAGATATTTTGACCTCGGAATATTGATGTCCTTGTGCCGATCCGAGGCAACTCAAGTGTCGGATAATCTAATCCAAGGTGTTCACATTACCACTATTACACAAGCTATTTATTATGATTTGCAATCACTACTACAAAAATGGCCTATGGCAGCGCTTACTATGCCAGCGATTTTCAAAATCGCTATCATAGGTCAGACCTATGGCAACGATTTTTGTAACTGCTGCTATAGGTCCGATATATAGCAGCAGTTACAGAAAATTCCTACCATAAATCAGATGTATAACAGCGGTTACAAAATATCGCTGCTATAGATCGGATGTATAGCAGCGGTTACAAAAAATCGCTGCCATAGGTCGATCTATAGCAGCGGTTAATTATAACCGCTGCCATAAGTCAGATCTATAGCAGCAGTTAGTTTATAATCTGATTTATAGTAACGGTTAATTATAACCACTATCATATATATATTTTTTTAAATATTATATAATTTTAAATTTTAATATCCATCTTCACCATTCATTATCTAAATAATTATCATTAGAGTGTCATCACAAAAGATCGCGTCGATCCGATGGCCCTAGCTTCATCGATCAGAAAAATTTGATTTCGATGACCACGAACGACGATGCGATGATCTGATAGATGGAGACTTTCGATAGATTCAAAAATCTGTAACAATGATCTCGATGATTTTTGTAGCATACTATCAAAATTTTACTTCAATCGGATATCGTTATCTTGGTCAATTTAGTATAAATTAGTTTCGACCATTAAATGATAAATGATTGATCAAAGGACCAAACTATGTTCGATTATGAGATAATTTTTTTTATAAATGATCTTGGCTACTACTTTAATCATTTTTTATGGTGGTGATTATAAAATTCAATTCGTAAGATGAAGAATGATCTAAAACTACACGTCTCCTGATAATCATTCTGAAACTTCACTGGTTGTTATGCTCGTACTTTTGCAATATCTGCTTAATATGAACAGTTTATACGAAAATAATTTAAATTTTACTATCATCATCGTATAAAATATTTAAAATTATAATAAAAATTATTTAACTAAAAAATTATCTCATAATCGGACATCGTTTAACCCTTGGATCGCTTGTTTCTAATTTAATGGTCGAAATCATTTCATACTAAATTGATAATAAAAATGATATCCGATTGAAGTAAAACTTTGATAGTATGCTACAAACATCATCGAGATCATCGTTGTAGATTTTTGAATCCATCGAAGATCTCTATCTATCAGATCATCGTATCGTTATTTATGATCGTCGAAATTAAATTTTTATGATCGATGAAGCTAGGGCCATTGGATCGAGGCAACCTTTTGCAACGATATTCTAATAATAATTATTTAGATAATGAATAATGAAGATGAGCATTAAATTTTAAAATTATATAATATTTAAAAAAAATAAAAAAAAATTATTTTTCATCTATGGCAGTGGTTATCAAAAATCGCTGCTATAGATTTATGACAGTGGTTCGATAACCGCTGCCGTAAGTTAGATTAAAAATTCTCAAATTTTTTCTTTCCTCCTGTGCGTGCTCAATCTCTCTCTCTCCCCTCCTCTTCGTCATCGGTGAGGCTCCTCCCCCCCGACCGACGTTGCCTCTCCTCCCCCTCGACCGACGTCGACCCTCCTCCAACCCCTGACCGGCATCGTCCCTCCTCCCTCCCAGTTAACGTCGCCCCTCCTTCCCCCTCCCCTCTCCGACCCCCCATCCCGGCCGCTCCTCCCCTCCACCCCCCACCCGACCCCTCCACCTCTCCATCCGACCCTCCCTCTCCGGCCCCTAATCCCCAACCGCCCCTCTCCCCGCCCGCCACCCCCCACCCAACCCTTCCACCCCTCCATCCGACCCTCCCTCGACCTCCTGTGAAACCCCCCTCCTCCAGTGAAAACTCCTGCACCCTCGCTCAACCCCCCACAAAATCTTACCCCTCGCCCCTCCATCCGACCTTTCCTTGGTCCCCAGCGTGAAACCCAACCCCCATCTGATCCTCCTTCGGCCCCCGTGCCCCCACACCTTCCCTCTCCCCTTCGGCACCCCTCCCCATCCCCGCCCCTGCTCTCTCTTTTTTTTCCTCTTTTTCTCTCTTCTCTATCTCACTATCTTGCTTTTTATTTCGTAGGATTACCTCTAGTACGGTCGTCCTCCTCTAGCATCATCGTCGGTGACCCTCGAAGCTTTTGGTGCGACTCACTCTCTATAGCCACAGATATAATTTTTTTAATTTTATAGTATTATTTATTAATCATGTATATTTATAATAATTTATAAAATATTTATAATAAATATTATAAATATTTATTATAAATATTATAATTATCTGCATGCCATAGTTTTTGGGATCTGTGCCGTAGCGGTAGCCTTGGGACCGTGCCATGTCGACAGCTGTGGACTAGAACTATCAATGGATTGGATTCGGATCGAAACCTGGATATTCAGATCTGAATTCAATTTTAATTACTGGTACAGAATTCAAACCTGAATACCCGATGGGTCTGTACTTGAGAGAGGAAGGAAGGGATCCGGCCTCGCCGCCATCATTAGGAGGGAGGGGGTCCGGCCTCGCCGCCATCATTGGGAGGGAGGGGTCCGACCTCGCCGACGAGGGAGATCGAGAGAGGGAGAGTGGGAGATCGAGAGAGTGAGAGAGGGAGGGAGGGGGTCCGACCTCGTCGGCATCACTAGGAGGGATGGGGTCTGGCCTTGTCGGACGAGGAAGATCGAGAGAGTGAGAGAGGGAGGAATGGGGTTCGGTCTTGCCGACGAGGGAGATCGAGAGAAGGAGAGAGGAAGATCGAGAGATAGAAAAGCTGGGAGGGAGGGGTTCGGCCTTGCCGCTGTCATCGGTGAAGAAAATCGAGAGAGGGAGAAAGGGAGTGATCGAGGGGATGGCATACAGTCGAGCCGACTCGGATACGCAGTCGAGTCAGCTCGGGCCGTGATCGAGCTGACTGGGGGAGGACCCTAGCCGGATGTCTCAAGCACGGAGTCGGCTCAACTTTCGAGCGAATAGAATTTGATATATCACGATGTTATATTGATTAATGTTCATTAACGTTGTAGGTCACGATGGCATCGAAATGCCATCTTGCTTTTACCCCTGCCTCTTGGTGGGTTACGCGCAGTTCCACATCCGAGGAGTAGTGAGAACATATTTTATCCATCTCGACATCGACTGCTCAGGGACCTTCACCGTCGGCATCTACTCCACCGATGGTATTTACTCCACCGACGGCATCTAGTTCACCGACAACTGAGCCTCTACTATCGCAGGCATCTGAGTGTATATTTTTATTATATTAACACAACTTTATTTTTTATATAGTATTTGTACACATATATTTGCATAAGGTATTTGCATTGCAGGTGCATCATCCAATCGGACATTTTACGGTCCCACACGTATAGCATATGTGTGGAACCACCAACATCAGGTGATGGTGCAGTATGATACGGAGGGAACGTCGGTAGGGGAGACCGTGCAGGAGATGCATTTCTTTTTTGGAGTGCTTATGAGGCGGTCGGACATCATTCTCGTAGAGCTCTGAGACTGGTGTTTGATGGATGCTGCCATCAGGGATCGGGTATGGAAGGAGATATGGATAAGTACACGCATCTTAGTTATATTTATGCATTTTATATGTTTATACTATATATGTTTGATTAGAATAATTTTGTAACCGATTTTTGATAAATTTATGCAGAGAAGGTACGATTTTCTCGATCACGAGAGGGCTCGAAATGTCCGACTGAAGAAGATCGAAAAGTTATACCAGGGTTATAAGGTCAAATTTCATAGAGGATGGCTCGAGCACCGACGAAACACTCCGGAGGAGCTTATTCCTTGGATACAGGACTGTCCTTCAAGTCAGTGGGAGAGGATGGTTAGACACTGGAAGAGCCAGGAGTTCGAGATAAAATTTCTAACTTTTAAATTTTTTAATACGCTTAAAATTTTATTTAAATATTTTTAAATATTTATTATTTATTTGAATACTTGTTAGGCTATCTTCCATCAGAATCGGAAGAATCGTGTAGCCTAGGAATATATGCACACTGTAGGCCACGAGTCTATGGCCAGTCGTATGTATAGAGAGGTAATTAATTCTAAATCTTACTAGATAAATTAAATTTATATTTTTTATCATCTTTCTGATAAATTTATTCTTTGTTATAGCTGATGAGAGATGGAGTGATGCCCAGTCGTAGCGAGATCTTCCGATCCAACCGCACGGACAAGACGGGCATGACGATGAACGCCGCAATCAGACATATTTTTCTAAGTATTAAATATATTAGTATATATGATTAGTATTATAGTATTTCTTATAAAATTTTATTTTAATTTATAATTACAGGATCAGTTAGATGCGCTCACGAGCGAGAGCCCGGATACCTCTGGGCCCCATGACCATCTATCTCAGATCTTGGGGCCTGAGCACTCTGGGAGGATCCGATGCAGGTTCGGACACACGCTGAGGAGTTACTGGTCCGAGGCGAGTCTCCTCACAGATTTTCGATGTCGTCAGCCGAAAAGAGCTTGAGGAGGCATTGACACGGACAGATCATGTTGCGACGTGGGCAGATCAGGTTGAGGAGCGCGCATCTCATCTGAAGGGCATCGTGAGAGATATGATGTCAACGCTCAGTGCACGTTTTGGAGTCACAAAATTCGAGGATATGTTGGCCCGCATTCCAGCTTCAGCTTCGGCTTTGGCTTACGGTGACGACGACGACGACGATGATGTAAATTTAAGAGATTTTTTATGTATTTTATTTTTTTAAAAAAATATTATAATAAATTTTATTCGATAATAAAATTTTAGCATTTCAGATTAATCTTTTTATTTATTATATTTTTTTATATTTTATATCTATATTTATCAGATAAAATATATAAAAAAATAAAAATTTTATTTTTTTAATTATTTAAAATCTACGGCAGAGATTTTATAACCGCTGCCATATTCGTGCCAATCGCTGCCATAAGTTCGGTGCCAACCGCTACACTAGATCTATGGCAGCAGTTATGTAACCGCTGTTATAGATATCCTACGGCAGCGGTTACATAATTACTGCGATAGATCGATCTATTGCAGTGGTTTATAAATCACTACAATAAGCAATCTATAGCAGCGGTTCTAACAATCGCTGTCATAGAGCTACGGCAACGATCGTAATGACAACAATTAGAAAATTGCTGTCATCGCCTATGATAGCGATTTTTTGGGCTACGGCAGCAGTTACAAACCGCTACCGTAGCCCTTTTTTTGTAGTAGTGAATATTGAACATTTTGGAGGTATCGATCAAAGTTTAGAATCACATCCAAATCTATTAAATTTTGATAAATACAGATTTTATCATGTAGAGATTAGAACAAATATTGTAAATTTTAAATTATGAATGCTATATCATATATATTAGCATACTATTAATTACTATTAATAATGCACATTTCTGTGTCCAACTATTTGACATATATATAGAAAATATTTAAATATCTGACTTTTCGATATGGATAGGACATAGGGGGCCCTACATTACATTAGTCTATGGGTGTCATTAATCTCCATATACTTTAAATTGCAAATGTTGGTCCAACAGCTGGATCAAATAGGAGTCCAACCTGATTATCCCTAGTTTCTCTACCATGCATGATTAGCAACTCAGTTAATTGCATGGTCCGCCTCCCTTGAGATTTATTGAACTGCAACATCAATAGGACCACTTAGAACAATCTGACAATTCTATTGCCAACAATAAAAACATGTAAACAATGAAACTTCTACATCAGATATATATTATACATATGCAGCTACTATAAATTTATATTATGATAATGACACGTATTCTTTTATAACATAAAGGAAGTATCCTCCCAAAAAAAAAAAAAAAAAGGATCAGAATGTCATTTTTGATGGAGCAAGAGATATCCCATCACCAACTCGCATCACAATAAGCTACGATACTTTGAAAATATGTCCAAAATCCAAATTAATAGTTTCTCCAAAACCATGTTTGTTACGTCGCATCTACTGCAAAGGGTTCTACAATTCAAATTATTTCAAAATAATATAGATCTTGATAGGATTCAAAATCACAATCCCCTGAAAATGAGAGAGGATAACCGCTTTGCCTAATCTCGAATGGTATGACATTATTTAGTAACCTGATCTTTTAAATCATAAATAACTAGAATTGAGGACGCTAGATATTATGATACTCTCTCTCTCTCTCTCTCTCTACTAATTATTTCATGTAATATTGGGATGTTTAGTTCTTTCAAGCTCTTGTTTGAACATGGAAGCTCCCCAGGTATGCTTATTGTGCCAAATCGCAATTCAAATTTGTTCTATAGTTTAATTAACCATTGTTTATATAAGCACTCATAAATTCATAATCCTGATGATCATCAATTTGGCCTCATAGTGTGAAATAGCTAATGATGTACAAAGGCCCTCTATCTACCATGGCTGTTGAGCCCTAGCATTACATTCTTTGGTACTGGAATCAATTTATATCTAAACATAATTAAGCGTAGCACTAACTGCAGGCATGTGCATGTAATATGTCTTGAACAACTTCACCGTACATGCTCACTTGATCACCTGATTTGTGTTGAAGTATTTTGCAAAACTCTATAAGAATCTTCTCAATCTTAGATTTCCCAAATAAAAATCAATCAAAAGAAAAGAAAAAAAAAAAAAAAAAAAACTCTCTCTGCCTTCTTGGAGTATTTTTTAATTAAGTATTAGTTGGCTAGCATTTATCTCATGAAGCGATAAATTATTTCTTAGCTTAGGTTTTGTGGAAAGGTGAAAAAGAGAAGGCTACAATAATATATATATAATCTTTTAGTTCATTTTTCTTTATGATTCCAGTTTGTTGCTGCCAAATGGCTGCATGTTAGAAGGAAAAACAGCATATCGGAAGACTGGGTGATCCTCAATGGTTTGACATTAAAAAATTATATATAATTATCAAGTAACTATTAGCCCGTGGTGCTATGCTGCACTTTCATTTACTCAAGATATAATTTATATTTTTTAAATTGTACGTTTTAAATTTATTATCTATTAATTATGAAGTTGGTGTGGTAATACGAACATCATCAAATGACATGAATACAAGTGAATCAGTACATACGTGGACGGCCAATTAGATAGGAAATGCATGGAAAAGACATTCTTGGAGCTGATTTGCTGGATGAATGATGTGAGCGACTCGCAATAAACGCGTCCCTGTCCCTCGTTCTCGAGCCGTGTGCGGCGCCCCGGGAGTTGACCTTTGTCCCCCCGTCTGTCCTTTCTTTCTCTTTCTACGTGTCCGGCCCCAAAAATGCACAATAACAAAAAAAAAAAAAAGTGGAATAAAATAAAATAAAATATATCATTTATAAATTTAATATATCAAAAATATTTTTTTTATTAATTTAATAAAACTATTAAATTTAATTATTTAAAAAAATTATTAGATAGGCTCGTGCTATTATAACTAAAATCAACAATAAATTTATAACTTCATTAAATATTAATTTAAATTAATTATAATTAATGATAAAATAAAAAAATAACTAAAATTTATAAATATTTTTTTTTTATGATAGAATGAATCTGTCTGATAATCTTTCATCATTTCATCCATTATGAATAAAAAAAATTTTAAAAATAAACCACAAGATACGAAAAAATTGGACCACTCAAATATGTGAGTGTTGAAGGATACAAGAAGCTTTCCCTTCCATTAACTAGTTGATGTTGACCCACGTGCGAAGCAGCACACACGAGAGGGATCTCGCGCTGTGTCCGAATGGATAAACTAGGACTTTTTAAATAATGATGGAATCACAACTAGGTAGAGTTATCCAGCTAGGTGAACAGTTTTAATAACAATGCAATGAAAATAAAAACATGAATGGAAGATTGGTACAACTACTAGATAATTAGAAACGGAACTCAAGGTTGTACAAGCTATGCTATGATCAATGTTGGTTGGTATAATAATGGATCTAAGCTTATTTAACCGTGGGATGAGTTTACTTGACTTTAATTCAACGAATTCTCAAGTCAAAATGTGATTCATGCAATTGAAACTTTGTTCTTCTCACGAAGCATCTTATTGCATCAAGCACCAAACATAAATCTAAAAGTGTATCTTACCGTATTGCACTGGGGAAATGGATATGTAACTATATAATATCTTTTTTGCTATGCACCTATGGCTGACTTTTTGGTAAGCAAACGTTGCAACCATTATATTCGGATTTAGTTATCAAGATGCATTTTTTTTTCTAAAAAATAATATACCAGTACTTTTAGTACATAACTATTTATCAACTTTAATTTAAATAATAATTATAATAATATATAATATTAATTTAGTTAATTTATCTTTTTAGCATAATTAGTTTGGAGGAAAGTGGAAAAGAAAAGAAAAAAAAAAAACGTTATTTAGAGATTGTTTTGAGATAAAGAAAAATGAAGATTTATGCTGGAACGATAGAATATTTTTTTAATATACAAAAATCTATATGCAATGAACTATACGGTGCAAGATGGTCCTCTCCTAAATACATCTAATCTATCTAAATCCTTGAGAGGGCAAGATTCATTCTCAGATCATTTGGTTCAACTGCCGAAGACTTCCCCTGCTTGGCAAGCCGACGCGCCTTCAAATGATGGAACATATGGAGCAAAAATCTTAAACTTCATCATCCATACCGAAACCATCTTGCTAGATTCTGTGCAGGGACACATGCGTACATATGAAATCTGCGTCATTTGGAACTTAGCAGCTAGTCGTGCTCGAGTTGGCCTTTTCCGAGTCTTCAAATGATGGATCGTTTCATTTCATCGCATCACTCGATATGTACATAGATGTATGTGCAGTAGTACTGCACCACGCGGAGGTTCAGCGCTGGTCCCTCCCTAAAACATGCACTTCTGCACACCGAGGGCACGTACGTACGTATCGTGGCGGTCTTCCCACACTGGCGTACGCCACTGCCTCGCAGTTTGATTTGTCTCCATCCCTCAGCGACCGTTTGGAGAACAATGTCGCCACCACCGCATAATTATTAATTCTCCGAAACGTAACGAAAAGATTTTGAACGACTCACGAGGTCGTTGCTACTCCCGTCCATTCCAAACTTGGACATATAATAATATTTTTACCAGAGAGGAGTTGCCACAGGACGTACGTACAAGGGATGGAGCGATCGATGGGTGGGTATACCCTTTCTTATATACGTACGTACTAGAGCTGGGCCACCACCATCTCCCATCACATGATTCTCTCCGCCTCCCCTTTACCTCTTTTATCTCCCTTTAATGAGAGTATAAGGCTTAAAATAGTCATCACCTACGGATCCTTCGCCGAGCTTCCATGATTTATTTCCTCCATGTATACCTCTCTCGGGCTTTGTGACTGAAAGCGTTGCGCAATTCACAGAACATTGTCCCTCTAGCTTCCTGTGGTTGCATGCCACCCCACACCTGCTCACTTTTTATCTTTCTTTATGTTCTGTGAATTATCGACCGACACATTCTTCTAAGTTTGTAGGTATGTGCGTGTGCGGGCGTGTGCATATGAATTCTGACTTTGATGTTCCCCTGCGCAAACTGGAGGTACCATGTTCTGAAGCTGGAGGCTTCTACACCTTTGATGACGATATATTACGATGCTTAAAGCGAGTTATGTAAGTGGAGCTGGCTTTCCAGAGGCTTTTGCAGAAGGTTGGGAGCATGTGACTGCTTCCGAAACCTGTCTATTTTTTGGAATGATTTGGGACCAACAGCATGACCACCGCCCTCTCAAACCCTAAGGATTCCCTGGGAATAAACCTATTCCATCACCCAGTGCAGCTCCTTAATTTTATCCAGCTGCAAGGGTTGACAACAATGACAAGACTAGGTTCTTAGGTGGTTACCTAACATCTTAGCATGGAGTTGAAATCAGAGGGTGTGGTATTAAATGCTCGCAAATGGCCGGCCACCATCGTCATCTTCATCTTTCGCCATCTCTTTTTTTGCTCTGTTGCTCCTCTAGCAATATCTCTTTGTATTAGCTGTTCAAAATTCTGGTGCTTCAAGACCTGAACTGGTCCAAAAAATCTAGGGATCCCCTTTGTGCTGGCTACTTCTATTGGATGATGCACTGTCCCTCCTATGAGACGGTCATATTCGTTGCCTAGCTCTCTTTATCTTGTCAGCAGCAGCAGCAGCAAAGAATTAATTAAATACGTGTATGGTTATTAATACCAACAAGGCTAATAGTGACATGGGCGTATACTTTTAGATTAATATAAAATTTGAACCTTTAATTTTTTGCCCCACGTAGCACGTGTAGCTATTCATTCATCGTCCGAATTAAGTGGTAGAGGGTATTTTCTTGCGACACGTGACAGATGAATCATTAGCGCCGTTGAAACTTACCGATTTAGGCATTCAAAGAATACCAAAATGTTGCTTGGACATGCTAAATTCAAGAAATAATAACTTTTTGATTATTAACTTGATAATGGAAGTATCAGGTGTCCTTGTTTTTTGCTTGCTTATAAGTGATCGATTTATAATTAATTAGTATTATAGAGGATCAATTCATTAGGTCACTTGCTTCCCATATCCCACCTCAGGAGATCATAAAAAGGAATTTTGTTTAAAGTTGCTGGTGTCTTTCGTCTCCTCTCCGTGGTTCACCATCTAGCATTTTCTCTCGGTCATGCAACAAAGGCGTTTGCACCACTTAGAAGTTTCCGATATGCCGGATACAAAAAAGAGCTACCAAGTTCGGTGGAGCAAGAAGCGGAACAGTTTGGTAAAAGATAAGGCACACAAAACATTATATAAGCATGTAAGAATCAATATAATACATTTATCGATCAATGTTTTGTATTATTGGAACAATCTAAGATCTCATTCAAAAGAATTAGCTAAAAGATATTACTTTAATTCTTTAAAGATATATAAGTACCTAAGATTTAAAGAATACATAGTCCACATGATACTAATATATGCTTACATACGTCCTCACATATTCCTCTCATTTAGATCCTCGCATCCTTGTGATGGTAGACTCGTACCATCTCCTAATCCAAATGGATTATGAGTTAAAGTAATACTAATTATAATAATCTAAAACTTCTAGCTGGAATATATTAATTTTTTGACCTTAAATAAATATCTGAAACCTACCTCATGTACAGCGGATGTGGGACACAACATACACCCCGCATGTCCTCACAGCCATGGCCCCCAATAATTTTGCACAAACAAACACCAACTTGAGTTGGAGCAAATCCAACATCTGTCGTTACCTAACAATAGCTTAGGATCGTGAGATGTTTATCATGGCGTTGATTGCTCTTGCTTATGTATGATTTGCCGTTAAACAACCATATCAGAAGCTGAAACATCACTTTCGAAAAGCTATCCACTTCTAATTTTGAGATTCCTTGTTCATCACTCAATGTTGACTTGTGAATGGTGTTCCACGCTCAAGATTAATTGTGCTCAAGACAAATTGAGATAAAAGACAATCAAACTCCTGTAGCCCACCACTTGTATAACCCACAAGTGCTGGAAAATGACCCAGATGGTCCACACCTGATCTTTCCGGAATCTTCATTCACCACCAATTTGCGGTAGCGGGCTCCCACTAGATAAACAATCAAGTGATTTCAGGACCAAATGCTGATTGCTACTATTTTTATATTAAGAGAAAGAACATACCGTTGCAAGAATTGCATTGGCAACATCACCGACAATGCATACAGTATGCATCAACCGATGCATGATAACAGGTGGTCCCATGGACACCTGTTCCGCTTCACTCAAAAAAAGAAGGCAAAAGTTGAGCTCCATTAAACATACAGACAGTTTTGTTAATTTTCCCCGTAAACAAATAATCTGACAAGGATTAAATCTTGAGGTACGGTAATTGTTTACCCTGATAGTTTGGTTCAATATATCTAACAGATATCTGGGTCTTAGTTGCTGCCGTTTTCTAACCTCTAGTTGTTTTCCAAGCCAGGGGAACAAAGTAATGAGAACCTTCACTGCGAGGAGCCAATATGCCTGTGATCAGCTGAAGTCCTAGGTTTGCCCTTGTTAATGGAGTTCGGGTGCTGGGAAACAAATAAGACTGCCATGATAACCATCAGGCAACCAACAAGGGTGCTAAAAAACAGGGCTCCAGGCTGTCTAGACTGTACGAAACCATAAACCCCACCCGATGTTACGAGAATAACATCAGTTAAACCATCAACAGATAAGTCCTCCAACACCAGGGCGTGAGTAGGAGACCCAGGCAATTCAATTGAAGTTAGCATGCTACCTCCTCCAGATATCACTACAGCCTCTTGATCACCAGCTGCAATTATAACCTCTTTATTATCATTTGCTCGCAGAGGGAAAGGCTTCAGAGTGGGCACCACCACATTTTCTATCATTCCAGATGGAGATGGAAGATTGGACCAAGTTGCACCAGTTGAGAGTTGCCATCTCCAAATGGCATCATTACCATGCAGGCCTGGGGAGTACGAGGTAACCTACAAATTACAGAACAGCAAGCAGTGAGCCACCAAACGGATAGGGTAACTGTAGCTATTTTACAAGTTATCAACCAGATAAACTACAGCCAAAAGATGCAATGAAAATTTGTCTTATTAATTGGTTGATGTCTAGTCATGTTTTAGCTCCAAACTACATGAAAAATGCAATAATGGAGATCAGACTAGATATAAACCTCTCCTTGGTTTGTCAAAAAGATGACGTCACCATGGCTTCCTTTCCGATGCCTATGCCCATCGTCTGTGTGTACCAGTATAGGGGTTGCCACCTCCAAACTACCTGCATCAGCAGTCCTTCCAAAGCTTCTTGCAAAGTCTCCATGCTGGAATATATTAAAATGGTAATGGCAGATAGAAGCATTGAAGAGTTGCTCTCTAACTGGTACACCTGATGTAGCAACTGCCCAACAAGGTTTCAGCACTTCCATGGAACCACTTACAACAGTCTGTTCAGCTCCATTTCCCCCAACAACCTATACTCAGGACAAGGAGACAAGTACTATCATCTTCCTTCAAAAAACTACTAAATAAATTAGACTAAAGTGCAAGTTCCAGAAGTAGATGACAAAGATGACAATTTGCACATGTTTTCATTAGACGAATACATAACCATCAAGACTTGTCCTGACTATTAGGGGTTGAAATTATGAATCCTCATTTGCTAAGCATTCCTATGCACCACTTCGTGAGAGGAAAGATTTCTAAAACTTTATTGAAGAAAGGAAAAAGAAATGTCAACGAAAATAAAATAGTCATATAAGCTTCTTTAAAGAAAGTTGGGAGCAGCATAATGAGTTCTATATCTTCTACATAAATAATGCTTCATTTTTTCATGAAAGTGTATGTTGTTTGTTTATAACGCACAGCATATGTGGTGGCATGCACACCTCATCTAAGTATCGAATGTCTAAATATTTGGCAGCAAATCAGATAAGATTGACGCACATCCAATCCCAACACTTGCTCCCCAAACACCAAAATATCAAAGCATAGAAACTTGGCCCCAAGGTCACCGCTGAGGACTTAAAGCGACAATCCTGTCATCTATGAGAAACACCACAATTGGTGTGACTTACCCAAGAGGATCATTAATGCACTATCATTGGCACCATCATGCCAACACAAGCCAAACAGTGGCTGAAAATTCAGCATAATATCATCAAATTCTCTCAAAACACAGCAGCCACAACATAGCACTTCAGCATGTAAATGGAGTCTGACAATTTCAGGACCTTGCGAGTTTGCTCCATTGACAATTATGTCACAAAAAAGCCTTCTCAGATTAGTTTCAACCCTCCACCTTTGCCCATGATGCCACTCCAATTGGATATTCTTTCAAGTAGATGATTTGTTTTGAACCAGTATTCCATTTCTTTGGCTTTTACACCAACTTGACTATTTCTTATTTGCACTGATATTCATCTTCCTACCACAAAAGGCATTCTTTAGATTCTTTTAAAGCCTTTCTAGAATTTGTTCCTCCAAACAAATGACCATAATTAATGCTCTAAATGCACAGATTTCCTTTTTCTGTATTTATGTGTGTGTTTGGTTGGGAGCTTGGCCTTCAGCTATTTTAACACTTAATGCAAACAGGGTGACTAATGGGAAAGCAGGTAGGATCAAGGGTACAGCAAGGAGTCTCCAATTGGAACACATTTTATCAGCCAATCCATGTGTGTGTACGCATGCATGATGTATGTATATCGATGCAAAACATGGACTGTGACTCAACTTCAGTCCGCAATTCAACTTCGGAGACATTTGATCATCAAGTCGCATCATTTCAGATGAGATGGAGCTACTCAAAATGACCCATATCAGCTCCTAATACATGCACAGTTCCCCTACCTAACCACCTGCATTTGAGTTCAAGCATAATCCTCTCTCTATCTCTCTCTCTCTCTCCCTCTCCCCGATACCCCAGCCCTATTATAACCCAATCCCTATTATAGCCCAAGCCCGAGTCATCATCAAGCCTGCTTGCAAAGGCACTGCCTTCACTCTCCTGGAACAAAAACGGGGGAAGAGTCCCCTATTTTGCATGGGACCGCAACCTGATTCCCACAGCGCTCTCTCCCTCTCTCCCACGTAGCACTCGCCGCCACCTCTCTCTCTCTCTCATGCAATCTTATTCCTTCACGAGCCTCCATCCCACCATGCTTTCTCTCTCCCTTGTTTTGCACGACGTATGCCTCCCATTTGCCTCCCTCCTTCCTTCGCACCTCATCCCTCACTTCATCCTTGATTTTCTTCTCTCATAACGAAACCCTGACAGCTGCTGCCTCCAACTCTCAACCCCACTCCATCTGTATTTCATCTCCTCATTCCTCCTTGTCCCACCCTACTTTTCGCTCTGCAGCCAAATGCCCATCCACTGGCCATGCTTGACCCTAGGGAGGATGGCACAACAATATCCAAGTTCCACCACCTGAGACTCTCCTTGGTCTCTTTTTCCCCCTTTGTGATGACCAACGACTGCGCCACAAGTGATGGCCAAGGGCCAACTGCCGGTCACCACCTCTTCCCTGCTCTACGCTCTCCCCCCCCCCACCTCTTGCTCGCTCGCTCACTTCTTTCTTCTTTGATGTTTCTAATTCTCTTTTCTGTTTTTTGAGGCTGTGATGAGTTGCCTTGTATCTCATGCTTCAGATGCTGAAATTTGTGCTGCAGCTGGACAATCTTGCTCCAAAATATTATAACGATATAATCATCGTTATTTAAGACATGCTCTCTCTCTTCCACCCCTCTAAATCTCATTTATTTTTTCTCTTTCCATCTATTAATATCTCTTCTATCTTTGAATCTGCCCCTAAGAGGCTTCCAGCCTTCCACTGTGCCACCTCCTACTTCCACCTTTTGACAAGAAACAGGGTAAGATCAGTGACCCATTCCCCCTATTATGACAATAGTTAATTTAGAAATTGGGACTTGAAAATTTAGAGAATTTTAGAAATTATTTTAAAAACTATTAGTATGAAACTAGTTTGATACATGTGGTTTTCAGATTATGAGATCCTAAGGAACCCCACTGAGGTGATTAGATTACCTGATTGTTGACATCTATCAAGTAAGTGACTTAACGCTTTTTAAGAGATTTTTGAAATTATAATTTACATTATTTGATAAAATAGTTTTTATGATTTCTGCTTCTGTTTGATTAAATGGTCAAGCATATCACATTTTACCTCGAAAATGATATAAGAATAAAATATGCATTTTGATATTCTTGAAAATGAGTTATTTTCAGCACATGATCGGTTTTGGAATATTTGATTGGATAATTTATGAAAATGCTTTTGTATTTATATTCAACAAGTTTATAGCTGTGTAGTGATTTGGTTGTGATCTGATCTGACTCTACCAAAAGGAATTATATATTGGCTTATCAACTTATAATCTGAAAAACTAGTTTCAATATCGCACCACTGATGATTAAAATAGTAGTATTTGGGTGCCATTATCTGCTATGTGTTATCCATTATCTGATCCATGCCACTGTGTTATATGGCTATACCCAAGTGTTGGATCTAGTATCAGTTTGTGAAAAGTGTACTTTTGAAAAGTAAAGGTATTATTCTTTGATATTTAATAAGAATGAAATTTTTCTCAGTTAATAATATGCTATTGTAATTGATTTGTTATCTTGATTTGTTATCCATTGACATACTCTGACCCACTCTGAAGTGTTTCATCACTTGGTAGGCTAGTGTAATTATTCTTCTTTTCCTCTATTTTTCAGATTTTGATCTATGATTGGCTGTGGGATTTGGGGGAGTGTGCTAGATTACCTAAAATATTTAGTGGATCTATATTTTTAGTATTAAGTATCTTGTTTTTGATTTAAAATTATTATGAAATGATTAAATTTATTATTCAGGTAGTCTTGCATGTCTATATGGTATGTTTTACAGGCATGTAGCATCTATTACGCCCTTGGTTCGGTGCATGACACTCTTTCACTACACCTATTTGTTCATTCAATGTCCTCCCAGATCCAGTATATTAAATTATCTAGAACAACCAGATGCCTTAATCTCCTCTTTACATTAATGCAACTTGGGGAAGAAAGGTGAAAGAGGTCATAAAGATTTTTTTTTTTTTAAATGCAATTATAAATATTTGCTCCCTCTTGGTAGTTTATTACTGGTTATCATGTCTCTGAATAGGCTGCTGCTGGTAATTAAATTTTGATAAAGGTGTTAGATTGGAGACATGCATGTAATTGCCTCAAGAAAAAGTGTCACTGCAGGTTAGCATTTTCCTTCTCATTGGGGCAAAAAGAAAGAAGATGATGGATAAGCTTGGGACCCATCCATTCAAAAAATAATCAACAAAAGTCAAGGCCATTTCAATACACGTGGGGAACCTAGATCAAGTGTAGCTAGGTCAACCTCGCCAAGCCCATACTAAAAGTTGAATTAGCTCAACCAGTTCAAAGACATCCAGCTTGATCTAGCTTGGGCCCAACAAGGGGGAGAAATCAGAGGTTTGTGTCAAATTGGAGATCAGCTCATGCCCAAACCAACACCCTAAGACCTCTGCCCAGAACCTTTAATCCAAACACCTTAACCCAAACCTAACACAAACTGAGGTCAGGTTCAAAATTGGCTTCCAGTTAGTTTAAGTCAAGATGGATCAAGTCAAATAAAATTAGCCAAGTCACCTATAACTGCTCCTGTGCCATATGAATAATATCTAAAGGGAAAGCAACATGATTTAGGGTGGTAAATAGAGAGTATAATGTGGATTTCAATTTCATATAGTTAATGAACACTAATGAGATCTTGGCAAATGAAGTAGCATCTAATATTATATGTATATTTTCTCTTGATATGACTTTGGGTTCAGGTTTAATATCTTAGACCAAACTCAACTAGATAAGTTGGGACAAGATTTTCAGCCCAATCAGCTATGCACCTAAATCCTCCCAAACCTGGTTGAATTTTGGGTTGACCTGCCCAATTTCCACCCCTAGGCCCAAACACCACTAGAGTCTACATCGAGTTGACCTAGCCTGATTTACCAAGGGCACCCATCCATATCAGGCCAGCCTATCTAGACATTGAAATCCTGCCCAGCGTAACCTGAAAAGGACAATCCGAACTCTGTTTGAACAAGGATAATCCAACCTAATCCCCCTAGGTCCAGCCAAGACCCAAAAACAGTGGATTCACATGGCATGCTACAGTATATTAGAAACATATAATACCTTTCTTCTCAGATATTAATACATAAAAAGGTCATCATTTTGGTTAATATTATCAAATTATTTTGGTGAACTATTTTTCTGATTATTTTCATGATCTTGTGTGCATAGGTTCAAGAATAATTCCTTCCAGTAAATATCTAAATCTGTCTCAAAACATTTTGATACCATTTCGTGCAACTTTTGATAAGGATAATATTCACCATCAATGAGTTAGAGATTGTTATATTTACAAATTTCAGTAATAAATATTTAAACAATCATCTTAATCCGAATTATTGCGTGTGTACGCTAGGGTGTTTATCTATGCATGTGCCTGCAGCCTTGTGCACATAATGGATATTTTTAAGTCACTTCAAGCATTTGACTTGATAATTATGCTCCTTCATACACCCACTCCACTTTTTTTTTTTTTGCCGCCATCTTGTGCAAGGTGCTTCCAAACCTTGTAAACTAGGAACTGTTTAATGATAATTTTATGGCTTTTTTTTCTTTACATTTCTCTAGAATTGTTTTAAAATATACCTATTTTTTCACCTATCTAATTGCTTCATTTTATAACTGGAAATTGCAATGTGCTTTGGTCAACCAAAATACATACAATAAGATATTAAAAAGCCTGATTTGCAGTAAAACATGTAAGCATCGTATACTCTTAACTGTCTTCAACAGTCCCACCAATTAAAGTAAAACTGTTGTTAATTGCAGATGTATATCTGCTTAGAAATGTAATTTCACAATAGTATTAACATTCAAGGCACATAACCTTCTACAAATAATTACCAAAGTAAAAATAACTTGGGAAGGTAGGGGAACCTGAACATGATCTAAAACACCATCTCCATTAATATCAGCATGAAGGCCGCCTTCTAGCAGATGAAGCTATCAATAGATGCAGGAAACAAAATTCCCATCAGATCTCAATGATGTGATGATGCTAACATAATATAGAAAGTCTCAGATTATGGATCCAAAATAAAAAATGTATGCAACACTAATTACTGTGATGCTACGTCGAAGTGACATCCAAAATAGACAGTTCTATTATTTTAATCCAAAAGGAACATGTTAATCTTATTTAATTTTTAAGTTATTACTACTAGCATACAAAAATTGTTCTATTAGCACAATGATAACACCTCACATGCCTTGCAACAATTTACAACGTACGTAAGCAGTAATAACTACATTTTGCATTCAATTATTATCAACAATTACAGATATTTTGTTAACAGCTCATGCTACCAACAGCCACATCATGGATGTAACTGCCAGTCAGCACAGCCCATGGCATGACAAGATACATACCATGGCACTAGCATGCTACTGGCTGCATGTCAGTATCACACTTGGTGCTATGAAGTGCATAACAAGCACTGGCACAGAACAGCATGACACGTACCATCCCAGCAGCAGACTGGCATCTCATCATCATGTGGTAAAAAGAACAATCCTTAGGCCACATGCGTACTGCAAATTCCAGGTGTGGGCGAGTCTAGAGGGAACCAACTCATATGATTTATGAGCTGAAAAGGAATTATACCTGTCTGCTTGAGGACACACCTAACGTACATGCTCACGTTTGTAACGGTAAAGGTCATATTGGGAACAGGTTATATTATAATATGATCCACTTGTGGTACTATACAAAAAGTCAGACAGTTTCCCAGGAAACCATCTGAAGCAGAAAGGATACTAAGATTGCTAATTGCCACAAGAGTTTACAGGTAGGCACGGATCGGAATAGTAGAATCAGCCTATAATGAATACTGACTAATAAAGAAGAGTGGCAAGCTAGTTAAATTTAAGTCTGGATAGCATATGATAATTGATGTTATTTGCATGATAAGGTACAAGACACTTGCTGAGACATGCAGAATGGAGAAAAAACAATATTTGGGTGACTGAAAGGGACACATTGAGAAAAAGGGTGAGGATGCAGCCCATTGAAAAGGTTCATAAACTTGCCCTCCATAATTAATGCCAGAAGAAGCTAAGACCTTGTTGGCATGTTTGATTTTGTATTTGTGGAACCAATGACCCTTCATAAAAACCTAGCTCTCATAATTATACAACGCTAAAATCATCTCCTGGAGATTAATGGCAAGGCTATTTGAAAAATTGGTATATTATTTAGAAAAGGATGCAGCACGAAACATAATACAAGAAATATTTTTTGCCTGGTCAGTCTCAATTGATCATTGTATTCTGTAGTCGAATCTTAAAAGGGAACTTGCTACCTCACCTACAAGATTTAAAGAAAAGGAGTCCATAGAAGATTCTGGTTTGGTGATACCAAGCAACTGAACACTTGAGCATAGGATGGCCTACGAAAAATTGTTTAGATGGTATGACTAATTAAACAAGATCACCTTGAGATGCAATGGGGAATTCAAAGGTGGTTGCATCATGGAAGAAGAATCAGATATTGCTCCGTAAGGCATCAAATGTATAATTGCCAATGGATGAAGCAAGGTTCATCATCTTGGTACCGAACCCTGTACCGATAAAATCCTATTACAGTGTCAGCATATGGTACAGTAGTGTTGGTATGGAGTGATATCACATACCAATATAGTACGGTACACCATATATCGGGTGGTACAGTGAACCATGCTGATGAAGGGTTTATCAAGGTACACGAGGCATTTTCACTCAAAAAGGAGAGCTACCTCAGCTTCCAAAGTAGCTATGGGGCACAAGACCCTTCATTTCATACCGGTGCCAAAGATGTTGCTTTAGGTTAAAACTACAACAATATTCAAGTCAAAAAAACAGAGTAGCAACAAGACAAGGTTCTAGAGGGCGTGATGTAGAGTGCATATTAAAGCTTTGAAGCTGAGATACACTGAATGAAGGTTATGAAAGGTTTAGGAGGAAGAATACATATCCTTTGAAGAGATTTTCCTAAGACGAAAGTATTTTGAGTCAAAGATGAGCATAAGTAATGCTAAACTACACCATAAGGGTAAAGTTTGGCCACATTTATGAGTAAAGGTATGAACAACAAAGGAGCCAACCACATATCACACATAAAATCCATGAAAGAAAATATTGATTCACTGACCCTATAACTGATAAGGGTCTAATGAAGTAAAGATATCCAGCCATGGTTCTTTTCCTCCATGGATGTTAGTTTGCCTTAAGATAGGAATCAAAATTCAACATTATAATGAGGATGTGTAACTTCAAGAAAGAATGGAAATTATATAACTGAGCTAGTAAATAGTAGCTTGTATGATCAGATTCTTGATTATTATGTTTGGATGGCAAGACAGATACCTAGAAGGCATCATCATCAACAAGGGTAAATAAGAAATTTTTTTAAAAAATGAAGGAATTTATCCAAACTTTCTGAACAAGATTTTTCTAGTTATTTGCAAAAGAAAGGCCAAAGCATTTTAACCACCTCAAATACAAGCTCCATGAAATTAGACAAGACACATCACCTAAGACCCTCAAATAATAAGGTACCACCTCAGAGTTGAGTACTTACTACATGGCCAAGCCATCAGTACTACATCTTGAAAGGGATGTAACACAAAAAAGTTGGAGGACAACGACAAGAAGATTTAGTAATGTGAACAAAAAGATGTTGGAGATTTACCCAAATCTAGAACATCTCATAAACCTTGCGCTTACCCAATGACAGTCCTGCACTATAAATAAATGTGTATCTTTGATTATGGACCATCTATAAATAGGAAGCAATAAGAGCATGAACATGGAAGAGACCTAAAACAAGTTTTAGTCATCGCAGTTGAAGTATGAGATGAGGGATGAATTGAAAAACTTAGACACATCAAGAGTGAAACTTTGGAATAAAAGTGAAAAACAAAAATAAACTTATGAAAACTAAGTGTGAACTTTAAGGCCAAAAGATGCATAACCTCAACGTATACGGTAAGGAAGCATGGTATAACGAGTACCATAACCAGTCAAGTAAAGAACAATACTTACAGAGATGACTGGAGAGTGACAATTTTATATAGCACACAAGTGACGCTAATAAGTTTCTTCATTATGGATGACCATGTCAACTTGTGGTAAATAAACTGCCTGATCATGTTTACAAGAACCCAAGTCAAAAGTACTTTGGTAATGATGCAGATGAAGATGAAACTGAGGTGGTCGAAGGTGACCGCAGAAACATAATCATGGCGGTTACTTTGTTATTGTTGACTTGATATGAAAATGAAGGCATACAAAAATATCTCTAAATTTGAGAGGAATATGGAGTGTGGAATGCATAGAACTGTTCTATGATTGTTGCATATTGGTAAGACTAAAAAGAGTGTACATGCTTTGGTTAGGGCACGGGGTAATAATGAAGAGAGATGATATGGCAATTACCAAGATGTAATAGAAAAAAAATGTATGTATGTAAAAGCCTTGGAGTTACACCACAGGAAAGATTATATGAAGATGCACAAGACAGAAAAGGCCCCAATATAAAGAGAGAAATGGACTTGACGGACATCTAAAAATTAATGGAACTTAGCAACTCCAGATGCTTAGTCATGACAAATGATAGATAAATACTAGACTTTACAAGGATGCAGTCTGACATGAATCAATGGACAATCAGGGTAGTCTCCAAAGGATGGGTTAGGGTTTGTTCACCATGATTCCTTATGTGAAGTTGTGAACTAATGGCAGGGGGCAATTTGGGTCCTCTGCTTGATGAGCTATTGCTTGTTGACCATGATCATAGATTGATATGGATTTTCATTTTTTGATATTTAAATCATATAAAATTGAATGTCACAAAATCAAAATATCAATCTTTTATCACAAGCAGAGCATTATAACTCTCCACAAAAACACTTTATTAGACATCCCACCTTCAGTGAAAACATAACTCAGAGATCTAGGTAAACTTAGAAGAAGCTTCTGGATATTTAGCTAAAGAGTTTCAGTAGACAAATTAATAATACAAGCTATAATTTTATACTAGAAGTTCAACATATCATACCCGCAGGTTGTTCACAAGTAATAATTGTATGATACCTATACAAATAAAATGGAACTTCAATTATTATTATGTGTATATTCTGCTGTTTTTCAGAATTGATTTTCTCCCATCCAAATATAGTCCAAGAATAAGAAGAAAAATGTCAATTCTTCTACAAAAGTATTTGTAGATCTCCTATTCCTAGATCAGGTGATGAAGTTATCAACCATGTACCAGATTTCCCAACCCTTAAACCCCTTTTTTTTCAGATTTTCATTTTAAAAATACATATATTGGGTCTCTTGAGGATTATCTAGTATGAACCAATAGCTTGCACAATTATTTTCCTCATTTTGCGATTAAGATCCTCATACAGGTTTACTAAAAAGCATTAAAAAAAGAACAAAAATAAAACAAAAGGACCCTCCTATTCCTAGATCAGGTGATGAAGTCATCAACCATGTACCAGATTTCCCAACTCTTAAACAGATTTTTTATTTCAGCTTTTCATTTTAAAAATACATATATTGGGTCTTTCGAGGATTATCTAGTATGAACCAATAGCTTGAACAATTATTTTCCTCATTTTGCCATTAAGATCCTCATACAGCTTTACTAAAAAGCATTAAAAAAAGAACAAAAATAAAACAAAAGGACCCTTGTATAAACAGGTTATCATGTGCCTAATACCTTAAAATAGGGATAGATCGTCAAAGCACTGTTTGTCCAGCACATTACAGCATTCACTTCTAGTCTTCTACATCCCAGAAACTTTCTTCTAAATAATTATTATAAACCTCTGTTAATCATTACTTCTCCAACCATTATTTCTCCCTGTTAACTAGGAAGGTTATTGCCACTCAGCACCATAACCAACTTATTATCCTGCAATCAACTACCACAACAACCATACTCTCTCATGCCCCCAAAAGGTATTTCTAGAAGCCTATACTATTTCTTCGTATTTAAGAAATTACAATATAAGTACTTAAACTACTATTTTTTTCCACGCTTTCTTTATAGAGATTAGAACAGAGATTCATTCAACACAACATCTATTATATATATATAAAACAATACTCTATGGAGGAATATTATGGTGTTGCCACATCAGCATCTTAGATGACTTTAGTTGTGCCACATGGAACCATAAAATAGTATTTTAAAAAAATTTAAAAATAAAAGTAGGGGAGGTATAAGAGACAAATTATTTTTTTAAAAAAATATTTTTTTAAAAAATAAAATATTATAAAAACAATAATAATATTTTTTTAAAATGTTAATTTATTATTATTTTAAAAAGATAACATATCATTTTTTAATTTTAAAAATAATAACATAGTAATTTATTTTTTTTAAATAATATTTTAATTATTTTTTAAAAAATAATAGTTTTGAAATCTAAATCGATCCATTGGATTAGATTAGATTAAACCTAATAAATTATCCGTAAATAAAGCACGGTACTTCATTGATTTGAAAGCCAAATCTTTGCATTTAATAGCCTCCGAAAGTTTAGAGAAGGTATGAGAAGAAGTGAGGGGGCGGAGGTCTAATCGGGATCGGTGTTTGCCGAGAGAGAATGGGAGCCATGATAGAGTGGCGGGAGGTGGGACGGTACCAGCGGGCACGAAGAAGGTATGAGAATAGGAAGAAAGAAAAATAATAATAAAATATTATTTTATAAAAAAAAGAAAAAAGAAAAAGAAAAAAAAAGAAAGAAAAGAAAAGAAAAAAAGAATGAGTTTCTCTCTCTTTCTTCAGTGGTAGCACCAGCAGCGGCAGCACCGACAGGAGCATCCAAGGGTGCAATCGAGATTGGCATTTGCCGAGAGAAAATGGGAGCAATGGTAGGGCGGCACCGGCAAGCGCGGAGAAGGTATGAGAAGAGGGGGTGGAGATGCAATCGGGATCGACGTTTGTCGAGAAAGAAGGAAAGCCATGGTGGAGCAACAAAGGGTGTGCAGCAGCACTAGCGGGCATGTAAAAGGTATAAAAACAAAATATATATATATATATATTATTTTATAAAATAATAAAAAATATATAATATATAGTAAATAAATAAAATAAAATATTAAAAAAATTATTATAAATATTTATTATTAAAAATTTTAATAATTATAGATCGTAATTATCTGTCCCGCGCAATGTGTGGGTCTCCCAACTAGTTTTATTTTCTTTTTAACACTCAACCACATAATGACCAATTAAAACCGTTAACTAAATGAAGAAAAGCAAGAATCAGTTCTATGAAAAAGGAAAAGGAAACCCAGATCAAAGCAAGTGACTGTTTACATGGAAATATGAAAGCATACTCAAACAGCCAGATTCTGGTATACCTTGCAAATGGTGCGGCCAGATGCCAGATGAACAACCTCTATCCCTTCCTTTTGATGTGCAACTACTACATTTGGGACCCACCAAACTTGAGTATGATTTGTTATGGTCGGAATGTAAAGCGACCTCTGTATGCATATACTGAGCAAGTTAGCAGAAGTAGGATGTCAGCCTAGCAATTAAATTCCACAAGCAGATGGAGACAAGGACAAACAAGATATCCGGCAGAGCAGAAGGATCTATCCATTCAGTTGCATATGCAATGTCATTAAAGCTGACATAAGTTGCAATCAAGAAGTAAGTTTATGAGAGGTACTCCTGTTTAAGGATCCACAAAAATGTGGTCGTTTGACAGGAGATGTATTTCAAAAATTAATTCCAGTTCAGTGATGAAAAACAGAACCCTGTAAAACAGCGCAACAAGCCATAAGTCAAGAGGCAAAAAATGGCGAGCAACTTATCATTATTATTGAAAAACAGTTCTTGGCATAGAAGAGTTTTTACGCTTCATATTTTAAAAATGAGTAATCCTGAGTATCTACTTTCAATCCCACATAGCAGAAGATAAAACAATTTATGAAAAGTTGAAAACAAAGCGAATATTTTCAAAATATGCATAAGCATGTCAGATGCTTAAGAAGCATATGTACAAGGACAGCATTTCAGATGCTTAAAAGCACATGAACAAGGAGCAAAACAAACAGAAACTACCACAAGTATATCTTCAGAAGTTAGTGCCACAAATCCTCAAAGTGGATTTTTGCTGAATAATGCCAATCTATGTACGATATGAAGCACTGAAGGAACACCGAAAACATTGAACAAGTGATCAAACTCATTTACCTAGGAGGGGCAAAAGTGCAAGCTTGTGCCTGAGATACTGGAAAATATTTTCAACCAATTGCACATACCACCTAGAAAGAATTAAACTCCCATCAATTAGAAAGATTACAGAATCAGAAGTTTCTCACTTAGATATGATCTACTTGATTTAGACCCTGTTGACAACTATAGAACCAAGCACACCAACTGTAGTATTAGGAGGGTTAGGTCATAGGAGAGTAAATGCTATGTCAAGGTTTCCAAGAAGCAACTGAAAAGCATGTCTATGGCCAAGATGACAACCTGATACAATGAGCCATGCTCTTTTTATACCTTCTATTAAAAGAATCTCCTTGCACCGTTGCCATCTATATCTGATCAACTCACAATAACTGCATACTGCAGAATTCTGTGAATAAACCTTGAGATATTTTTGGAGAACCCCATCTTGAGGTGCACCCAAGATGAGCTTTAGTACACCTTTTTGAAACTTGAAACATGTGGACAGGTCCTTGCTGGTCCTAGTTAAACCCAGCCCAAAGTCCAGCCAATAAGGGTTTGACCAGCCCCTCATTGGACGTTAAGATGTTCTTTTTCCAGATTTGAATTGATCGAGTCCAAGGTCATGCCAATGCATTTTAGGGGATATATTTCCAATTCTGTAATTCAGAATCTTTAGGAATTTCACAATTACTATATGCTTAGCTAGCAAGCAGTCTATATTCCTTTTGACATTATCAGCTACTAGCTAAAAGCAGACTAAACAATAGATTCCAGATCTGAACCAAATTTCAGATATTTCAACACAAGTTTTTTTTTTACGGTATACTTCTTTTCTTGGCTTGCGTCCATTGAAGCCAACTACCATCATTATCAACAAATTTAACATCTAAATGTGATCAGACAGCAGAACCAATTTGCTAGGCCTCTGCTCATTATTAATAACCAGCCCATTCAACCAATGCTACATCATTTCTTCTCTGGCTCCGAGTGAAAATGCATCAATTAATACTAGGTTCCTTTGGATGCAAATATAATCTACTTGTAATCCGCATCTGCTGCCTCTTAAGCTCCCACAAGCCAAAGAGCATGTCCTCCACATTAACTATCACAAAACCTCCATTAATTTTAATATTGGAGAGAGCTCTGCATGTCTACAGTCTCCCTAGTTGCTCCAGAGCTTGATTGCGCTTGGCTTTGATCAAGCTTGGTCTGAAAATTTCAAGCTTGAATTATTTGTTATTTGATTATCCTAATTTGAGCCTAATATGAAACCAAGTTGAAGACAACTATTTTGAAGACTTTATAACATTTATCAAGATGAAATCAATTAAAGATTGTGTCAAGTTTGAATCAAGTTTGTTTCTAGCTTGCTTTAGACCAAGTTCAAGCTTAATTCAAGCTTGACTCAAGCTCACTTCAAGCTTGGTTTGAGCTTGATTGAATGGTTGATTATATGCTAACTGAACCAAAAGGTTAGTTGTTGAATTAGATCTAATGTTCGAACATATATTATTATATCATATCATAATAAAGATTACTAGCACACCTTTATATGATGCAATTAGAAGGTACTCTTGAGACCACACTATGAATGTGGTTGTTCTTGTGACCAAAGGTCGTAACAACAGAAAATTATCAACTCACCAGTATGGTTTATTGCAATCTCACTCATCAGATTGTTCCACCACCCCCCAGACAATGTTGGTGAGTCATTAATTTTGAGCCTTATCAAGTTGGGTTATTTTCAAGCTTGACTTGAAATTATTTTTGAGGTTGTGAATCAGGTTCAAGCTTGACCACATTATATTCAAATTGAGCTTGATTCAAGCTTATTTCGAGTCATCAAGACAAGCTCAAATTGCTCAGATCAAGCGATAGCCCTACTTGTTGCAAACCTCCTCCTCAAATTTCGACACCACTGCCTTTGTCACCTCCACTGCTAACACTTCTATCTACCCTAGGCCCAGGGTACTTGAATAGCTTCATTTACTCAACCCTTTGCGGTCCAACTAAATGTACAGTTATTGGGGTGATTTTCTTAAAAAGGGGGTATGCAGTCCATACCAATGGCAATAGTCGATTACAGTTGGCAAACAAGCAAGCTGTTTCTTACTTAACACCAATTCAGCTCGAAGGCTTGAGTTCAGCTCACTTGATTAAAAAATGAGCTGAGCTAGAGGCAGGCTAGCTCACTTGAGCTTAGCTTGAATTAGCTCGAGATATAAATATAAATCTAAATAATTTATATTTTTTAATTATTATCTATATAAAAATTATTTTTGTAGTTATTTATCATAAAGCAATACAGGTTATGCAGAACAAAATGCGTTGCAACTATAAAATTGAAAACTAAGCAAGACTGTTAGTCCAAACTAATATAAAGCAAAGCCTCAAAAGATAAGCTCTGACCACATCCCTTAAACAAGTTGTTCGTAAGCAGCTTGTGCTCAGCTCAAAAAATGAACGAGCTCAAGCCTGGCTAGATAATAAAATAAGCCGAGCTTGAGCTAGACCTAACTCGCTCATTCGGCTGATTTACATGACTACAGTAAATCACCCCATAATATCAATGTACCACAGCATATTTGCTTAAGATTAAGATCTATTTTAGATGGATCCACTCATGGTAGATGTTTAGGTGAAGGGCAACAACCATGGGGAAGAAGAGCTCTACATAAGAACTTTTGTTTCCTCAATCAGTCCTTCCTAGGATCATAAGAATTCCTATCTCAACACCAATTCAAGTGACCTTTAGTGGTCAAATCTGTGTATATATAAGTTTCTAAGGCTGACGATCTAGAGAGTATCCCATTCATCATACAACATCACTAAATTTGAGATGAACGAGCATAACAATCACCCTAGTTTATTTCAAGACCTTCTAAATCTAAAGTTTTTTCCTTCCATTCGTGAGCAATAAAGATCAGTGTAGCACCAACAACCACAATGCAAGGTTTGTCAAAAACTCAAAATGCCTATGCAGTCCTAGGTGATGGCCACCCAAAAAGCATAGAAGGAACACCTAGCCATCCAGAAAATTGTTTGGAGTGAAAAGATCCCTAAAATAAAGAACTTATATTATGGCCTTGTATAATTAAATTATTAAGAAAATATAGTTATATTAACAACATCAGACTCATTAAACATACCCTAAATTACTAGGTGGTATATAAATTTTATAGTGTAGGTAGCATACAAATTTTATAGTATATTAAACGAATCATGACCAGAATTTAAAGTGAAAAAGAAAATCATAAATAGGTACCCCTCTTGTTGAAAAGGGATCAAAAAGAAACCAAGCACCTGGCTAGGTGCTAAGCTAGGCACTCGGGTGGCCGCCTTGCCATACAGCTAGGGGAGTGCCAAGGTGTCGGGGTTGCCCAAGCACCTAAGCAGGATAGCCTATATGCCCAAGCAGTCACCTATTGCAACACTGCCAGAAAGAATGATTTATTACTTGCATGTACCAAACAATTGGGGAAACATCTCTAATAGAAAACCTCCTCCAAATGGATGAGTTTGGAAGTGCAACCACTGAGCTACGATCCAGTTCGCGAACACCATCTAATAGAAAACCTCGTCCAAATTGCAATGATCTAAACTCATAGAAAGACTCCAATGGATGAATTTGGAAGTGCAACCACCGAGCTATAACCTAGTTTGCCAACACCATCTAATAGAAAACCTCCTCCCAAGGTTTTAAATCTCATGGAACAAAGGTGTCCCAGTTTCTCCTTGGAATGGGAAGCTCCGTTATCCCATTCCATCCCGACAGCAGTCCTAGTCATACATCGAAATGAATATCCTCCATCTTTCTCCCTTTCTTCTTTCTTTTCTTTCTTTTTTTTCATTTTTTTTCTTTCTTCCTTCTTTCTTTCTTTTCCTCTGCCTTCTTTTCTTTCCTTTCCTTTTATCATTCTTTTTCTTCTACCTTCCTTTTTTTTTTTTTCATTTTCTTCTTCTTTCCTTTCATTTTTTTTTCTTTTCTTCATCTTTCCTTCCTTTCCTTCTTTCATCTTTCTTCTTCTCTTCCTACATGGATGATTTTAGAGTCCCAAGCCCGTTCCGATCCTATTTTCTCACAAGAACGGGATGAGACAATAGGGACACCCCCGTTCCGCTAAGACGTAAAACCTTGCCTTACCCATATTGCAATGATCTAAACCATATTATAACAAGAAGTGCCGCATTAAAAAACTGAGCACATGGAGCCCATTCTAAAAGGGCAGTATGAAGAAATTTTTAGTTTTTCCATGGGAAAGTTGTTTTCCATACCAAAAAATATATTGGCCCCAAGAACTTGCATAATGATGAGTCTATCTAGCCTTCACTAGTCATTTTCATCTAATCTATCATGCTCTTTCGATATGCTGCAAGAAGCTTAGTAATGGTGGATTCACCCAAATGAATCCAAAGAAGCAAGCAAAAGATTTTTCTGTTCACTATATCCCAACTTTGGCATAGGATTAAAAAAATGCCCACAAACCTTAATAAGGGTCCCATCCTTTTATTCCTTCAAAATAGGTTAACAAGCAAGATACACTCTTTGGTCATCTTGTTTTGCCACTAAACATTGGCCTGATGGCCGATGACATCTAATTCTACTTCATACCAAGATGTATAAATTAAAATGTTATGACACCCTGACATCATATTACTTGAAGACCAAAATGGAATTTTAAATAAAAATTTTAAAACTGTATTTTTTTGACCTTGTAACAAAAAAGGCACTAAGCAAAGAAGTAATCCTAGAGAGTATATTAGAGAAAGATCACCTCACCTCAGATGTCACTCAATCTTCAACCAAGATATGATAATTTGGTTTTGGCTAGGCCAACAATACTCAGTTTGGGTAGTTTCAGTGGCTTACTGGCAATGATTTTGGAACCGACCTGAACCGCCTGGTTTGGGACGTTCCAAACCAAACCGGTGCCCAAACGGCCCAGTTCGCACGTGGAAATTGGAACCCAGACAAAAAATAAAAAAAAAAAAGGAAACCACCCGGTTCAGGGCCAAACCAGGTGGTATGGGCCTGAACCGGTCGGTTCGACCGTGTTTCAGACCAAACCGAATGATTCAATGTTTTATAAGAGAGAAAGAGGCAGAGAGGAAGCCTTTCGACTTCCTCTGATTATTTTTGAGTTCTTTGAAAGATTAGGTCGCTCTCCCACTCCAGAAAGAGCAGGAAAAAGATGGATTAGAGGTAAATTTTCCATCCTGACACTCTCTATTCTCTTCTCCACTTTTTTTTAAAAAAAAAAAATTCGTGAAAAATGAAAAAACAAAGAAAAACTATGTTAAAAAAAAATTTTATATGATTTTAATATATGTTATAGATCTATGAATGATCTACACAATGACACAAATCATTAATTTTCGTTAAGTATATAATTTTTAAAATTACAATATATATTTTTAGGATAAAAAATTATTAAAAATAAATTTCGAAAAAAAACTATAAAATTAGATTATTAATGAGGAATTTATAAGCTACTTCGACATAAATTTGGTATCGATTTATCACTATTTTAACGCATCTTATGCATAATATTTTAGACCTAAATTTTGAAAAAAAAAATAGCATTTTATACATGTTCATGAACTAAGAAATTTATATGCACCATCAATAATAGGATTCTACATGGATATAAGGTCAATTTTTTTTTTAATTTTTTATTTTTTAATATAATTTTTTAAAAAATAATAAAATAATAATTAAATAATTTAAAAAATATTTTTAAAAAAGATAAATAAAATCTATCATTTTTACGTAATTATTAAAGTAATGTGTTTGTAAATTTTCAGGAATGGATCCATCGCGAAAGAAGGATCCGGAGCGTGACATTGGTTGAGAGCATAGAGAGATGCTCTCAGGCCAGCATCATTGAAAATGTAAATGGTATAACATAGAATTCAAAGAAGGGATTACACGGTTAAAGCAACATTTGGCTAGCGACTATTCGAATATAGCTATGTACTGTAAGTGTCCACAAGAGGTCCATCAGTTGATGAAGATGCACTTCGCTGATTTTAAATTAATGAAAAAAAAAATTAAAGAAGAAGACAGAGGTGGACCGCCGAACAACAGAGCAACTTTCTTATCACTCTAGGAAGTCAAAGGAAGGATCTGTTCCAAATGAAGAGCAGGCATAGATCGATGCTACCATTCGGACGAGTTTGGATGATCAATGGCAACTAGAGAAGCTGGATAGGCATGGATCTTCATTTGGGCCGTCAATTTATGAGGGCAGATCAGGCTCAGGAAGCACTGTAGCAGAGTCTGAATCACGATTTAGGAGGACATCCTCAGTTAGAGAACCCGTCGGTAGAGGCAGCAGTTGTCTCACATCTATGTTGGGAGCATTTGGTAATAGAAAAAAATCCTCTAAAAAGATTCCAACAGGAGCCACTATTCATGATTTGGATCCACATGACTTTCCTAGTAGAGATTCCAAGTAATAAAGGATTGCACTATGTTGAAGAAAGATAAGAAAAAGGATATATGGCAAGCTATTAGATCTTGATTTCACTTCAGTCACATCCCAGCAAATGCTACAGACAATCCACATTATCGCACTGCCATTTCATCCATATAAGCTGCTGGTCCAGGTGTTGATCCTTCAGGACCAAGAGATATCCATGGTGAGTTTCTTGACAGCAATAAGAAGGATTTAGAGAAGTGGATTGCATCATTTAAGAGTAAGTGGCCTGTGTATGGATTGACTATGACGTATGATGGTTGGACTGGTCCTACTAAACGAAGCATCATCAACTTCTTAACATATTGTGATGGAAGAACATTTTTCGCAAGTCTATTGATGCTTCAGCTGAGGTGCACGATGCTAGCTACATCCTTAAATTGATGGAGGTAATTGATCAAGTAAGAGAACAAAATGTCGTGTAGGTTGCTACAGATAATGGACCAAAATATAAGGCTGCAGTTATTGATAGAGCAGCGACCACATATTTTCTGAATCCCATGTGCTGCACATTGTATTGATATGATGTTGATAAATATTAGAAAGATTCATAAGATGCAGAAGATAGTAGAGTCAGCATAGAGCATCACCAAATTTATTTATAATCATACATGGATCCTATCATTGATGCGGCAATATGTTGAAGGTGATATATTGAAACTAGATATCACACGGTTTGCTACCAATTATATAGCACTTGATATCTTGATTGATAAGAAAGTACAACTGCGTTAAATATTTATCAGTAGTGAATGGTAAGAGAGCAAATATGCTAGAACAGACACTGAGGGGAGCACTGTGGAGAGCCTCATGATGAAACAGTCATTCTGACAGTAGGCTGAGAGGATGGTGACGGCTATCAAGCCTATGTATGAAGTACTTCGGACTGTGGATGTTGAGTAATACCCTCATATGAGCTTCCTATATCATATAATGGAGAGGGCAAAGGAATAAATCGAAGTGGCAGATCCAAAACATGGACATGAGTACATCAGAATCATAGACTATCAATGGGGTTATCAAATGGATAGGGAGTCACACTTACCAAGTAAGCAGCAAATCAATAACTTTTTGAAAATTTATATAAATAAACTCAATCAATTATGACAATCGATGTGTAGCTTACTATCTGAATCTGAGGTTCCAGTACTCCATATCTGGGATTGGCATGGATGAAGAGCTTTTGTCCGTCCTACGAAATGTAATAGATAAGATGGAGCACAATGCAGACATCGCGGCTATATATCTTGAACAAGTTAAGTTCAGTGATGTTTATTAATTTAGTGATGTCTTCGACAAGACATTATAAGTTTATAACAAATAATTTTTTTACAGACGAAAATATTTAGGGAAAGCACAATCATTTAGAAATAATATAGCAATTAAAAGCAAATCAAAAATGAATTCAGGTATATATTAATAAGTTTATTTTTATATTTAACCTTATTTTTTATTTTGCTGATTTCAATTATTTTGCAGTTGAATGGTGGGTGCATTTTGGTGGATCTGCACGACATCTAAGGAATCTTGCCATCAAGATCCCTTTCAGATGGTTTCATCGAGTGGATGTAAGCATAACTGATCAACCTTTGCTCTTATCCACAGCAAGCAGAGGAACCGTCTGAAATAGAAATGCCTCAACGATCTTATATATGTACACTACAATCTAAGATTGAGACTCGAATTCATTTAGGAGGAAGTTCAGCTAAAGTATTCAGATCCAACTTATGATTTTATTGCTGAAGATGAAGATGATCCAATGATCGGATGGATTATGAGTCAGCAACAGGATCCAGAGTTTGATGAGGATCATCTCCACGACCATCTAGTTTTGTTGCTAGCAAGGCTGGGGTGGACGCCTCTCAATGGGCAAGCAACAACATTATACCTAGACGTCCAGTCGATACGCCATAGCATCTACCCTCGCAGCCTAGGCAGCTACGGTGAGATATAAGCAAAAGAAAAGGAAAGGCAAGTACGGCACCAATAGAGTCCGAGCATTCGGTTCCCTTAGATTCAAATACCAGATGGAGCAGTAGTGGTAGTTCTTCAGCAAGTCATGGATATGATGATCATGGAGGGACCGGAGGACAGGAGACAGCCAGTTAGTGGTCTTCGATTTACTGATGAGTCTTAGTTTACGCACGCCATGCAGGATAGGGACCACAGTGCACGTGCTGATAGAGCCCGCAATGATATGATTTCATACAAATGACGGGCTCCACGAGGTCATTCAGGACATGATGCAGCTATAGATGACCTCACACATGGAGTAGGATCCATAGATGTATCAAATTCATCTTCGTATTCTGGATCCTCCTATCCACAGCCACAACCATCCTATGATCCTCATGGATATGGATATTATACATCAAAGACATCTTCTAGTGGCTACTATCCTATGCAATCCGGAGTATCTTACGGATCGAATTTTACTGTCGATATATTTGGATAAACCCCTTCACAACCATATAATCAATCCGAGGATACCACTCAGAGTCAGGACCTTAGCAACACTTTGAGGATGAGTTATAATCCAACACGCCTGCCTTATGGATCTAGCCGGACTGATATTCTTTTCGAATATATAAATGATCCTACTATTTATGAACATCGATGGTCGACCGAATTTTGATGAATAGTACATATTTAATATTAAAAAAAATTAATTAATTTAAGCATTTTAGGATCCAATAATATCTGATTTATGTATTTTAGATTTATATTACATATGATTAACATTATTTCTGAATTCCGAATGATACAAATATTAATTAATATCACTGAATAATAATCTAAATATTTTTTTCAAAAAAACATTATTGAATATTTCTTTCGAAAAACAAAAAAAAATGGCATGCCGATCACCATACCGAGTTTTGGTACAATTCGGTACCGTACCGACCGACGATCGGCACGATCACCGATATCGATATCAAAAACCTTGCTTACTAGGCTCATTATGTATGTATGTATGTATAGGGGCAAACTTGGATAAGGTCGACCGAATTTAGGCTCAAATCCAGTCAGATCAAAATTGGACAATGGAGATCCTACATCGATGATCCAAACTGTTAGATGTAATCTACCACCTCAAAATTACTTGCACACCAAAAATCATATAATTTGAAGATTCCTAGCCTATGCATCAAGTGATCAAAAAACACATCTAATTCAATTTTATTTAGGCTATCCAATTTTTGACTGTTTGACGCATAGACTAAGGATCTTCAAATTATATGATTTTTTATATACAAGCAGTTTCGAGATAGTAGATCATATTCAACGGCTTAGATCATTGATAAACGATCCCTATTATAGAGTTTTGACTTGACCAAATCTAAGTCCAAATTCGGTCGACCTGATTTTAGCCTAGCGCGCACGCGCGCTCTCTCTCTCTCTATATATATATATATAAAGCCAGAGAGAGAGAGAGGCATATCATGCATGCACACACAAGTATGATGAACCACTATGCCAAGACAGTCCTGGATGAAATACAAGTTGATCTTATTTTCTCTACAGAGAAGACAGGTTTATTGCATTAGATTGTGGCTGTACAGAAATAAAGAGCAAAATATACTCTGATATTGCACATAATTTGTTTTTAATGGAAATACTGTATATAAAGTTAAGCATAAGCTGTACCTTCTTGGATTTTGCTGAACCAGCATAATCTGCAGCTTTGCCAATCATGCTCGCAATTTTATTGGATGAATCCTTCCCAGGAGGATTGTGTTCCACTGGTTTATGGGAAGGACATGTAGTAACTTTCCCAGGTGTTTTCTTCAACGTTTTCCTTTTATGCCTTCTGAAGTTTGCAAGTTGTAAGGAAGTATCTTCCCGCCTATCCTGAGGAAAAGATAGTTGCAGAATGAGCTAATATCCTTTTTCCTTTGAGAAAAGTAGCAGACTAAAGGAGTCTGTTATTACCCAATGATGTGGCATGACTCCAAGAATAGATTCTCTAAATTCTCTTTATTCAAACTGCAAAGCAGCATAAATTCATTAAGCTTCGTTTGTAGTTACTTGAGCTACCAGTAGTCAGGTGAGCAACCAAAATTCCTTTATAACTAGGTAAATGATCTACTGATTCACTGGAGACAGGATTAAATTCACAATCAAATACATATGGGAGTAAAATAACAAATGAAAATTACAGCCATGAAAGCATAGCATGAACTTGTAATCTGATTCAAATATGGACAGTAAAAGCACATAAAAATTCCAGCTGCAAAACTGAGGACTGAAAGTTTTCTAAAATACTTGCCACCTTTACAACTCAATTCTTGTTTAGTGTATGATATTTTACAGTAAAAAAGTGATTTTGCAGACTCATACACTTCAATGGGTGCATCAACTGCATGCCTATATGCTCACAAGAATGTGCATGTTATTCAAGTGGGACCCACACACCAATTCATACAAGGATATAAACCAACATAAATCTTGCTTTACCACCTTATTGCTTACATACAGATGAATTTAATATGTTTCCGAAACAACCCACTAACTGATAGATGATTTCCCGACACAATAAAAGGATACCTCTCCAGGATGATGAGCATTCATAGCATGAACATCAAGCTTGTAATTATGTTGTGGAATCAACTGTGTTGCATCCAAGGGTTGCACCTGGATATTCTACAATGCCAAACACATAAAATTAGTAAACCCAAATGTAGTGAATTTTGCTTATTTTGAAAAATCAGAAACCACCATATCAATGTTGCAAATAAAGAATGCTTTACTACTTCTGAGACATCAGCAATCAGCATAAAAAAGAAACTATGGTGCATGAAGCAGCAAGGCATCAATACAAGGAATATTATCTCTGGGCTAATCACATCAACAATTTAGTAATTTCGATAGATATGGATTGAGTCATGCTGCCATATCAACTGTTACATGCTCTAAACCTACATAATACAATAACTAAAGAAAATGCATGGATAAAAAACACAAATACATTATATTGGTTTCAGCAAGGTAACATAATCAATATTATTTTTTCAATGTCTTGTTTTATATTCTATAAGCCTCTCTAAAAAGGAATGGATATGAGGATCAAATGAGATTACTTCGCTCTTCCTGTGCCACCGTTGTCTGCCAGTTCGACCAGCAAAAGCATAAAATACAAAATGGCGTAGGTCTGCAGTACCAGATCCAGAGGCCTGAATAAAAAATAAAGTGGCATAAGTTCAGAGGAAATTTGTAATATACAACAAAAAGATCTCAGTGCCTCTGATGATTGATCCATGACAAGAAATTTCTCAACATGTTATATCGCTTTTCATATAGAAAATCATCTAAAGAAAATCCATAAATAATACTATTTATTGCAATAAGAATGGGTTTATCAAAAGTGTCTCTCTGATCTCAATTCTATGATTGACACTAACATTCACAAGAAAGAAAAGCTGGCGTGGCCTGACTTTTGTTAGAAGGTTGACGTAGCAATGACATTAATAATGATGGTAAAAAATCTGGTAAAAGGGTAGCAAGAATTAGGCAATTTACTTAACAAAGAGATGCAATTAACTTACTGGACATGAAAAAATATATATTCCTCATTCAGAACCTACATTATCTCTCACCATGTTTTGCAAACCCTTTTTTAAGGCCTGTAGACATCAAAAATCCAGAATTTTCCACATCGATTGCACTTACAGCATGAGAGAAGATTCTATTGTGCAAGCGAAAAATAACATAATAATGTACAAAATCTGCCTCCCAAAAAGATATACAGGATGAATACCTCTCTCGCATTAGCACTACTTTGATGCATCTTGCCATCTTTCTCTGATATCATATTTTCCTCAAAGGAATCCATCAAGTTCTATGAAATAGGACAAGATAAATAACCATCATTCTGAAAAAAAAAAAACAATTTCAAAAGGCAAAAGCTAAAATAGAAGCAGGAAGAAGGTAAATAGAGCAGGACTACAGATTGTGTATTAAAGGTAGTTACTGGATTACAAGAATGAAAACAATATTAGAATATTTAAAACAGAATAAAAGGTTCACCAGAACTCTAGCATACATTATACCAAGTCTAGCAAGTAGATCTAACAATAGATAAACAAGAGGGTATTAAAATAAGAAATCATAACTTTCTGGCTTCATTAGAAGCAAAAGAAAAAATGATTGATAATACCTGAAAACAGAAAGAAAAATTCGTTATTTAAGCCTGTGTACCCTAAATAATTAACAAGCCTAGTTGATCCAAACAATGAGACATTGCTTATCATGTTTATGCTATCAAAATAATTACCTAGAATACTTCTTTGTGAACTTCGGCAACAATGGAAGTTCCTATAGCATTATGAACAATGTCTTGTGCCTTTGCTAGCAATGTTAACTACAGTATATGAAGCATATAAAATATTCACAAGTCCATAGCTTCTACTAGCTTTCTCATACACAAACATGTAAGGAAAAGTCTCAGATTAATTTGATGTGATTTTAAAAGAAAAGTTTTCTTCAACTGAATGGACCTGCCAGAATTGTTCCTAACAATTTTGTGGCTTTCCTGATTTTCATACCATATGGCATTTGCTGCTATTTTAAGACCAGAATTATTCTTTACAAGTTAAACAATATGGCACTTGCTGCTGTTTTACAACAATTGGACCCACAACTCAACAATATCAATCTTCAAATAAAAACCACCCAAGTGCCTACTTGCAGCAAATGCGGACACAAGTTTCATAAAAACTGTTCATGGTTACTCCAAAAATCTCAGCAGGCATAGGAAACACTTTCAAGTTCACAATTTTACCACACATTAAACCATACAGATCATAATTACTAAACAAAATATTCACAATAATCTTCATGTTTATACAAGCATGGTAATCAAGGACTGTTGCAATAAGCCACTTGCAAACACTTCCTTCTCCTGATTATATGAAAATGGGAGCTGGAGGGAGCTTAGGAAGTTCATGAGATTATTAAAAGCAGAGTGTTCCTAAGCTTTCTCTAGTGTACTCTTAATGCTAACTCCTAATTGACTTCAGCACCTTCATGTTTACCATGTTCACTTGCAAGAAAAGATTAATGAAATCATCAATCAAATATATCAAGGAGAAGAAGATTCAGAAGATAGAAAAGAGAATCAAGACTCAGAAAATAAGTTGTCACATCAGTTTCCATTTTGTTTGGTGCCAAATCAGCTTTATTATGCTTGAGAACCTAACCAGTAAGTGTTATATCTACTTCTACACCCATATATAATGTGTCAATGAATGAAATTGACTGTTCCACAAAGCAAGGATACAGTTGTAGTTTGCCCCAAAAAGAAAGAAAAGAAGGCAATATAGTGCCTCAATTAAGTACATTATGAATTCTTGGTTAACAAAGAGTACAACTGAGATTACCCAAAAGTTTTTGTCCAAGAAGTCAGCTAGCAAACTAGTTTCTCATTGCATGAGGAACAATATCAGATTTCCACCTATTTGTTGACATGACTCTCCATGTATCATCCATGCATGAAACACGAGGTTTGCTGCATCCAAATGGCAACAAACTTATATACCTTACTAGCTTCTTCAGTGAACCTTCCAACAATTCCTTGGACCCATCACCAACTAGGTATTTCAACCCATACGTATATACAGTGATCAGGCATCAAGCAAGCTTTTTTCTTTGGGAAAGTTCTGAAACTTTGTCACAGACCAAATAAGCTCTTTTGTAACCTAGCTAACTCAATTTGAAAGAAGAATAGTTGTTTGCTCTCTGTTCATCAAACAAATCTTGCTGATCCAGCAGCAACTAGGTATTTGGATCCACATGGGTTTAATACTCGATGGGTATCAGGCAAACAAATTCATTAGAAAGTTCCCACACTTACAGTTGACAGAATGTGACCCTGGCTAGCTTAATCTGAAAAGCTATAGTTGTATGATATGCTTATTCAACCCCACAGGGATGTTACTGCTTCTAAGGATAATAATATAATCTACATATATAACCATGGCAATAACAACATGTGCACTTTGTCTGAGTTCTATCTAATAATAAATGATCACGACTTTGCATGAGAGCATAAACTGCATGGTAATTAGATTACGGCTATTTAGATGTGAGATTAAGTTGTTCCCAGAATATACCTTATATGGTAGTTGGTGGAAAAAAGTTAGCAGGAAGAAAAGGATTATTATCTTGCTAAAGAAACTTTGGCTCCTAGAACTCTAAAACGTTTATGCACCATGAATCAACTTTTAGAATGAATTGCTAACCCAGATTTTTTTTTCAGCATTTTATGAATTAAAACCACTCTATTGCATTCATCTAATATGCACACACACTAAAATGGAGGTTCTGCATGCATAGAGCTCTCCATTCACCATGTGGATAGCCAT